>CM038112.1:20473016-20583644 GCA_001642375.2 Mentha longifolia | reverse complement strand
AGAGACACGACTCAAGAATCGTGCTAGATTCAGTCTAAGAGAAAGACTTGAATTTGGACTGGACCTCCACCAGTGTTAAAGGGAGCGAAATCTCAAGTTAAGGGATTACAGATTCGACGGGATCTGGCGTGGACGTAGGAGCTGTTTACTCCGAACCACGATAAAAACTCCTCGTGTTTCTCTCTCTTACTGTTATCTTTATTTACACAGCTCGCATGATTCACAACCTGCACTACTATAACCTGTCTTGCATTAACACTTATCTGAACTAAAGTTTCCTTTGAAACTGTTTTGAAAACTGTGTTGAAAACTGTTAGCCAACCTTTCCACCAAACTTCCGCACGCAGGTTAGTTTTGCAAGCTCAGCAGTTCACTGTTTGAGCTGAAAAAACTAAACTGCTCTGATAAACTGAAGTGACGACTCAGTAAGATCAAATTGTTTTGAAAAGTCAAAACTGTTGGCTAATTGGTGTATTCCCCCCCCCCCCATACACCAATATCTATTTATCGGGACCTACAAGTGGTATCAGAGCGGTGGTTCTTTTGACCACTGCTTCTGTATACTAGAAGTTTTTTGTGCTTTAGTGTCAAATTGAACTAGATCTCTGTGTCTGCGAACTGCACATATATAAACTGTCAATATGGAAGCTTCACTTCTCCGTGTCTGTGAAGATTTTTCTATACAGGGATATGAAGACCGGAGTTTTCGAATAAAGATGTGCCTCCAAGCTCATCATGTGCTGATGTGGGATGTCATCGAGAATGGTCCAACACCAATCTTCAAACCCTACGAAACTGATGTCTCTGGAGATAAAGCTTCTGAAGCAACGTATATGCCAAAGATCAAAGATCCCAGAAAATACACAACCGAAGAAAGAAATGAAGCTGGACTTGACAGCTTCGCAAAAGGATTGATCTCGAGCACAGTTAAGGGAGTCCACCTGGTCAAGATAAGAAATCTTGGAACTGCAAAAGAAATGTGGGACACCTTAAAAGCCATAAGCCTTGGATCAACAGAAATGCTGGAAAACAAGCTGTCAGTAGCATGCAGTAAATTTGAAGAATTCAAAATGCAGCCAATGGAGACCATTGACCAGCTCAAGAACAGATTCACAATGATCACTTTGGAGATCGCAGCTCTCAAGAAAGATAAATACACACAGCGCGAACTCAATCTCAAAGTCATCCAATCTCTTCCAGCAAGCTGGCATGTGTACAGTGCCATGCACCGTGGCAGATCAGACATCAGCAACCTGTCAACCGAGCAACTGTTTGATTTACTCATCGGAAATGAGTTTGAAATGATGAGACTGCACGGGTCAGAACAAGCATCTTCAAGCAAGAAGACTGAACTCGAAAAGAAAGAAAAAGATGATGCATTCAAAGCTGCATCAATTATAGAAGAAAGAGCAATCCCAAAAGACTTATGCTCCAAAATGGAGAAATTGTTGAAAGATTATGCCCTCATGGCTAAGAGAAATGAAAAGCTTGAAAAACGTTTCAACAAATTCCGCAAATATCACAAAGATTTCAAGAGAAATCAAACCACCTCTTCTTCCGACAAGAAAGGTGAAGGTATATCAAAACCCTCTAAATTCAATTCTTCTAACACTCCCACGGGTGGTTGTTTTGAATGTGGCAGACCAGATCACTATAAGTCAGACTGCCCAGACTTATCAAAGGCTGAACGCGAAGAGCTCCGCGCAAAAAGAGATCAAAAGCTTAAGGAGCAGCGCAACGCCATGATCGCAGCTGAGGAAGAAGCCAAAGCTATTGCCACATTATCAGACTTAACCTCCTCCGACGAAGATGATGATGAATTGGATGAGGAGGAATGTCGATTAGCTGATGAAGAACTTGAATATGAGGAATGCTACATGGGAAAAGATCTTGATCTTGTTCGATACAAGGTTGATACTGAAACCTCACATTCATATTCAACTAACTCTGAACATGCAGGTATTGAAACACCTGAAATGCTAACGTATGAAGAGTTTCAACAACAACTTGATGACTACAAGAAGCTCTCTGAAATGTTCAAACAAGTAGTCATAGAGGGATCCAAGCTAGAGGGTGAAAACTTGAAACTCAAAGCTGCTTTAGATGAAAGCTTCACTCCATATGATGCAAAAGAAAAGGAGATTGAAACCCTAAAAGTCCAAATGGGTAAATCAGCTGTAAGGGAAGAAAACCTTAAGGAAATGCTTATTAAGAGGGACAGTGAGATAAACAAACTGAATGGCCAACTCACAGATCTCTCAAATGAGCATGAAAAGTTGTTGCAGAAAGAGCTCAAGCTTCAACAAGTCCTAATGAGAATGAACAAAAATGGTGAAAAGCTTGAAGTCTTGCAAGCTGCCCAGAGACCTGCTCAGATAAAGTTTGGCATTGGATTCCATGGTCAAACCAGCGGAGTCAAGGATAAAGAGAAGGTCATGTTCGTAAAAGAAAAAGGATTGGCCGAAGGCAAAGCTCATCACACTCTGCCAGATAAACAAATCAAATTGAAGAATCCAGCCCGGCAACCTCAAGCAATCCTGATAAAAGAGCATGGAAAGCCCATCAGGAAACAGCAGCTAAGGCCGCCAGCAGAACAGCAAAAGGTTGTGCGACCTAGGAAACTGCATGGTCAACCTGCGTATCAAAAAGGAAGTCAACCTACTCAAAGAAAAGTGCAAACTGCTAACAAAGGAAAAGCAGTTTCTCAACCGAAACTGCTCGACCACAACGAATCTACTATGAGCAGTGGCCAAACCAACAGAGACTTGACAATGAAGGTTACTGGTACAACCATCATTGGTACTAATATCCTGAGCTGTCAAGTATGCACTATCAATTTCCACACGGAAGTGGATTTGGAAATGATCGATGCAGATGTGGATACATGGAGCAAAGTTATCAAAATGATCATTATCAACCTGCTCACTATCAACAGAAGTCTGCATATGAAACCTTTCACTCAATGATCAAGCCACGAGTCAACAAGAGTTTCCAAAGGAAGAAGCTTGGAAACCAAGCTGCCAAATCTCAATCTGCTAACAAAGCGCCCAAATTCATATGAGTTGCTAAAACTGTCTAATTGCAGGATGGGAAAACTCAAAGAAGAAAGCAAGCAGCTCACGGCGTGATCTGGATCATCGACAGTGGGTGCACAACGCACATGACTTGCGACAGAAGCTTGCTTACAAACATTCATCGAATGTGACGGACCTCTAGTCGCTTTTGGAGGAGACTCTAAAGGGAAAACAAGAGGCTACGGTAATCTAATTGTTGGTAAAACCACAATATCTAATGTCACTTATGTTGAAGGTTTAAATCATAATCTCTTTTCTGTAAGCCAGTTCTGCTCTAACGGAAAAAGAGTAGAGTTTTCTGCTAACAAGTGTGCTATAAAGAATGAGGAAGGAGAAGAAATTCTTCTTACCGGTATTTTGCAGGACAACTTGTACATTGTACAATGGTCAAATAAGAAAGAAACATGTCTGGTCACCAAATCTGCACCTGAAGTAAGCTGGCTATGGCACAAGAGACTGTGTCACTTAAACTTCAAAGCCATCAACAAGCTTGCTCGCAAGAAGCTCGCAGATGACCTACCAGATCAAGTCTACTACAAAGATCATATTTGTGAGGCCTGTCAAGCTGGAAAACAGACCAAATCGTCATTCCCAAGCATTGCAGCTCACAACACAAGTAGAATCTTGGAATTACTCCACTTGGATCTATTCGGTCCAGTGACTCCTAGAAGCATTAATGGTAAAAAGTATACTCTCGTTATTGTTGATGATTACTCACGATATACTTGGGTTATTTTCTTACATAAGAAGAAGGAGACACTAGTGGAGCTACCTGCGCTACTCACCAAACTATCAAATATGAAGAACAAAAGTGTGATTTCAATCAGATCCGATCGCGGAATAGAATTTCTTAATCATATGATTGAATCATACTGCACCAAAAGTGGAATTACTCATCAAACTTCAGCAGCTCGCACACCTCAACATAATGGTGTTGTTGAAAGACGCAACAGGTCTCTAAAGGAAGCAGCTCGCACAATGCTGAATGAAACCAATCTTCCAAAGAAGTTCTGGGCGGAAGCAATCAACACAGCTTGCTACACTCAGAACAGATCAGTCATTCATACAAGACATGGAAAGACTCCATACGAGCTGTGGAAGGATAAGAAACCTCGATTTAAATATCTTAAATCTTTTGGTTGTGTGTGTTACATTCATAACAATGGCAAATCACAGTTGAAAACTTTTGATAGCAAAACAGATCTAGGAATATTTTTAGGATATTCAGAGATCAGCAAAGCTTTCAGAGTTTTTAACAGGAAAACTCATATTGTGGAAGTAACACCACATGTTGTTTTTGATGAATCTATTTGTGAGTACAGAGAGACCCAACCGGATGAAAGTACAGGTGCAAGTCAAAATCAAACAGACTCCAACACGCAGTTTCGAGATGAAATACTAATATGGAGTCCAACCGACTTGGAAGAAGAAAAAGCTCAGCCTGTACAAGATCCCAATCTACAAAATCCACCCATTCAGCAAGAGGGAATAAATCAAGGGGGAACCGAAAATCCTCCAACAAGCTCCTCTTCAACTGATCCAGAAACTTCAACGGAACCTGCAGTAAATGCAACTGTCAGTAGATCAGCTTGCTGAGCAATTTGAACAGCTTGATCCTTCACTCCTCAACCTCTACCTGAGTTTGAAGATCCCATACCAGACCCTGAACCAATTCTCATAGAAGAAGAAATCTCTCGTCGAAGGAGATGGGTCGATGCTCATCCTGAAGATCTCATTGTTGGGAACCCAAGGGCAGGTGTGAAGACAAGGAGACAGATAGGTGAAAGCTGTCTACTAAGTTGTTATCTATCCTACTCTGAACCCAAAACTGTTGAAGAAGCTCTTGCCGACCACGACTGGGTTACAGCCATGCAAGAGGAACTCAATGAGTTTAAAAGAAATGAAGTATGGTCACTAGTTGATCGTCCTACACATCAAGGAGTGATTGATGTAAAATGGATATTCAGAAATAAAAAGGATGAAAATGTTGAAGTAATAAGGCAAGATTAGTTGCTAAAGGTTACTGTCAACAAGAAGGAATAGACTATGATGAGACCTACGCACCAGTAGCAAGATTAGAAGCCATAAGATTGTTTCTAGCATATGCAGCTCATCAAAGATTCAAAGTCTACCAAATGGACGTGAAGAGTGCTTTCCTCAATGAAATCCTTGGAGAAGAAGTTTATGTTGAACAGCCTCCAGGTTTCGAGGAAGCAGGTCCAGAGAAAGTTTACAAACTGCACAAAGCAGTATATGGTTTGAAACAAGCTCCCAGAGCTTGGTATGAAACGTTGTCTACATTCCTACTGCATTCTGGTTTTAAAAGAGGATCAGTCGACAGAACATTATTTACTTTCAAGTACAAGGATAATATTCTTCTTGTACAAATTTATGTTGATGACATTATTTTTGGATCTAGGTCAAAATTTCTATGTGACAGGTTTGGAGAACTCATGAAGTGTGAGTACAAAATGTCCATGATGGGGGAGATGAACTTCTTCCTCGGCCTACAAGTCAAGCAATCTGAGGATGGTATCTTTATTTGTCAATCCAAATATGCTAACGAGCTGGCAACCAAATTTGGTGTCCAAGATAGCATACCTCTGAAGATTCCAATGATTGCAAATGGCAAGATGGATCCAGATTCTGAAGGAAAACCTGCCAGCATAACTTTATACAGGGGAATTATTGGTTCTTACTTTATATTACTGCAAGTCGATCTGACATTTCTTTTGCAGTTGGAATATGTGCTCGGTATCAAGCTAATCCAAAGGAATCGCATCTAGAAGCAGCCAAGAAAATTCTTAGATATGTCAAGGGAACTGCAAACTTCGGTTTATGGTACCCTTGTGATGATAATTTTGAACTAACTGGCTATGCAGATGCAGATTATGGAGGATGCAAACTGGATAGAAAGTCCACATCAGGGACCTGTCAGTTTCTTGGAAGCAAGTTAATTTCTTGGTTTTCAAAGAAGTAAACTTCAGTTGCTACTTTAACAACAGAAGCTGAGTACATGGCAACGGCAAGCTGTTGCGCACAGATTCTTTGGTTGAAGCAACAACTCAAAGATTATGACGTCACTGTTCGAAAAGTACCTATCTTTTGTGACAGCACAAACGCCATAGCTCTCACTGTGAATCCTATCTACCACACCAGATGCAAGCATATTGATATAAGGCATCACTTCATAAGAGATCACGTGGAAAAACAAGATATAACAGTTGAGAAAATCCATACTGACATCCAAAGAGCCGATATTTTAACAAAACCTCTCATGGAAGAGAGATTCAAAATGCTGTGTGGAAAGCTTGGAATGCTCAGAATGGATACACAGCCCAAGTCAGAGAATGGCAGCAGTTCACTAGCACAGGTCAGCCAAGAGCAGACTAACTTGGAAACTGTATACTAACAAAAAGCAGTTCGCTAGTACAGGACAGCCAAAAACAGACGGACTTGGAAACTGCAGCTCACGAGAAGCAGTTAGGTGACACGCAGCTTGAAGCCACAAACTGCGTTGAAAGTCAACAATCACCGGTCAACCTTTAAGGGGGAACAGGTATGAGAAGAACACATTTCCTGACGACAAGCTGGTTCCTCACACCTGCAACCAGTTGATCATAATTCTTGGCATCTTGCCACACAAGATCAACAAGGCCAAAGGTGCAGCCAAGCGTCTGCTCACAGAAATGTGTGACTCAAAGGTAGATGTAGCTGAAGAAGATGATAGCAGTGAGAATGATGAAGAAGACAGCGTCCAGGTTGAGTCAGTCAGAAAAGGAAAGAGGAAGCTGAAGGATCTGCAATCTGCGCCCTCTCAGAAGCGCACCACTCGATCTACAGCAGCAACCTTTGTGGAGGCAGATCTCACACCACCTGCTACTACAACGCAACCTGCCTCTCCACAGGTTGGAGTGAAATCTGCTGGCGAACAGTCCCCTCCAGGCACCCCTCCAGGTTTCCCATCCAAAGCTCAGTCCCAAGCTCCTGTCACAGCAGCTCCTACATCCTCTCTCAACAGCTCCATAGCAGTAGACCAGATGTTATCCTTTTACAAAGCGGAGTTTCTTAAGATGTCTCGAAGGCTTAACATGCTGGAACTGGAGAGCAAGCTGTACATTGATGAAAAGGTTGCAGCCTTGCAAATTGAGAACGCCAAGCTATGGGAATTCATCAAAGTTCACATTGACGAAAAGGATGCACAAGAGCAGTTCACAAAGGACAGAGGACAGTCCAGCTAGATAAAAGCTGTGAACTCATAAACAGTGGAACTTGTTTGATCAAAAACTGTGAATAAGACAGTTTGTATAGGGAAGTGTCATGGACGACCTGTATCAGTCTCCATGTTATTGAAATTACGTTTTAAATATGTCAATGATATGCCTTAATATTTTAAATATTCAAATTTCAATAACATATCTCTTGTTTCACTTGATCATATATATACCTTATCAATCATTTTCATTTATTGAAGCATGTGTTTTGTTATTTATTGAAATCTTTGTTAAGGATATTCTGACACATTACTTAACATTCTTACTTTACTTTCCATATATGTCAAAAGGCGCATGCAAAGTATCAAATCCGCATTTAATGTGAGGCGACGATTGAGTGTTAGGGTAGTGCGAGTGGGATACACAATCAACCCCACGCGCCCACTATCTCACGGATTTCCAGGGATTTAATCTCATCCGCTGAACGGTTGAGATGCCTTCATCTCACCCGCTCATTCTCTCTCTTATTTGTGCTCAACTGTGCATCGTCGTTCTCAATTCAATTTTTGCATTCTTCCGCCATTTTTCTCTGCAACTCTCTTTTAAAATTTCACATTCACGGTTCTCATTTATACGTTCTTGAAATGGCAGGAGAATCCACATCTCAAACTCTTCCACAAACAACCGAACAGAAGATCCAGTATCTACAGCAGTACATTCTCACAGAGCCTGCAACAAATCTCTCAACCTATGATTACGCTGGCTTGAACGAGATGTACTCTGCCATCCAGGGAGCGGACGAATTTTTCAAGATTATCACTAATGAGCCAAGATTCTGGCTGCCGCAGCAAGTCGCGATGTTCTATCTATCGTACTTTTGCCTGGACGATGTCGCCTTCGCTCAATTCTACCTTCTTGTTCCTGGTGTGCCCGACGAGCCTATTCCGATCCTCCCGCTCATCTCATGCACCTACGGCATCGCTGATTCAGGATCTGTGGAGATTCTGTATCACAAGCCAATGGGTTTAATTTTGGACGTTCCGGATGCAGATCTGGAAGCAGTTTACCAGAAAGCTCTAATGCAGCCCGCAGCCAAGTATGATGGAAGGAGGTTCTCGCGCCCCCTGCTGAGACCTGCGTACAGAGCTCTCTTCGGCTTCGTTCACAAAGTCTTCCTTAGTTACTCTGGTAACCACGACGCTGTCACTCCAGCAAAGTTTAGAGTGATGACTGCAATCGTGCAGCGTCTAAACGTGAACTGGGCCCGATTTCTCCTCGAGCTCCTCAATGAAGAAGTCAAGCAGCTCTCGATCACCTATGAAGACGACGTGCTGACCGAATTCCGCATTGCCAGGAATCTGCGCCTAGGCACCAAGATCTGCTCTCTCATTCACTGTCTCCACCCCAACCTCAACTGGAGTGGAATGACTCATTTCAACAAGGAAAAGGTCCCCAAGGACCAGAAGCAGCTCGAATTAATAATTGGTGTCGACATGACCGTCTTTGCCAAGAATGATGATGTGGTGAAGCCGTTCCTGTACGACATGGGTCGATCTAACCCAGCTTGGGTACCTCCTGAATAGCGTGACTTTCGGAGAAAGAGGCAGCTTGCCCCTAGCAAGCAGCTTGACAGACCAGCCAAGTTTGTGCGTATCAAATCACCCACTCCAATATCTCGCAGGTTGCATACGGAGTTTGCTACCATAGAAGTTCAGCACCAACCTGCTCGCCAAACCTTCGAAGACATCCCAGAACAGACAGTTCTCGAAGCACAGGTTTCAATACCTGTACCCTCTGTTCGTGATATCTTCAAGACTATAGCTTCGGAGCTAGCTGGCCAAAGCCACAGTGGATCTCAACCGGAGGGTGACACTGATATTGAGGAAGAAAATCTTGATTCCTCCATCGTCATCCACCATCAGTCCGGTGAAGCCTCTCATCATCACAGCTCTCCTCCAGAGCTTGACCTACATCTTATCCTTTCATCCGATGATGATGATGTAGAAGATCCAATGAAGACTGCAGCTGCCATGCTGGTCCACTCCATCGAGATCAACGCTAAGAAGACTGTCATGGAGTCTTTTCCCGGAATTGATCTCACACCCGAGACCAGGCAGATGGCACTTCGGCTACGTGCTCTGCTTGATGGGAAGGATAGATCTTACTGTGATTTGAAGTCCATCTTCCTTATTCACCCCATCGAACAGCTAGAGATTGAAGAGCACAACCTTGGGAAGTATTTTGGCTATGCTTCCATTCCTGAAGCTCGCGACTGCTTCAAGAAGTTCGTCCTCTCTAGGATGAAGAGAGAGGCCAAGGTACTCAATGTTGACTTGAAACCTTTCTACTCTCACGATCGCGACTCTTACAATTACAGGTTTCCGAAGGATGAAGAATTCAGTCCAATTCCTTCTCCATCCCAGAACAGCGGAGACGCAGTGTCCGATCATGATCGTGTACCGGTCCATTCTGTAGCAACCGCAGGACCTCCTCTCACTGCTGTGCAAGAAGCTTTGAAGAAATTCATCATTGAGGAAGTTTCCAAGGTGAAGGCCACCGAGGTTGCTGAACACCAGAAGATTGCGGACCAAATCGAAGCCATGGACACACCAGCATCTGCCATGCTGGCAAACATCAAGGCTGAAATGCCACAGGTTATCAGGGAAGAAGTGGCAAGCCAGTTCGAAACCTTCTTCTCCACCCGTCTGAAAGCTGCAACGGACGAGCTGCTTCCTAACCAGCTGTCCGAACTAAAGGTCGTCTACGCATCTTCAGTTGACAACCTGCGATACGAGTTTGATCAACTCAACCAGCGTGTCAACAACTTTTCTTCAAAGCTCGCTCAAGCCTCATCTAGTTCCCTGAAGAAAGAAGAAGAGATGCAAGGGAACATCAACTCCCTCCTTCAGTTTAAAGAGAAGATCAGCACTGACCTGTCCTTAATCTCCAACGAGCAAGCCTCCCTCAATACCACTGTTCAGCACTTGATTGATAATGCCGAAAAGGGGGAAGGGAAAGGCAATCGCACTGCTGCTAAAGCAAAAGGCAAGGAGAAACAGGTCACCCAACCTCCAATGACTCAATCAGAAGCTGCTCCGCCTGTGACAGCTGTCCCTCAACCTGCTGCCTAGAATTTGTCTGAGCAAGAAAGGGCACAGGGTGAAGCTACCCTTATCCGAATGATGGCTGAAGCTGGCTACACCGCAGATGAATGCAAGAATGAAGGCAAGCAGAAGCTTGTTTCTCGAAGATCTGAGGAAACAGAGAGCAAGGGACAAAGCTCGCGTGGCAAGCTTCCGAGGTCTTGAAAGTTGCAAGGAACAAGCGGACTAGAGAGAGCCAACAGATTGGCTACCAGTGGAAGATCAACCTCTGTGGGACGAGTTCCTCAACCAGTTCATTTTGCACCACTACTGGTTGAAAATCGATCCCCGATACACTAGCAACACCAAGACAGCTTTCCATAACTGGCTGCAAGCTTTCCCAGACCGTGACTTCATCAAAAGAGTCAGGGCGAAAGCTGCAGAGGAGAAGGTCACGCTCAAACCGCCTAAGATAGAGACCTTCTAACTCCCACTGTCTGCGGCACTGATACTCCAGATATCGACCGGATCAATACTTTCATAAGGAATATCGCAGCTCAGTACGGTTGCAAGACCACAGGTTGTGATGAGTACAGGTCGATCCGTGACTAGCATCTATACAGCTATGGGAACTGTAAGCAAGGAAAAGATCGCTGAAGAGAGATTCAAGACTGTGAGGAAGTGACTTGATCGTTTTCATTCATTTGTTGTATCAACTCTGTAATCTGTGTACATCAATTCAGTTGATACTATAAATGAAAAATGATCATATTTTGTTCCTGATGACAAAATCTCATTGTCCAGGCCGTTGTATGTTATGCTTTAAATTTCCTAACACTTTTTCTCATGCAGCTGGCTGAACTTCAAACCTTGATCACTTTTTCTTGTGAAGTTCAAAACTTCTAAGTCAAGATGTAAAGTGTGGGTTTCGGCATTATCAAAAAGGGGGAAATTGTTGGGAACCTTTCTTTTCTTTGAACTAAGTTTTGATAATGCTATTAGAAACCACACTTAGACAATAGATTTTAATTGGAATAGACTGGTCTCCGTGTTTGGATCAGTCAAGCTCAACCCGGACAGGTTGCTATGTAAAGGTCAAGGTTGGTAGTGCAACCTTGTACCTAATCTTCTCAGACCTGTCATAATGTTCCTTTATGTAATCTGTCTATGTAACCTGCTCTAACCATACCTCGAAGATTTCTTGCGAAGATTACAGAAGACTGAAGACAGTTCGAGGTATAGGAAGCTCGACCTGCAAAGTCCAACCTGAGCTGTGGCTGAGGAACCTGTCCTCAACTCAACGACTATAATTGTGTCAGTGTACGGTTCTGCATATCCTGACACACATACAACGGCTCTATTTCAAATGCTTCTCTATAAATACCTCAAGTCATTCCAGAAAGAAGGTACGGGAAACTCAATATACAAGCTAAAACGCTGCAGAAATCTCAAGCTTAAAGATCACTCAATCAACACTCGAAATCACTAGAGCTTTCCCAAGTGTTGATCTTTGTAGATTTCTATTCTTTCTAGAAACTGTCTTACTAGAACACATAACACACACTCTCAATACCATCAAAGTTTATATTTAGTGTAGTCGATTGAGTTGTGTATTCCTAACGACGATAGCTACTCTCAGCTTTCAAGTTTGGATATTAGCGCTAGTTGTTTAGCGTTAGTAAGATTGTATGTAAGTTTGTATGTAAGTAAGAAGAGACACGACTCAAGAATCGTGCTAGATTCAGTCTAAGAGAAAGACTTGAATTTGGACTGGACCTCCACCAGTGTTAAAGGGAGCGAAATCTCAAGTTAAGGGATTACAGATTCGACGGGATCTGGCATGGACGTAGGAGCTGTTTACTCCGAACCACGATAAAAACTCCTCGTGTTTCTCTCTCTTACTGTTATCTTTATTTACACAGTTTGCATGATTCACAACCTGCACTACTATAACCTGTCTTGCATGAACACTTATCTGAACTAAAGTTTCCTTTGAAAACTGTGTTGAAAACTGTTAGCCAACCTTTCCACCAAACTTCCGCACGCAGGTTAGTTTTGCAAGCTCAGCAGTTCACTGTTTGAGCTGGAAAAACTAAACTGCTCTGATAAACTGAAGTGACGACTCAGTAAGATCAAATTATTTTGAAAAGTCAAAACTGTTGGCTAATTGGTGTATTCCCCCCCCCCCATACACCAATATCTATTTATCGGGACCTACACATATTAGTTGGATAAACCATAAGTCTTAGTCGTAACACACGACCTGTCATGACCATGTGTCATGGTCGTGTCGTGATCGTGTGTGGTCGTGGCCGTGATACACAACATGTCACGACCATGTGTCGTGTTCGTGTGTGGTTGTGGTCGTGGTCGTGGTCGTGCCGTGATCATGTCTTGATCTTGTGTGGTCGTGTCGTGATCTTGGACACCATCACGACCTCACATAGTTGTGGTCGTGACACGTGTTGTGGTCGTGTATGGTCATGTAATCCGGCAAAAAAATGAATATTTTTATTTATGAGGGACTAAAATTATAGTACATTTTAATTATAATGAGATAAAATTAACTTTTACTTATTGAGAAAGACTATTTTAAGGACCGCTAATCTCCTAACATGATTAAAAAAAGTTGTTTAATCAATTGCTCTACGTATATATTTAGTGGTAGAAGACAATGTTAAATTTTGTGAACGACTATAAACTTTGAAGTACAGATCACGAAATTATACCAAAATTCTATGGGTAGGTATATGTTACTTATCATGGAGATTTAACAATAAGATAACAATGAGGCACACGAGTAATAAATAAACTTATTAAATTAGTGTATTGATTCTCACCTAATCCAGAATTCTACTACAATTATTTGTTTCTCTCAATTATTTATTATTTTTCCGTCCATTGATAAATGGCTAATTAACTGTCTTTTTCTTAGTCCACTGTTACAAAAAGACAGTCAGCTTGTCATTCATCAATGAGACGGAATTAGAATTATTTAAAATAAGTATAAATTTTATTCAAAATTTAACGCTATTGCTTGGGCTTGGTCTTTAGATAATATATTAATTAAAGGTCATCCCCAATTCTGAACGGTTTCCGTGTATAAAAAATAAAAATAGAAATATGTATGTGTTAGCCTAGCAGTATAAGCTATGTTTGGTAAAGGAGATCAGCCAAGATAGGATTAGTTAACTGGATTGATCTCACTGTTTGGTAGCCTTTATTGCTAAACCCAGGAGTCCTGGATAAAGTGAAAGCCCGAGCTTAATTCACTGTTCTGCTTTAATAAATAAACTCACCATTTTGGTCGGATAAATAACGAGGATGAAACAGTGCATACAGATTGGAGGAGTTGTTTACTTCTATACCCCTGGTCTCTTTCAACAAAAGTGAATTGGCTAAATCAAGAAGGGTGATATTGTCATTGTGTATTTTAATCCAAAGTTATATCTTAGCCACCAAATAATATTTTAAGTTATCTTACTTTTTGTTTACTCTACCAAACACAAAAATAGATTAATTATCCTAATACTATTCATATTACTTATCATGGATTTATTAATCATGTTAGATCCTAACACCTTTACCAAACATAGCCTTTAGGCTATTGTTTGAAATCAAATCTCAGGTTCGAATCCTATGGGCAATGGGTTTTAAATTTTATAGTACTAGAATTGTACATTTGCGTTGCCGGGAAATAATTTATAAATATATTATATGACAGAATATAACTTCAATAATTATATACAAAAAATAAAATAAAAAAACAAATTTAAATGTTCATTTGATGTTGTAATTTTAGCATGCATAAGAATTTTTGAAATTATTCTTGAGATTGTAGGCAAATTTATAAATGCATATAATTTTTAAAGTTGTTACTAACTCCGGAGTTTTAATTAATGTAGATAATATAGTTTTGGAGTGATAATTTAAATAAGACTATTTTAGTTTATTATATATAATAGATTACTACAAAATAGTACTTTTTTTTTTATCAGGCAAACACAATACTCACACACCCACACACGCACCCGAGATTAAGAAAAACAAACAAAGAAATTTTTTAGTCAAATTTATCTACCTAGGTAGTGACCTTGGGTTACTTAAAATTTAATTAATGTATTAAATTTTAATGAATAAAAATAAGATTTTTCAAAGTATTAAATGTATTAAAGAATTGCATAAAAAATGACAACTTAATAAAATATGAATAACTTAATAAAATAAATAATAAGACTCACATATCAAGAATTTTGGAGGGAAACTATCCTCCTTTAGTATATTAATATAGATAAAATTGTTTCAAAAATAAAAATAAATAAAAGATGTATTTAAACACATTAAAAAGAACAATGTGACTTGCGTCAAAAAGTTGAAATAGATAATAAATAAGGTTGCACCTAATCACCACGTTATAACTCATCGCATACGTGTGTCATAAATTTTACTAGTATTTTATTTACTAAATAAGTCAAGATAGGCAGTCACAATCAGGTAAAAATTCAAATTTGTCCAAGTAAAAATTTTGTAATCATAAGCTCTTTTTAAGACCGCAAACTGATTTCGTCCACAACAAGAAGTCGTATTCTTTTTCTTTTTTCTGATAGAGGAAGTCATAATTTTTAGATTTGTGCAAGTTTTATTTTTCTTAAATTAAATTCTGACTATGTCATGGTTACGCAAGTTGTGACACATATTGTGCAAGTAAGAACAAAGGGTTTTTCTCCGATTTTTTTTTAAATTTATTTAATTTTTATTTTTATTTATTTTGTTTTTTGTTTTTATTTTTTACATTGTATATTTATTTAAAACAAAATCAATTTTTTTTATGTTGGTTTCAATGGTTGAAATTTAAACTTCTTTTGCATAAAATTCAATTTTTTAAAAAAATAGCAATTATGACGTCAGAATCGGGCTTGAAGCAGGCCTTTCTCCTCCGCTTCCCTTGGTCTCGCATCGGGGCTCCCTATTGCGTCACGGTGCTCACTATTGCGTCACGGTGCTCGCTTCCGGGTGGTTCGCAGGCATTGGCGAGCCTCCGAGTCTCAGCACGCTGGGGATGGCCTAATGATCCAAGAAATAAAGGTAGACCAATTTTCCTTTCTCCTATGGGTGTGTTTGGTAAAAAGTTAAGATTATGTAGGATTAATAAACATGAGATTGTTTGTATGAATAGAAAGTGAGATAAGTAATCTATAATGTGTTTGGCATGTAAGACTAAAAAGTAAGATAAATTAAATAAGTGTTTGATATCAAAGCCAAAACTCAAGATTAAATTAGAAATTTACAAAAATGACCTTATATTGTTTTTAATCTAAGATACAAAACCTAACACTTCCATGTTTTTTTTGTAATTTACTATTTTTAATATTATTTATTTTTTTTGTATTTTGCAATCTAATTTAAAATTTATTTACATATCTATTTTTTAATTTTGTAATCAGTTTTTTTAAATTTGATTATTAAATACCTAGTATTTAATTTTTTATTTTATAATCTGTTTATATATTATTTATATATTATTAAATACTGTTTACTTATTTGTAATCTGTTATTTATTTATATATTGTTTAATTTAAATAATAGCACAAACAAATTTAATTGGACTCTTCTCGGAAGCTGTAAAATGCCAAACAAAAAATAATATTGCGAATTATAAATATTAAACAAGGCTCATATTTTCGAAATTGGGAAAAATTATTATAATAAAGAATCAATAAAAAGAGTTAAAGAAGGGTAAAAGAGTAAAAGCATAAATAATCTTGATTACTGTTTCAATAGGGATTATTTATCTTAGGGTGAGGGTGAGTTAAATTAACACACCAAAACAGTGAAATACTCCCGCGCCCTCTCTTTAACACGGGCTCCCAAGTTAATTTAACATTGATACAAACATTAGATAACTCACGATTATTTATGTTATCCTACTTTATCTCTTCTACCAAACATACCCTATGTTTTTTTACTAAAAAGTTATTATTCCCTCAATCTTGTTATTACAATTATGTCTCACTTTTTCATAATTTACATATTCTTCAAAATTCTTGTGTAAAAAAAAACAAGATGACAATAATGGAACGAAAAAGTTTATTTTTGGTATATGACATTTATTGCGGTTAATTTTGGAGCAATTGGCTCGGAGCTTGACATGTGATGGACCCGTGACGAGCTAATATTCACATATGTAGAAGTGAATACACGTGTGCATTGTCTTATGACAACTTTTTAATTTTTTTGATTTTATTTAACATAATTTATTTTGTAGTAATTATTTTAAGGAAAATGACCGGACTTTTTAGCATTGGAATTACGAACTATTTGTCGTTAATTGGTAGCCAAACCCTTGTCATTGTATAGCTTACGAGCAAATAATACTCAGAAATATAAAATAGAAGTTAAAACATGTGGTAGTTTCTCAATAGTCATATATATAGGGAGGGATTATACAGAAACTAGCTAGACCGACGTACCCAAGCCTAATTTACCTTTTATAGGTTTTCTTAATCGGCCGATATAATTTAATTCTTATTACATTCCAAGATTTTAAATGAAATGAATATGAATTTCTTTATCAATAGACAATAGTAATTCTTATGATGATTTAAAATTCTGTAAATTATGGTCCAAAAAATATTTTAAAAAAATCTGTTAGTTATGGCTAAAATTTAGTTTTTCTTTTATTTTCATATTCCGATCTTTGTGTATGTTGATCGGTTTGATATAGTGCAACTCGCATTCGTTCGTAATATTTTTAAGATGCTTAACGTTAGCTTATTATTTTACTATGTCATGCTTAAATAGTTATAAGAATATTATGTTTATTAAATACTTTATAATTATTTTGCTATATATAATAAGCATACATGTACATATAAGAATTATTGTGTATAAAAAGGAATTTTTTTATTATTATTTTTTTCTGTATAAAAATGGTTTGGGAAGGTGGATTTCAATTCGAAAATGACCTCATCATTTTTATATTTGCAATTTTAACCATTATAATATAACTAAATCATTTAATAGATATCATAGAATATTGGCTACTTTTCAATATGAAGAAATCCCTATACACATAGGGCCCGTTTGGTTCGATAGATTAGATTATGCAAGATACAATCTGGGATAAGTCAAGATTGAATCCCGGATTAAAAAAAGTTGTTTGGTTGACATGCTAACTTTTATATGATTGATACTTATGTTTGGTTTGTAAGATTGTATAATGTAATATTGTTGTTCATTTACTAATATACCCTTCTATAAGTTATTTAATATCATCCCAAGTTATTTTAATCATATGTAATTGGAATATGATTGAAATAATATAGATTGCAATTCTTAATGATAAAATTAATTATTGAGTAAATCTATTGATTGCAATTCTTATACATTTTGTTAATTTTATTTATGATAAAAAAAATTCAAATTTCTTCCAAATGTAATTATATTTAATTTATGATCCAAATATCCTCTCTAAACTATTGTCTGCTTTTAGAATTCATGGGGAATTTGAATGAAAAGATACTTAAATCATAAAATATTGCATTTCTAATAAATAAATACATTTTTTGTTAATTTCATTGATAAAATATTGCAAACCATGGCACATGGCAATTGGAAAAGACAGGCGATGACAATTACTAAAGGATAAAATAGTATTTTATTCTATGTTTTGTCCAAGACCGATTAAATCGGTGGGTAAGGGCTGCGACTAAAAATGGTGGTAAAAGTGAGATTAAGTCTCGGGCCGGCTATTCATGAGATTAAGTCTCGGGCCTATCTGAAAAAGAATCTTGGTATCCAAACAAGATATATAATCTAATCTGACCTATAGTCATGGCCAATCTTACCAACCAAACGGGTCCATATACTTGGAAATTAATTAGATTAGGTCCTTGGCTGGTTAATTCCTTCTTCATCATTATGATTATGTGACTCTAGATGATTTTTTTGTTTTGTTTTAAATTTCCCCTAATCATGATTACATTTTGGAATAAGTTGTTTTAAATATTTTTGTTCCAAGTATTGGCGGACTTATAGACCGGGGCGGCGGCCCACTGGCCACGCCGTCGTAAGACGGCCGCGGTGGTGTATCTGATCGGGTCGTTTCCTCTAAAATAGTTTTTGTACCAAAATTTTCTTCTATTTATTTTAAATTTGAAGCATTAAATGTAATTAGCGCATGCTTTGAAGCTCTAAAATTGCTTTGAAGAACTATAATTTCTCATCTCATTGATTAAACTTAAGTTTTCTTTTTGTTCTGATTTATAAACAAACATAAGAATAATAAAAATAAAAATAAAAAAAGCTAGATTTATGAAATAAAGTACATTACACAATATGTATGTCGAACACTTTTTCTTTTGAGATAATATTCCTTTTTACTCAATTTGACTTTGTAAAATTAATTTTAGTTTTGGAATATAATTTACACAAAAAATACCTAAATTTTGCTTTAGATGACAAAAATATCATTCCCTCTCCCCTAGGGCTGGTAAAGTAGCAGCTCAGCCCGACCCGGCCGGCCCGACTCGACCCGACCGGCCGCCCGGCCCGACCCGCCTGATAAATAGTACTAACAGAACATAAATATACTGCGTAATACAGTTACAATTTGATATTTATCCATTTACCACTTACCGGTAAACAGTACTAAAAGAACATAAACATACTGCGTAATTGCACATTTCGAAAGATTTTAAAATTTAAAAAAAAAAAAAAAAAACTGGATTAAATTTTTTGGGCCGGACTGCTACTTTACCAACCCTATAGGAGAGAGGGAAGGGAGAGAGAGTTGTCATGTGCTCAAAAGTAAGGGCATTTTAGTCTCATATTCAAAAAATTAGGTAGTGTTTGTGTTTTTTTATATTACATACCTAAAATTAATTTTATAATATCTAAATAGGTTTTTTTTTTTTTTTTGCCTCTTTTTTTTAATAGCATTTTACTTCTCATTTAACATAAGTTTTTAATCAGAACCGTTAGAACTTCATCAGATTAGCGTTCTCACTCCAATTAAATTATGACTATTCTATCTAAAATTTAATTTCGACTCAATTAGTAAGTCTCCGAAAAAAAAAAAAAAACATCTTTTAGAGTATGTTCCATCAACTTTAATCACGTATTACACTGTACATACTTTAATTAACTAGCAGATGATGTGCTCGTAAAACAAAAACTCTAATTAAGGTAGTGTACACAAAAACCTGGGCTCACAATATATTCGGCCCAGTTATTTTTTCTACGACCTAAAAATGGTCAAGACATTGGACATTTAAATTAGATTAATTTCCCTAGGAAATTAATTTGAATAAATTCACTCAAAAAAAGAATAATAATAATAATAATAATAATAATAAAAAACTTGGCACGTAATAAAGTGACTTAAAACAATTTTATACATATAAGAGGTAAAGACGTTGTAGTATTTATTGTCTTTGGCAAGTTTAGTGGCTAATGAATAATTTTTGCGAAAGGACTTGGAATTCATTTTTCATAATCGATTTTACAAAATCAAGGCATAGAATAATTCGATCATCTATTGCATTTCGGTGTTGCATCTTCTATTGCACTGTCGGATGCTCGTCAAGTGTTAAAATTATTTTCTAATTATTGTTGATTTAGGAAATGCTTTAAACACTTTGCGAGTATGTGACCGAAATGCAATAAAGGATCTCAATTGAGAATAATTTAATGGTAATATCATTTAATTCTCAAATAATATTAAAAATCAACCACAGAAAATTGGTCAAAGTGTACCTTGATCAAACCTAATTTTCCAACAGGCTGGTTTAATTAAAGTGTTATTTATCGATACCATAGAAGTTCTTGATTTCTTTGAAGGCATTTGCAAATTTAGTAAGATTAGCTCTCACTTATTTAGTTTGATAAGACTATAGTTGTTATCCAGTTGAGGATTAAACTATAGTTGCAAATTCTGATAAATGTTATCCAGTTGAGGATTAAACTATAGTTGTTTGCACAGCTTATGTGGTTTGTTGTAGATTTGGAGTTCTTATTTCCTAAATTTACGAAAGCAAAAACTAATGATTTTTTATTTTATTTTAAATCTGACTAGTGAAATAAAGGTTTCAGTGCATGTCTTGATTAATCGACGCTAACCCAATCAAAATGACTTCTTAATATTTTTATCATTAAATAACTACAAAGAATCATAATTCCAGATGAAGATCTATTGCATTGTCTGTAATTATCTCCATTGCTTGATACCTGAGGGTGATGACATGAACATATTGTATGAGAGCACTACCTCTTGCATTAATATGTTGTATTCTCTTTTAAATTTTTGTAGGGATATTCTAGATGTTACATTATGAGTTGTTTATTTGTATTCGGTGTTTACAAATCTATAATTGTACACATGCGTACAATTGATAAAAGTGGTAATGATAAAAACTAGTCACGTACTTAAGATAATAAAAGAAAAAAAAATAGTTACCAACTTAAAAAGATATAAAATCTTGTCATTTTTATGAATATTACCCGAAATACCTTTAATGAAAAATGCAATTAATAAAATAATAAAACAAAAAATAAAAAGTAAAGAGGCCAAATTTGAAGTATTCATTTAAGATAGTGGATGATAAAGCGGGAGCTTCGACAATACAAACGTTTGTTATACACACAGCTCAAATCTAACCGTCCATGTGTAATATAATCAATTTAGTTTTATTTTTTAAAATTACTACAAGAAGTGGTTTTACCTTTTGGCCGCGCAGTATTGTCAAATCATCATCTCTTCTCTTTCTTCTTTATTTGCACTTTTTGTCTTTTTCTTTCCAATTTTACTGCAATTTCAACGTAAAAAAAACATGTACAGTAAATTTAGAAAATAATAGTATTTGGGACAGCTTTCAAAAATAAAAAATAAATAAATAAATAAATAGTACTCCCTCTGTCTCGCTATGTTTGACACTTTTCTTTTTGGCACGAGAATTAAGACGGAAGTGATTAGTGTGTAAAGTGTAATGTGTGTAAGGATATGGTGTTGTTTATGTATTTTATTTATACATATTTTAAAACAAGAGCATCATAGATGCATAAAAATATATTTATGTTTGATATTAAATGAAAGATCGTATCGAGACCTTTAATTTGGTATAAAAATTATAAAAATTCGAGAACAAACGATCAAGTTATGACAATTTAAAGTTTTAGAATTTAAATTATATTGGGATATATGCTGAAAAGTGAAAAATGAGTGGATGATGAGATTTAATTATATAAAGTTAAGTGTAATAAGGGAGTGTTAATTATTTCTCAAAAAGGAAAGGTGTCAAACATAGCGAGACGGCTCAAAAAGGAAAATGTGTCAAAGATAGCGAGACAGAGGTAGTATATGGGACAATTTCATATACGACATATATAATGTCCAAAAAGCGGAAGAAAATTATGTTTAATTACTTCATCCATCCCATTTTTCTTGACACGTTTCTGTTTATAGTATAAGAAATTCATTAATAATCCATTCAATTTATAGTTACTAAAAGTAATCCATTTAATAATTCAATATATTAATTTATAAAATAATGCTTATCAACTACACTTATAACCTTAAACAAAAGCTCTTTAATTACCGTGCGCGTTAAATTCGAAACGGAGGGAGTATATAATATGATTCTTCTTTTATATACACCAATATGTATACGATTAGATTTGATTTTTAGATATGGGACGGTGAATTTTAGAAAATTAAAAATAGAGGATGGATGATGTGCCACATTGACATAGGCATACCGACCGATGTGGTGCTTCAAATCCGTAATGGGTTAAAAAAAAAATGATTCCGGTTTCTATTCGGAGGAACCATAACCAGACCGCCAGATCCACCGGTTTTGCTGTCGGTTCTGAAGGAACCGATCAGCGAAGAACGATTTGTTTGCCCAAGAATTTGTTTTCGGATATATATAATTCTATTTAATCATATTATGCTCCTATGAATTTAATTGAATATCATTGGGTGTTTAATCAATATTATCTCTTGGTTTGTGTGAAAGAGCTCGCCGGAGGATCTTCTGATCTGTATCCCCGCTCGAATTCGATGTTGGATGGACAACACGCTACGAATCCGACCACTGGAAGAAGCACCGACGCCGCCGTCACCTATGCAGCCGCGGCATATAATGATTTCCAAATATAACGATTTCAATCATATAATTAATTAATGTGGGACGTTACGAAAGCAAAATATGCTTTCCAAATTTTAATATGTTGTACCCAGTGACGGAGGCACACTGTTCCCGGGTGCATTTTATTTTATTTTTAGTATTTATATAGTATATATATGTATATGTGAATATTAAATAATAATTTTTAAAACTAAGATTTTTGATTTATTGTTATTGTTGTTGTTATGTTATGTTCATGGTAATTGAAGAATATTATAAATTGAAAAATAATGTTCAATGTTCAAAGACTTTCTAATTCTTTCTCGGCAATTTACAATTTAATTGTGAAACTATTATCCAATTTCATATCAATATTTTTACAATTGTGTTTCGAACATTGATTTTCAACAATGAAAAAAAACACTTGCAAGCCAAAAACTCAATTGAATATTAAAGAAAATAAAAAATAACAATATATTTATCCATGTCTCGGTTTTCAGCTTGCTTGAGAGTGTTTTATGTCGCCACAAATTAAACTTCAACACGCAATTTTAAAAATATTGTTAGTTTGGACATTTAATTGTTAGTATTTCGTATAGATCGAAACACGTAATACAATTATCAAAAGTTGAATAGTTTGACAAATAAATTTTATAAAAGAACCCTTATTAAAAATTTTAAATATTCCATTTTAAATACAGAGTATATTGCTTTTTATTGGCCTTGTTTTAATTTACATATTTTTTCATTAAAATTTTCAATTTTTAATATATACTTACAATTATTTAAATTGGGCCCCTTGTTAACATTTTTGGCTCCGTCACTGGTCACTGGTTTTACCTATATAATCTTGAATTTTGCAGTAAAACAGCCGGAGCTCTTTGTGGAGAAGGAGAATGTCGCTATCGACATTAAATAAAGACAACATTTTGAGCTCTGACGGCTAAACACGGCAACCACAATTTTTTGAGGATTTTGCTCGCAATTTAGGAGGTGATTATTATAATCAGATCTATAATTCGGCAAATGATTGCCGCGACAACAACTTAATCGTTAAGATTTATCGTATAAAAATCATAAATAATGAAATAGAAAAGAAGAAAAATGTATTTTAAGTGATTTTCTAAAATCAACCTCATCGATATCTCAATAACAAAATGGAGAGACCTAGAGTTTTTTAACTAGAGAGTAAGTTCTCTTTGATAGAAAAGAAAATGGAGAGATAGAGAATGCAGAAACAATCTACCTCTCACTATGAGTAACTATTGTTGATATGACACTGTTATGTCAACAATTATAAATAGATTTATTTTTGAAACTAGCACATCTGATAAATATTTCACCCGTCTTATAAATTTAGTCTTGACAGCATGACATGAGTGTTAAGAAAAATAAAATTTTATAATTAGATTTTGGCTTATTTTTGTCTTATTAAACCAATAATTAAATAAAGCAACCAACTCACTAACAAATTAAAAATTTGAAATATGATTCAAGTTATAGGACTTCCTGTCTTTTACTATTTGTTAAAATTAAAAATATGTTAACCAGATAGCAAACCTTTGCGTCTATTTATTTCAAATGTATAAAATTTACTGTTTATATCTAATTTGTAAATCAATCACCGTACTACGTACATATACAAAGTCCTTGTGTGTTAACATGGAGCCTGACTCTTTCAAAAAAAAAAAAAAAAAAAAAAAAAAAAAAAAAGAACATGGAGCCTGACAATTGAAATAAATGTGTGGCCCACCTGCAATACAAGATACATACTTGTACTTGTTCTGAACCACCAAAACTAAACCAGCTTTTGTATATTTCTTTATATTTTCCTTTCACAAAAGTCGAATACTTCACATGGGACACGTGGAGAGCTGCGATTTACGTTTGTTATACAAACGTTTGTATATTCGAATTTCCCTGATAAAGCGTGGCCAACAACTTAAAAAATAAATTATAGCCAATATTTTATTTTTCGGACAAAACCCAAAGCGTCACCAAGAGCGTAAAGCTCACTTGAAAGACTTCACATCTCATGAAGGAACTCAAGTGCGTTTTATCTCTGACGTTTCACATAACCTTCATGATCAGAGCTTCGCTGATCATTTTACACAAAGTGAAAGCGTACCTTCACATTCTCAGAAAAGAAGGAACAGAAAATGATTCCACTTCTTCACACACGATTACACTCAGGGCATACCAATTAAACAAAGCCCTATTTCTCTTAGTCAGGATCTCGAGAAGGGAGTCACCCTCTCAGTGAACCTAACTCGAGCTCTTAATGCTGCTAACACAAAGGGACCCAATGCAAATTGGGTAGCTAAAATTGTTAATCTTACAGGTCTAAGCGGCGAACTCGGAAGAAGTGGACAAGAGGAAAAAAGAAGTTGTTTGGTACCTAGACAGTGGATGTTCACACCACATGACCGGTGAACGATCTTTCCTTGACGAGTTCGTTGAAAAACCGGGTCCACAAGTAATTTTCAGTGATGATGCAAAAGGCATCACCATCGAATACGGTACATTCTGCTTTGGAAATATGAGAATTCCTAATGTCTCATATGTCCAAGGTCTCAAGCATAATTTATTTTCTATTTCTCAATTTTGTGATAATGGGTTCGTGGTAGAGTTTATCTCTAACCAGTTGGTAGAGTCTATGCAATTATCCTTACAGGAACCCGAAAGCAGAATGTGTACGAGAGCTGCTTGATTTCTTCATTGATGAGTTCGAGAAGAAATCGGGCCCAGTTCACGTCTAGACCCTGCACTTGCAGTCATCACTCTGAACTTCGCTGGAGTGACAGCGTCGTGGTTACCAGAGTAACCAAGGAAGACCTTGTGGACAAAGTCGAAGAGGACTCTATATGTAGGTCGCAGCAGAGGTCGCGAGAACTTTTTTCCATCATATTTTGCTGCAGGCTGCATCAAAGCTTTCTGATACACAGTTTCCAGATCTGCATCAGGAATATCCAAAATAAGACCCATGGGCTTGTGATACAAGATTTCCACGGTTCCTGAATCTGCGATGCCGTAGGTCCGAGTGATGAGCGGTAGAATGGGAATGGGCGCGTCGGGCTCATCGGGTATCGGAAGATAGAATTGGGCAGAGTCTACATCTTCTTGGCAAAAATAAGAGAGAATGAACATAGCGACTTGTTGAGGAAGCCAGAATTTTAGCTCATGAGAGATGATTTTGTAAAAACCATCGCTGCTTTAATGGTGAAGTACATCTCGTTCAGGCCAGCGTAATCGTATGTAGAGAGATTTGCCGTGGGCTCCATGAGAATAAACTCCTGCATGTACTGGATCTTCTGTTCTGCAGTCGTTGGAAGATCCGGCTGTTTGCTTGTTCCGGTTGTATGCTTGACGTTGTGAGAGGTGGATTCTCCTGCCATTTCGAGAAAGTATAAGTGAAGATAAAATTTTGAATTTTAAAAGAGAGGAGTTGCAGAGAAAAAAAAATGGCGGAAGAATGCAGAATTTGAATGAGAACGACGATGCACAATTGGTGAGCACATATATAAGAGAAAATAAGCGGTTGTGATTGAGGTAATTCAACCGTTCAACGGATATGATTAAATCCCTAGAAGTCCGTGAGGTATTGGGCGCGTGGGGTGGTTGTGAAGCCCACTCGCACAACCCTTACACTCAACCATCGCCTCGCATTTAATGCGGATTTGACACTGTGCATACACTTTTTGACATACATGGAAAGTGAAGTGCGAATGTTATGTAATGTGTCAGAATATCCTTAACAATGATTTCAATAAATAACAAAACACATGCTTCAATAAATAAAAATGACTGATAAGGCATAAATTTATCAAGTGAAGCAGGAAATATTTCATTAAAATTTGAACATTAGAAATATTAGGGCATATCATTGACATATTTAAAACATAATTCAAAAACATGGAGACTGATACAGGTCGTCCATGACACTTCCCTATGCAAACTGTGACTTATCCACAGTTTCTGATCTCGCAGTTTCTACCTAGATGTACTGTCCTTTGTCAGTTTCCTTGATTTTCGTGAAAAACTTTTCAAAATCTTAATAGTAAAAAGATTTGAAACAGATTTTTGAAAGGATAAATAAAGAGTGGAAATGATAAATTCTGCTAAGAAGTGAATGAAGATGTTCCCCCTTAAAGGTTGGCCAGTAATTTTGACTTTCAACGCAGTTTATGACCTCAAGCTACATGTCTCCGAACTGCTTCTTTTGAGCTGTAGTTTCCAAGTCAGTCTTCTCTTGGCTGACCTGCTCTAGCAAACTGCTTTTATTTTCTGACTTAGGCTGTGTATCCATTTTGAGCGTTCCAAGCTTTCCACACAACATTTTGAATCTCTCTTCCATAAGAGGTTTCGTTAGAATATCAGCTCTTTGGATGTCAGTATGGATTTTCTCAACTGTTATATCTTGTTTTTCCACATGATCTCTAATGAAGTGATGCCTTATATCAATATGCTTGCATCTGGTGTGGTAGACAGGATTCACAGTGAGTGCTATAGCGCTTGTGCTGTCACAAAAGATAGGAACTTTTCGAACTGTGACTCCATAATCTTTGAGTTGTTGTTTCAACCAAAAAATCTGTGCACAACAGCTTCCTGTCGCCATATACTCAGCTTCTGTTGTTGAAGTAGCAACTGAAGTTTGCTTCTTTGAAAACCAAGAGATCAACTTGCTTCCAAGAAACTGACAAGTCCCTGATGTGGACTTTCTATCCAGTTTGCATCCTCCATAATCTGCATCTGCATAGCCAGTTAGTTCAAAATTATCATCACAAGGGTACCATAAACCGAAGTTGCAGTTCCCTTGACATATCTAAGAATCTTCTTGGCAGCTTCTAGATGAGATTCCTTTGGATTAGCTTGATACCGAGCACATATTCCAACTGCAAAAGAAATATCAGGTCGACTTGCAGTAAGATAAAGTAAAGAACCAATAATTCCCCTGTACAAAGTTATGCTGGCAGGTTTCCCTTCAGAATTCCATTTGCAATAATTGGAATCTTCAGTGGTCTGCTATCTTGGACACCGAATTTGGTTGCCAGCTCGTTAGCATATTTGGATTGACAAATGAAGATACCATCCGCAGATTGCTTGACCTGCAGGCCGAGGAAAAAGTTCATCTCCCCCATCATGGACATTTTGTACTCATACTTCATGAGTTCTCCAAACCTGTCACATAGAAACTTTGACCTAGATCCAAAGATAATGTCATCAACATAAATTTGCACAAGAAGAATATCATCCTTGTACTTAAAGTAAATAAAGTTCTGTCGACCGATCCTCTTTTAAAACCAGAATGCAGTAGGAATGTAGACAACGTTTCATACCAAGCTCTGGGAGCTTGTTTCAAACCATATACTGCCTTGTGCAGTTCGTAAACTTTCTCTGGACCGGCTTCCTCGAAACCTGGTGGTTGTTCAACGTAAACTTCTTCTCCAAGGATTCCATTGAGGAAAGCACTCTTCACGTCCACTGGTAGACTTTGAACCTCTGATGAGCTGCATATGCTAGAAACAACCTAATTGCTTCTAGTCTTGCCACTGGTGCGTAGGTCTCATCATAGTCTGTCCCTTCTTATTGACAACAACCTTTGACAACTAATCTTGCCTTGTTTCTGATTACTTCAGCATTTTCATCTTTCTTATTCCTAAACACCCATTTTACATCAATCACTCCTTGATGTGTAGGACGATCAACTAGTGACCATACTTCGTTTCTTTTAAACTCATTGAGTTCCTCTTGCATGGTTGTAACCCAGTCATGGTCGGTAAGAGCTTCCTCAACGGTTTTGGGTTCAGAGTAGGAGAGATAACAGCTTAGTAGACAGCTTTCACCTATCTGTCTTCTTGTCTTCACACCCTCCTTTGGGTTCCCAATAATGAGATCTTCAGGATGAGCATTGACCCATCTCCTTCGACGAGAGATTTTATCTTTTGTAAGAATTGGTTCAGGGTCTGGTAAGGGATCTTCAAACTCAGGTAGAGGTTGAGGAGTGAAGGGGTCAAGTTGTTCAAATTGTTCAGCAAGCTGATCCACTGATAGTTCTGCATTGACTGCAGGTTCTTTTGGAGTTTCTGGATTAGTTGAAGATGAGCTGGTTGGAGGAGCTTCGGTTCCCCCTTGGTTTGTTCCCTCTTGCTGAATGGGTGGATTTTGTGGATTTGAATCTTGTACAGGATGACTTTCTTCTTCTTCCAAGTTGGTTGGACTCCATATTAGTATTTCATCTCGAAACTGCGTGTTGGAACCTGCTTGATCTTGATTTGCACTTGTACTTTCTTCAGGTTGAGTCTCCTTGTACTCATAGATAGATTCATCAAAAACAACATGTGGTGTTACTTCCACAATCTGAGTCTTCTTGTTAAAAACTTTGAAGGCTTTGCTGATATCTGAATATCCTACAAATATTCCTGGATGTGCTTTGCTATCAAATATTTTTAACTGTGATTTCCCATTATTATGAATGTAACACACGCAACCAAAAGATTTAAGATACTTGAATCGAGGTTTCTTATCTTTCCACAGCTCGTATGGAGTCTTTCCATGTCGTTTATGAATGACTGATCTGTTCTGAGTGTAGCAAGCTGTGTTGATTGCTTCCGCCCATAACTTCTTGGGAAGATTGGTTTCATTCAGCATTATGCGAGCTGCTTCCTTTAGAGACCTGTTGCGTCGTTCAACAACACCGTTCTGTTGAGGTGTGCGAGCTGCTGAGTTTGATGTGTAATTCCATTACTAGTACAGTAGTACTTAATCATATGATTAAGAAATTCTGTTCCACGATCGGATCTAATTGAGATCACACTTTTGTTTTTCATGTTTGACAGTCTGGTGAGCAGCGCAGGTAGCTCTACTAGTGTCTCCTTCTTTTTATGTAAGAAAATAACCCAAGTATATCGTGAGTAATCATCAACAATAACGAGAGTATACTTTTTACCATTAATGCTTCTAGGAGTTACTGGACCAAATAAATCCAGGTGGAGTAATTCCAAGATTCTACTTATGTTGTGAGCTGCAATGCTTGGGAATGACGATTTGGTCTGCTTTCCAGCTTGACAGGCTTCACAAACATGATCTTTGTAGTAGACTTGATCTGGAAGATCATCTGCGAGCTTCTTGCGAGCAAGCTTGTTGATGGTTTTGAAGTTTAAGTGACACAGTCTCTTATGCCATAGCCAGCTAACTTCAGGTGCAGATTTGGTGACCAGACATGTTTCTTTCTCATCTGACCATTGTACTATGTACAAGTTATCCTGCAAAATACCGGTAAGAAGAATTTCTTCTCCTTCCTTGTTCTTTATAGCACATTTGTTAGCAGAAAATTCTACTCTTTTTCCAGTAGAGCAGAACTGGCTTACTGAAAAGAGATTATGATTTAAACCTTCAACATATGTGCCGTTAGATATTGTTGTTTTACCAACAACTAGATTACCATAACCTCTTGTTTTCCCTTCAGAGTCTCCTCCAAAAGTGACTAGAGGTCCATCACATTCAATGAAGTTTGTAAGCATGCTTTTGTCGTAGGTCATGTGCGTTGTGCATCCACTGTCAATGATCCAGACCGTGCCGCGAGCTGCTCGCTTTCTCCTTTGAGTTTTCCCATCTTGCAATTAGACAGTTTTAGCAACCCACATTAATTTGGGTGCTTTGATAGCAGGTTGAGTTTTAGCAACTTGGTTTCCAAGCTTCTTCTTTTGGAAACTCCTTCTGTTGACTCGTGGCTTGGTCCGTTGCTTATTTGTTGAGTAGAAGGTTTCATTAGAGTATGCAGACTGTTGTTGGTAATGAACAGGTTGATAATGATCATTTTGATAATACTGCTCCATATATCCACATCTGCAGCGATCATTTCCAAATCCACTTCCATGTGGAAATTGATAGTGCCTACTTGACAGCTCAGGATATTGGTACCAATGATGGTCGTACCAATAACCTTCATTGTCAAGTGTTTGTTGATTTGGCCGCTGCTCATAGTAATTATTTCGTTGTGGTTGAGCAGTTTGAATGGTTCTTGGTTGAGAGATTGTTTTTCTTTTGCTAGCAGTTTGCACCATTCTTGGAGCAGGTTGGCTTCCCTTTTTATAAACTGTTTTACCATATAGTTTCCTAGGTCGCTCAACCTTTTGCTGTTCAACTGACAGCCTTAGCTGCTGTTTCTTGATAGCAGGCTTTCCATGCTCTTTCACCAGGATTGCTTGTGGTTGCCGGGCTGGATTTTTCAATTTGAGCTACTTGTCTGGTAGAGTGTGATGAGCTTTGCTTTCAGCCAATCCTTTTTCTTTCTCAAACAAGACCTTCTCCTTATCTTTGGCTCCGCTGGTTTGACCATGGAATCCAATGCCAAACTTTATCTGAGCAGGTCTCTGGGCAGCTTGCAGGGCTTCAAGCTTTTCACCATTTTTGTTCATTTTCATCAGGACTTGTTGAAGCTTGAGCTCTTTCTGCAATAGCTTCTCATGCTCCTTTGAGAGATCTACCAGTTTGCCATTCAAGTTGTTGATCTCACTATCCTTTTCAGTGAGCATTTCTTTAAGGTTTTCTTCCCTTAAAGCTGATTGACCCATTTGGACTTTTAGGGTCTCTATCTCCTTTTCTTTTGCTTCATCATAGAGAGTGAAGTCTTCATTCATGGTAGCTTTGAGTTTCATATTTTCATCCTCCAGCTTGGATCCTTCTATGACTATTTGTTTAAACATTTCCGAGAGCTTCTTGTAGTCATCAAGTTGTTGTTGAAACTCTTCATACGTTGGCATTTCAGGTATTTCAATACCTGCATGTTCGGAGTTAGTTGAATATAAAAATGAGGTTTCAGTATCAACCTTGTATTGAACAAGATCGAGATTTTTTCCCATGTAGCATTCCTTATATTCAAGTTCCTCGTCAGCTAAGCCACATTCCTCCTCATCCAATTCATCGTCATCATCTTCGTCGGAGGAGGTTGAGTCTGATAATGTGGCAATTGCTTTGGCCTCTTCCTCAGCTGCGATCATGGCGTTGCGCTGCTCCTTAAGCTTTTGATCTCTTTTCGCGCGGAGCTCTTCGGGTTCAGCCTTTGATAAGTCTGGGCAGTCTGACTTATAGTGACCTGGTCTGCCACATTCAAAACAGCCACCCTCGGGAGTGTTAGAAGAATTGAATTTAGAGGGTTTTGATATACCTTCACCTTTCTTGTCGGAAGAAGATGTGGTTTTATTTCTCTTGAAATCCTTGTGATATTTACGGAATTTGTTGAAACGTTTTTCAAGCTTTTCATTTCTCCTAGCCATGAGTGCATAGTCTTTCAATAGTTTCTCCATTTTGGAGCATAAATCCTTTGGGATTGCTCTTTCTTCTATAATTGATGCAGTTTTGAATGCAGCATCATTTTCTTTCTTTTCGGGCTCGGTCTTCTTGCTTGAAGACGTTTGTTCTGACCCGTGAAGTCTGATCATTTCAAACTCATTCCCGATGAGTAGATCAAACAGTTGCTCGGTTGACAGGTTGCTGATATCCGACCTGCCACGGTGCATGGCACTGTACACATGCCAGCTTGCTGGGAGAGATTGGATAACTTTGAGGTTGAGTTCGCGCAGTGTGTATTTATCTTTCTTGAGAGCTGCGATCTCCAAAGTGATCATTGTGAATCTGTTCTTGAGCTGATCAATGGTCTCCATTGGCTGCATTTTGAATTCTTCAAATTTACTGCATGCCACTGACAACTTGTTTTCCAACATTTCTGTTGATCCAAGGCTTATGGCTTTTAAGGTGTCCCACATTTCCTTTGCAGTTCCAAGATTTCTTATCTTGGCCAGGTGGACTCCCTTAATTGTGCTAGAGATCAACCCTTTTGTGAAGCTGTCAAGTTCAGCTTCCTTTCTTTCTTCGGTTGTGTATTTTCTAGGATCTTTGATCTTTGGCACATACGTTGCTTCGGAAACTTTTTCTCCAGAAACATCAGTATCGTAGGGTTCGTAGATTGGTGATGGACCATTCTCGATGACATCCCACATCAGCACATGATGAGCTTGGAAGCACATCTTTATTCGAAAGCTCCAGTCTTCATATCCCTGCACAGAGAAATCTTCGCAGACGCGGAGAAGTGAAGCTTCCATAGTGACAGTTTATGTATGTATGCACAAACACAATTCTAGAGATCTAGTTCAATTTGACACGAAAACACAAAAAAGCTTCTAGTATGCAGAAGCAGTGGTCAAAAGAACCACCGCTCTGATACCACTTGTAGGCCCCGATAAGTAGTCATTGGTGTAGGGGGGGGAATACACCAATTAGCCAACAGTTTTAATTTTTCAAAACAATTTGATCTTACTGAGTCATCACTTCAGTTTATCAGAGCAGCTTAGTTTTTCCAGCTCAATCAGTAAACTGCTGAGCTTGCAAAACTAACGTGCGTGAGGAAGTTTGGTGGAAAGGTTGGCTAACCATTTTCAACACAGTTTTCAAGAGATTTCAGTTCAGACAACTGCTCATGCAAGACAGGTTACAGTAGTGCAGGTTGTGAACATGCAAACTGTGTAAATAAAGATGTAAAAGTAAATAGCTAGAGAGAAAAACACGAGGAGTTTTTATCGTGGTTCGGAATAAACAGCTCCTACGTCCACGCCAGATCCCGTCGAATCTGTAATCCCTTAACTTGAGATATTTGCCCCTTTTAACACTGGTGGAGGTCCAGTCCAAATTCAAGTCTTTCTTTAGACTGAATCTAGCATGATTCTTGAGTCGTGTCTCTTCATACTTTACATACAATCTTCCATACAATCTTACCAACGCTAAACAACTAGCACTAATATCCAAACTAGAAAGCTGTGAATAGCTATCGTCGTTAGGAATACAACTCAATCAACTACACTAAATATCAACTGCTATGGTAGTGAGAGTGTGTGTTATGTGTTCTAGTAAGACAGTTTCCAGAGAGATCAGAAATCTACAAAGATCAACACTTGGGAAAGCTCTAGTGATTTCGAGTGTTGATTGAATGATTTTTAACTTGAGATTTCTGCAGCGTTTCGGCTTGTGTATTGAGTTTCCCATGGATTCTTTCTGGAATGAGTTGAGGTATTTATAGTGAGGCATTTGAAATAGAGCCGTTGGAAGTGTGTCAGGATTTGCAGTACCGTACACTGACACAATTCTTGTCGTTGGGTGAGAATAGGTTTCTCAACCACAGCTCAGGTTGGTCTTCACAGGTCGACCTTCCTATACCTCGAACTGTCTTCGGTTTTTTATAACCTTCGTGTGAAATCTTCGAGTATGGTAGGAGCATGTTACATAGACAAATGACCTAATGAAACAGTATGACAGATTGAGTAGATTAGGTACAAGGTTGCACTAACAACCTTGACCTTTACATGAGCAACCTGTCCGAGTTAAGCTTGACTGATCCAAACACGGAGACCAACCTGTTCCACTTAAAACCTATATCTAAGTGTGGTTTCTAATAGCATTATCAAAACTCAGTTTCAAAGGGTTCCCAACACTAAGTCCGGTATTCAAAATGCAAGAGCGTAAAGATTCCCATGAATACCAACTTCAAGATAGATCCAGATCTTGACGGCAAATCAGTCAACTCTAAATAATTAATTCGGTTTTAATTCGCAAGAAATTTAAGTCTCACCACACTCCGCACAATACACACAAGCGAGAAGCTTTGAAAGCCTCACAAGCCTTCAAAGTGTCTACTTATAAAAAGCTTAAAAACGCAAGAGAAGTTAAACACTTCTCTACACACGTATTCACCCTTCCCCCCTCCCTCTCTACATGTATAAGTCACTTTCGAGACCAACAAAAATTAAATTTACATACCACAAGAGAGTATGTGATTTCATAATTAGCGTGACTATGATAATGATGTATTCCAAAAGGGGTATTTATAGTTTATAACATGAGGTTCCAACATTTTCTATTTATGACCTAAACTTTGATTTATTTTTAAAAAACCCTGACCTTTGTAACTTTTTTGATTTATGACTTACATCCCATATTTCAATACCCCCAAATTCTGGGATTAGTGACGATATATATGTCAAATATCAACACAACTTATGTTTTTCAAAAGATCGACAAAGTAAATCACTATTCCAGCATTATAATGTGGGGTGTAGGCCATAAATTGAAAAAAAATCAAAGTTTAGGGTTTAAAAAAAAATCAAAGTAGAGGTCATAAATTGAAAAAATATATAAAGTTCAGGCCATAAACTTTAAATACCCAACCTATTATATCTCACATTCAGTGCGAAGCTAGGATTTTTTTTTTTTTTTTTAAGATAGCTCAACTTCAAAGAGCGAATTGACAAAATATAGTTGGAGAATAAATTACTAGTTGCATTTTTACATTTGCATTAGTTAAGCTGAAGTCTTTCTTTTTTAACAATTCAGGGCTTGTTTAGTTGCCCTCATAGATAAATTAAGATAATTTTTCTAGGCTTAATTAAGCCTATAAAAGTTATCTTAATTTAGTTTATTACATTAAATCTAGAGATGGTATGAAAGAGAATCATGTATTAGACTGACACAATCTTAAAACTAAAATTCATCATCATTAAATAATTTGTTATATTTACTAATGTTCTAAAAATTGCAAAGCGCTAGTAGGGCAGTAGAGGGGGACTAGTGGCTAGACGGGAGTCTAGACAGGGCTAGGCGGATTAAAATCACAATATTTATTTTTACTATTTTTACATGACATCCTCAGATATAAACTATGTCAACATATATTATTCACAATTTTATTACCAAATTAATAAAAACTTCGTAGTCTTCACCTAAAAACTTTATAATATACAGCATAATTTTCGAACATTCAACATAATATCTATTGAAATATATGCAATCAAATTATATTTAGTTTTAAATCTGTCTAGCCATCTAAATCACTCGTAGTTCATCTAAACGTTGATTAGTTAAAAATAAAGTCTACTAATTAAACCTTAATCGAACGGATAGAATGATGCTTAATTCCTAGACATATCTATATTAATATACTAAAGTAGGATAGTATACTTTCCCTCCAAAATTATAGATATTTGAGCATTATCATTATTTTTATTTAATTAAGTTATTCATATTATAAAATGTAATACTATCATTTTCTATGCACTTTAATACATTTATTAGTTTGAAAAGTTATAATTTTTATTCATTAAATTTAATTAATTTAATATGGTTATTAATTAAATTTTAAGTAATAATGTTAATTTGACTAACTATTTTTTTTTCATTTTTGTATTCCTTAATGTGTTTTATCTTTTTATTCCTTTGAGTCTTTGACTATCAAAATTTAAATATTTTAGTATGCAATATTCTTTTTATGCATTTTTATTTTTCTTTTTTACACACACACACATATATAATGGAATAATTATAATAATTTAGAGTGCACTCGGGTAACTCGATTGACAGTGTTAGAAATCTTATCAAATTATGATAACATAATTTATCAATATTTTAAAATTTAATAAAGATCCATGAAAATGAGCTAGGAATCTACTAATGATTTTTTATTTTGTTTGTTTATGAAACAAAATAAATTAAAAGTATTAATTGAAATAAAAATTAAGTATCTTTTCACTGAATATTTGCCATGCTATTGGTTACAAATTGTAAGCATAATACACTAAATATGTTAACTATATCGACGATATGACATAAAATAAATTAACATTTGCAAATTAAGTATGGCATGTGAGCAATTCATATCACCATATTTTGAGTGTGTGTGTGAGTGTGTAGTCCTTTATACTAGGCTAAATAAATATTTCATTCAGTTAGAAATTGAAAAATTTTCAAACGTAAGTTCAATTTGAATACGAGAAAATTTAAAAAAAATCTTTTTCTTTGTGTGTTTTTTTATTCAATTTTTAAAATATATTTAGAAATGTCGATAAATTTCAAATTGCTTACACGTACTACCCTCTTTTTAAGTTGTTACACTTTTTTCAGCAATTTTTTTAAGCATTTTCGAGCGTCTTTATGATGAGTGTTGTAATATCCAGTAAAAGAAAAAATTCTTTAAAATGTTATTTTAAAACTCATCATCAAGACGCTCGAAAACGCTTGAAAAAATTGCTAAAAAAAGTGTAACAACTTGAAAAGGACGGAGATAGTACTTATAAACATGTCACTTTATATTATAATTATTTTTACTTAGAAATAAATAACAAATCCGTGCATCGCACGGATGCAATACTAGTTAAATATTAATCTGGACTGTAGGGTGACGTCGCCTAACACCGGCAATTTTGGAAACACTTTGAACATCTACAACGCAACAGGGCACGGAGGCTCGTCGATGACTCCGAGGCTCCGAGCCCATCTGTGCATTGGCTAGATAGAGAGAAAGTGTGAAGGAGTTTCGCCGGAGACCATTTTTCCTTTTTTATTTTATTTTTTATTTTTTTCTTTTTTCTTTTTCGTTTAAATCTCAATTTCATTTAAACTTTTTCTTTTTGTTTTTTCTTATAATTTATGTAATTTTAAATTTGAATTTCATTAAATTTAAAAATCTGAATTTAATTTAAATTACGTAATTCAAAAATTTTATTTAATTTAAATTTTTATTTATATAGTTTTCAATTCAAATATTATTTATTTATTATTATATTAAAAATTAAAAAAATATATATAGGCTAGAGCTGGTATACTGTGGAAGCTCTATCATGGTGGGACCCACCGTAAAGTGCGAGTGAGCCCATACAATGTGGAAGCTCTTATTTTAGCGGGACACATTTCGGATTAGCAGATTATATGTCCCCATCATCAATTTTCATTTTTCAAGGATTTCCACATACCCTATACGCCATACCTTTCTCTCTCCGATTTCCTGAAAGTATAAAAGGCTGGATTATGATTAATGGCAGAAACCGGCACCAGGAAAATATCCGCTGCTTCTGCTAGGGCTCACACCAGGAGGAGCAGGAACTCCAACAATACTGGAAGAAGCAACTTTAAATTACCTTCAAGTTGGTATTTATGCTCATTAGTTTTACTATAATTTATCTAGATTTAACTGGATTCTTTTCGTATAGATTTATGCAGATGAATATTTTTTTATGGTTGTTTTTATTATCCTGTTATTCTGCGTTGACTTTTCATGATCATCTAGTAAACTGAGCTCCAAACATGGGGGAAAAGGTTGTGATTCTCTGAATTTTCGATCGGTGTAGGTCAGTTTTGCAGTCACCTCGTTAAAGTATTCTAATAATTGAAACGATCATGAGATATGATTCATAAAAAATTCAAAAAAATGTTTATTATACTGCCTATGATATGACTTATCTAGTCTTTGAGTGGTTGGGGACCTTGCAGTTACTAAATCTGGTAGAGATGTGGTTTGATTTTGTGAATGTGTGTGACTATGATCAACTTCTTCAAGACATGATCGAATCGTGGCTTAGCCGATGAATCCATGTTCTTGTTTCATAAGCATCAATTAGGTGATCAATTACTGAATGATTTGATTGCTCACGGATAGATCAATCCTAGCACCACCAATCTTATAATTTCCATATGCCAAAGTCGAAGATGGCATGATTTTGGTTCTTTCTGGTTGGAGCTAGTTGGTCATTATACATCTAATGAGTCACACTTTGAAGTGTAATCGAGTAAATTGTGGTTGAACAACACGAATGTGATGGTGTATCTCCTATATTTTGGCAGATATGATTGCCCAGATAGCAGTTGGAGTACTGGTGGGTTGCGTGGGGTATGCTTATTTTGCAATACAGCCTCCACCTCCTAAAATATGTGGGACTCCCGGTGGTCCCCCGGTGACTTCATCAAGGGTGAAACTTGATGATGGGAGGCATTTGTCCTACAAGGAGAGGGGTGTTGCCAAGGAAGAAGCCAAGCACAAGATCATAATTTCCCATGGCTTTGCTGATTCTAAAGAGTTCAACATAAACCTTTCTGATGTAAGCAAAATCCGTGATTCTCATGTTAATATGCCTTTACTGTTCCTAGTATGTTTAAGGTTGAGCTTCTGATGTATCTATCATAAAATTATGAATACAGTGACAGTAGGATATTGCAATATTTAGCATAATTAATTTGTCTGTAATATGAAATCTTGGTGTTATAGTCCAATGTCCTTATTGGAGGCACTGATGAGTGATGGCGAATTTACATATAGTGAACAAAGACAAGTGGAAATATTCTTTGAACTATTATGCCTTAAATGCTGTTTCTAGGACTAGTGTTGACATAACTGTAATCTAAAACAGGGGAAATTGATATGTGACAAGATTTTCTGAAGATGAAATGGACTGGTTATTTATCCTTTGAAGTGATCGTATTTTAGATCTTTAGAAATTGAGAGATAAATAATCACTTTGAACTGCTTCAATTAAGAACATGACAGCATAAAATGTTTAGAGTCGTTATGTCTGGACTTTTTTGCAAAATACTAATTCTTAAGCGGCAACTTCAATTTCTCAATTTCCAGGAACTCATAAAGGAGTTAAGTATTTACATCCTGTCCTTTGACCGCGCTGGCTATGGTGAAAGTGATCCAAATCCTGCAAGGACTGTGAAAAATGAAGCATTTGATATCCAGGAGTTAGCTGACAAGTTGGGTCTCGGGCCCAAGTTTTACGTTATTGGCATCTCAATGGGAGCTTATCCGGCTTACAGCTGCCTAAATTACATCCCACATAGGTAAACTAATACAGTAATATCATTAACTTCAATGTTTCCGACTCATTGTATAAATCTGACAATGCCAAGGTGCCTATTCTTTTTGAGAATTCATAGTATGATGTTGAATTTTAGCATCAGAAATGCAGCTTGTTTTATTATAATAATAATATATATATTATTATTATTATTATTATTATTATTATTATTATTATGAAGGTTATCAGGAGTTGCACTTGTAGTTCCCTTTGTTCACTATTGGTGGAAATCGGTTCCTGCTGAACTTTCTAAAGAAGCCTTGGGGAGGCTACCTGTCCCAGACCAGTGGACATTTCGAGTAGCACATTACACCCCTTGGCTTTTGAATTGGTGGATGACCCAAAAATGGTTTACGAGTTTGAGTATTGCTGCTGGAAAACTTGATATTTTCAGCCCAGGGGACCTAGAAATCATCAAACAGCTCCCTGAAACTCCTAAAGAGGATAAGGTAATAAATCAGCTTACGTTGTCTGCTATGTTGTCCTCACTTTGTTTCGTAGTAGGAAATAATCTTAATCATTGGAGTTTATTCTAGCAATGTTGTGGAATGATACATGAACACATGAAGATTAATGAATCTTTATATCCGACTACTATGAGGAACAGATCATATACATTGCCTTTATTCTTTTTGAGTTTTCAATCATCTGCTATTTTCAGGAGAGAGTGACGCAGCAAGGTGTTCATGAATGTTTGCATCGGGACGTAATGGTGGGTTTTGGAGACTGGGAATTTGATCCTACAGAACTCAGTAATCCATTCCCTAATAATGATGGCTCTGTTCATCTATGGCAAGGATATGAAGATAAGTATATTCCATACAAGTTCAATCGATATTTGTCACAACAACTTCCATGGATACAATATCACGAGGTTCCTGATGCTGGGCATCTTTTGATTTACAATGCAACACTTTGCGAAGCTGTCTTTAGAGCTCTTTTGTCTGCCTAGTTGATAAGAGTGACTAGTATTCCGAAAATAGTCCTTTTCCTTTTTATTTTATTGTATTGTATTGTATTGTATTGTATTTTGTTTTGTTTTTATAGTTTTTCTTTGTAATTTGAATTATATGTTAAAACTATAGATGCTTTTTCTTATCAACATATATGAAATATTACAGTTGGCATACTATTTCTTACTAACAAAATAGTCAATCAGTTCTCTTGGCTCATCATGATTTTCATGGTTTGTCCTCCATGGATGTGGAGGCTCTGAAGAAGCTGAACAAAAACAAGAAATTGGTTAAAAAGCTAGCAAAAAGATATCATGGGTTCTTCACCTCAGAGGCTGTTATCAAGCGGATTCCACGTCTTTTGGAACCCGGTTTAAACAAAGCAGGTAACTGTCATGTGCCGGATTTTTTCCTTGTAACTACAAGAGTACTCAGCATGGGTTGCTATCTACTGGAAATCAGAGGAAAAACTTGTGTTAGGATATTGTTAATTTTTTTAAATTGAATCACTCGAAATCTTTGTTATGTTTTGAGCTACTTCGTTAATTTTTCTCTCCTTCAACGCAGGTGGAGTTCCCTACTCTTGTGAACCACCAAGAATCTTTGGAGTCAAAGGTGAATTGAGACTAAGGCTACCATCAAGTTCCAATTGAAAAAGGTGCTCTGCTTGGGAGTAGCTGTTGGCAACTTGGACGTGGATGAAAAACAACTCTCTCAGAACATTCAAATGAGTGTTGATTTCCTCGCCTCTCTTCTGAAGAAGAACTGGCAAAACGTAAGTCCATCTTCCTCTATCGTGCCTTTCGGAAGTTTCACCTCGTTGTGCCTTGTAAAAAATAGCATCTTCTGAATATGAACTAAAACTGTTTTCATCTGAAGGATATATGCTAATTTGGGTATGTTCTATCGCTTTAAGCTTAGGTGTTTGTACTTGAAGAGTAGTTCGCTATCTGTTTGGAGTTTTAGGAAGAATCTGAAGTCAGTATATGCCTTTGGTGTTAATTTTGGTTTGTGTTGAGATCTTGACTTATTACTGCTGTGCTTTATTAGTAAGAATCACATTTTTGGCTTAGTGGAACATGGTTTATTATATCAAGAAATTTTTTAGTTTATAAATTGTTTGATACCGAGGCAGAATTTATAATGGACTTTTGCTTTGTTTATCTTAAAAACTGTTTATGATAACTGTTAGTATCATTTTTATAAGTAATTGTTCATTTCGTGTGTGAAATTGCGAATGAGTTGACTAATATTTTTTTAATATAAGCTGCATTGTTCTTGAATTCAAATGAATAGTCCTTGTGATCTTACCTGTTTTTTTTCTAAATTAAAAATAAAAAATAAAAAAAAATAAAAAAATTGTGATGTCATCTCACAGCATCTGGTATTAAAATTGTTTCAAGCTATCTTATCTATCAGGACTATTACATTTTTGATTCAATGAATCTAAGAAATTTAAACTCATGATTGTGTATATATATATATATTTTCAGTAATCTAAGTCGCTTTTAACTCCTCAACTATTAATTATTAATTAAGGGTAATTCTATCCACAACCCTCATTTTACTCCTCACAGCCACCTCTTTTTAAAATAAATAAAAAATAATAATAATTTTACTAATTTAGCCCCACAACCCCAAAAAAATACAAACACGTACAGCCCCCAACACCAAAGAGGCGCAAACTCATACAAGCCCCAAATTGCCAAAACACAGAATTTGGTTTCTAGCTATCGACGCCCTTCGAATTGGAATTGGATTAGCATGCGAATTTTGCATTCGGACTGAGAGTTTTTTGCTCGGCTATGGTTTTGCTCGTCGATCTGAGTGCAAATGGAATCTTCCTCCTCGCGAATGACATTTATTAATAGGGATGATGGGTCGGCGGCGGCGGCAGCGGAGGACGACGGTGCTCTTTTCGCGGAGGGTCTTGCTGAGGAGGCTGCCGTGCTGTTTCAGAGTGGAAAGTTCGGGGAGTGCTTTGAGAATTTTGAATCAGTTGTTGTAGAAGGAGGATGATCCGAAGGATAATTACATTCTTAAGAATTATTTCAAAGATGTAGTTTTGGATGATTATTGCTAAACTGCTTGGGCTTAGTTTGAGTTTCTCTTTTGTTTGAGTTAGATGATTGGAAACCACAAAAGCCGTGTAAATGGAAGTTGATTTGATGATGGAGTGTAGACATTTTTCTTGATTTTTGATTTGTGTTGCCGAGATGTGTGTTTTTGGGGGTTGTGGGGCTAAATTAGTAAAATTACTATTATTTTTTATATATTTTAAAAAGAGGGGCTGTGAGGAGTAAAATGAGGGTTGTGGATAGAATTACCCATTAATTAATAACAATCAATTATCATTAGCAACCCAAAGGGATTCGAAAGGAAGGTCAAAGTGCAAGTTGCAGCAAAAGTGGCCAAAAGGGCCCAAAACAAAGAGTATGTTGTTCGTGTGTGTGATTATGGATATGAAAATATTAAAATTGTAGAATTTAGATATTTCAGATACTACTTATTTATTGGATAAAAATAAAATTTATGAGTTTTGAATAAAGAAGAACGAATCACAAAACATACAGGAATGCTCCTCTTATCAATTAACTTTTCATAAACATGCCATTTCATTAAGCGAATTTTATGCAGAAAAAAGTCGCCGTACTCCTAATAATAATAATGATAGTAATAATAATAATTTTAATTCTCAAGTTTTTAATGTATAAACTTAATACTTTCATTTTCTTTTAGTGATACCGATGTCAATTTATTTTATTCTTCTAAAATTAAAGTACGACGGAGTACTATCATATTAAATTAAACCTTTAATTTCCTCGAGTAGCCGTGGAAGATATTTCAGTTAATCGGCTACATATATCTCGACAGAAATGCAACTATGAATTTTTTATTTATTTATATCTAAATTGTATGCAGCTGTCATAACACATTATTAAATACACTACTCACAATGGAACAGCGTAAACAATTTGACTGCATATTGCAGGTGTGAGAGAGGCAGAGGCTCTTCCCCACCCATTCCTAATTCTCAAAAGCCGCCTCTTTCTTTTCTTTTATTTATTTTTTCCTTTAAATCTAACCTGATTTCACTATTCATAAACGCATCATAAAATTAATGATTTAATATTCTTCAAACGAAATTTATATGCCATGTTCTGTCATCGCATACGATTATTAAATGCATCATTACTAAAATTTAAAAAAAAAATAAAAAAAGGACCACTAATTTTTAGTTTTTTTTTTTTTTGTTGTTAAAAATTAAACATTTCAAGCCTAGTGAATAGTGATGAAATAAACAACATTAAGAAAACAAAAAAATAAAAAACAAATAGGATTGTTGTTCCTATAAATAATAGGCACACTTGTAGTAGTAATTCATTAAACCCTTCCTTTGTCTCCCTCGGCAACTCCGTCTAAGAAGCGCCGCCCTCTCTCATAACGAGCTCTGTATCAACATTTTGAGTAGGCCTTTGTTTTGATTTCTGGATTTTATTCTTTCTTGTTTCCTGCGAGATTTCTACATTTGCCTTGTTTGATCTGATTTTCCTTCTACCTTTTCTGTTTCTGTGTTTATTTTCGTTTTGTTGAGTATCTTTTGCGGAGATAGAACTGTAAATCATGTGACAGATGTTTGTTTGTTATCCAAATACTGATGATTTATAGTAATTGATGCATTCAAATTAGCATGATTTTGAGTTCCAAGGGAATTTACACTGTTCGACTTTCAATTTACATTTTTAATGGGATACATTCTGAATCTGTTTGACTTTCATGATTTGAGTTCGAATACTTGTTTTTAGGTTTTGTCTTAGTAAAATGTTGCTTTAGGGGTATAATTTTTGAGCTTGAAAATTGGTGTCCATGTTCAGCTCAAGAATGGCTGCTTTTGCCCTATTTTTTGTTAAGTTTGCTTTTCAAATCTTGACAGATTGGGTTTACAATGAAATGGTTGAGTATTTGAAGGATCAAAGATCAAAGTATTTGGTGGATTAGCTAATGTTATATTTATCTATATAAGCTGCTTTCACCCAAAGCAAACACCCTCTTAGAATCTAAAATAAAATGGTGTGGGGTGATTTGTCTTAGTAACTCAAGTTCACTGTCACTATGGAGCCTCGAGTGAAGGGCAAAGAGCAATTCGCTTGCCCTTCTCATAGCGCTCCGAACACAAATTGCTTTTGTTGCAGTAGAATTGAATAATCGTTACCCTTCGATGTTCTTTACAACAAGGCATACATCTCCCTCCATTTCATAGCAATGTGCAACCCTCTGCTGTCTAATATTCTGTAGGAATGCCTAGCTCTGCCATAAAATAGAACCTTCACTCGATTTCTAATTGAAATGCCTATTTTCAGGAGAAAGATGGCGACTGCACGGCTTCCTTCCAACTGCATGATCACGACTGCACCTCTGAACAAAAAAACTGCTAGTGCATTTACCAGAGGCAGCATCTCGTTGGGGTCTGTGAAGAGCATCACGAAAACTTTTGGGCTGAAAGCAAAGCTTGATTTCAGAGCTTCTGCAATGGCCACATACAAGGTGAAATTGATTGGAGCTGATGGCGAGGAGTGTGAATTTGAAGCCCCCGATGACTGTTACATCCTCGACTCTGCTGAAACTGCAGGAGTCGAGCTGCCATACTCGTGCAGGGCGGGTGCTTGCTCCACCTGTGCTGGGAAAATGGTGTCGGGCTCCGTTGATCAGTCGGATGGTTCGTTTCTTGATGATAACCAAATGGAGCAGGGTTACCTGCTCACCTGTGTTTCGTACCCGACTTCGGACTGTGTGATCCACACTCACAAGGAAAGTGATTTGTATTGAGAGTTTATGTTGTTTTCTTTGTCTTGTGGCTTGTTGTTAGATATGAGGGAAGCTTATTTACTGTGTTTAATCAGCTGCAGCTTGCAATAAACATTATGAGTTGTCTTGAATGAGCAATTTTAGATGTGGTTTCTCTCTATTTTTCTTTCTTTTCTCCAATGCCCCGTGTTTAAGAATTATAGTTGTCAACTAGGTTGGGTTAACCGAGCTCAGCTAGGACCAGCCCACTTGATCAAGTATGTTTGATGGGCCGGGCCCACTCCTGACGAAATGAGTTTCTTTTGGGCTTTTTTTTTAAATTCAGGACCAGACCCACATCAAGTATAGCCCAAGCCCAAACCCATTTCAAATTGAGATATTTTTAATATTTATTTGGTATTTATAATAATTTATAATATCAATAACCAAGTTTGTATCAATCTCTTTTAATTTTTCATTTTTTGAAACAATAGAATCATTTTCGCACGTTATATCTCATCTATATTTGTCAATTCTTCTTTATTCGCCATAACTTTTTCTCATAATGTTCACTCCGCTAGATAATATTTTAAAAACTGCTAGTGCATTACGGTGCTCGACTCGATTTACTCGCGAACATGTTTGGCTCGTATATAATCGAGCCTATTCGCGAGCCCTAATTGAGCTTTAATTAACATTTCATTTAGAAAAAAATAATATAATATGTTTTACTTTTTAATGAACTTTTTAGATTAGTTCTTGTTTAAACTAATACCTAACATTTAAAAAGCTTCTGGTGGATTATGATTTATTTCTTTATGCTTCTTGTTTGAAGTTATGTTCTTATTTTTGTTATTTGAGCTCGAGCTTCATCGTCACATGTAGTTGAATAGGATTTAAATGAAACTCGAGCATTTCACGAGCCGAGCGAGTTTGAACTCGAGTCGAACTATTTGTCAAGCCGAACTCAAAGTTAAAGTTAAAGCTCGAATAGAGCTCGAGCTCGAGCTCAAAGTTAAAGTTCAAGCTTGAATAGCCGAACTTTTAAACGAGCTGATCTCGAGCACGTCAATACTCGGCTCCGCTCGTTTACAGCCCTACCAGCTTATAAGCTTAGCCAAACACCATGTTAATTTCATATTATCTATACTATTATAAAAAATGTCTTGTTTACAAAATTTGATTGCAATTTATAAATATGAGTTAGTAACTGAATATAGTTGGATTGCAATTTTAATATGATCTCTTATCTCACCTTTGGTATTCCTACCATGCACCAAATATTAGTTAGAACTACTTTTATAATTATTTTTTCAATAATTTTAATTTTATTTATTTTAGTTTAATTTAATTTTATAATTATTTTCTAAGGTCGATAATTATCTTTTAGCATCTACTTTTATTTTTATTAGTTAAATTTAGGTTGATATAGTTTTTTCAAATTTTCAATTTTAGTCATAAATGTTTATTATAATAATTATATTAATTTTTATAAAATAATTATAAATCTAAAAAAAATATTTAAACACTGTTGAGACACGGAAATAGGGACAACGAATCTCATTTTAATGTTTTTGACACAAAACTTGCATTTCATGATGGAGCTTTTCATCGAGAGGTATATTAGTGAAGCACTAATCGTTTTGTTCATTAGTAGCTAAAAATCATTTAATAAGGCGAAGTAAAAACAAGTATTACATAGAAGAATAAAAGCAAGTTCATTAACCAAATGTGCTTCAAGTTTAGTATGATGATGAACCTTTCGCTTCTATGCATTAGTTCGATAATAAATACATTTTGTTCGTTAATTTAAACATTAAAGTTATTCGGAGTCACTCTAGGCTTGTAAAATCTAAAAATTAAAAAAAACAAAAAAAAACAAAAAAAAACCCTAAAACGCTTAGTGTAGAATTTCATATGGTTAGTTCTTTTTGAGTTTAGGTTGTTTAGCTATGGAATAGAGGATAGAGATTCATATCCTAAAAATAACATGCATTTGGGAATATCCCGAAAATAAAATTTCTACATGAATATTGAGGATGAGGGGATATCATTTAAAATAAATAAATTGTGTTAAATAAGAATTTATACTTGCAACGCTCGTAATCTCTATTAGTAACTTCTAAAAGTAACATTTTTGAAATTTTATTACTACAAAATACTCCATCCGTCCCCTTTGATTTGGCTGAGTTTCCTTTTTGGGCTGTCCCTCTTGATTTGGCCGGTTTCCTTTTTTGGGCCTTTTTAGCCCATTAATTGCCCACTTAACACTAAAAACCCTAACCCTAATATGTGGAAGAAAACCACCCAAATCAACACACTTTCTCTCATCCTCCATTTTCTTCAGCCGCTCTCTACTCTCTCTCTCTGGAACATTCCTCCGCCTCCCATCTTCAAACCCCACCCCCTCCGCCGCGATCTTCCCCTTCCTCTTCCCCTTCCCCGCGTCACCACCGATTCTCTGCAACCTTCTTCCGCCTCTCCCCTGGCATCCCCTCCACCCGACGCGGCCGCTACCCCTTCCTCTTCCACCGCAGCGGCCGCTTCAGTTTTTCTTCTCTGTGGTGATGAGTTCCCCATCTTCGATTCCCCCTCCCGACTCCGAAACCCCTAAATCAACACAGGTCGTCGGCCAATCTTTCACTCCTATTGAGTTTGACTCAGATCTGCAAGCAGAACTTGATGCAATCGACGATTATTTGTCAGAATCCATCACCGACGACGAGACCTTTGTCTCAGATTCCCCTTCCGGCGAGGGATCTGAACGGCGTGGTCCGATGAAGCGGTCGCCGGCGCGGAGACGAAGACCAAAGGAAGTGGCTGCGCGGGATTTGGCGGCGGAAGCCGCTATGCGAGAGATGGAAGCGGAAGCTACTGCGCGGGAGGTCGAGGCGGAGTGGGCGATCTTCACGGTGGAGCACCGCCGTGAAAGGGAGGCGCTGCGGGAATACCTGTTACAGAGTGAGAGCTTGAAGGAGATCCACAATATCTTCCTTCCTCGGCTTTTCGAAGATCCCACAACGCTGTGAGAGCTTTCTGATCTGCATGGCTGGTTTCTTATTTATTTATGCCTTTTCGGAATGTTGGCTTGTTGGATTTTAATTGGATTATTTATGTTGTCTCTGTTGGATTGATGGCTTGTTGGGTTGTTGGATTGTTGGGTTGTTGGATTGTTCTGTGTGGCTGGCTAGTTGGTTGTTGGATCTCTGCAATGATGATTATGTGCACACACTTCTGCCTTTGACTGTTTATATGATGATCTTGATAATTATCTGAAATCTGAAATTGAACTTAATTGGCGTGTGTGTTTACATTACTAGTGTTCGAATACAGAGCCGGTTTCCCTTAGTTTTTTTAAGGGTAATTGGTCTGCATATCGATTGCTTGCCTCTGTTTTAATGCACATTGCTGATTTGTTCTTAATATGCTCTCTCTGTCCCCTTTGATTTGGCTGGTTTTCCTTTTTGGGCTGTTCCTCTTTTGAGATTTTCTGATGGCTGTTTAAATGCCAAATGATGATGTTTTTGAAGTGTAAATGTGAGTTTTTTTTTTCCTTCTACAATTTCTGATGCCATAACATGAGACAAATGATGATCTTCTTCAAAAGCTTTAGTCCATTCAAAATGATTTTTTACCTTGGACACAATATTGGATAGGTGTTGTTTTCAACTTACTCTATAAAACCTAATCTATGCATCATCAATTCTATTCCTTCTACATCTCCTTCTTGGATGAGATGATGAATACTAGCTGTAACTACATCTAGAGTAACTTCAAGGTTCTTTGGTAGAGTACCTGCCCTAATCAAAGCATCTTTCCTCATGTGGGTTGTTTGTATCTGTTTTGGCCATTCACTTTCATGATCTCCACAAACTGTTGTTGTAGGCTTATGAACACCTTATTAAGTGTTGTTGGCTGCAACTCTTCAAAGCTTTTTTGAACTGCATCAACTAAATCATCTGCATTGATGCATGCATACTGATTTTGTAGGCTCTGTATGGACACAAAAAACCCTAGGTCGTTAGCATTCATGTCTGGGCTATTTGGTGGCTGCTGCATGAGATGGATATTGAATCCATCTGCACTTGCAGCAGCTCTGAAAGCTGGGTCTTGATCTGTTATATGCGGCCTTGCTTTGTCTTGTTAGATCCATATTGTCTTTGATAAATGAGCAGGCCATTTAGCCTTGATAGCAGGCAATATTTGAAAAAATAAAATTATTCTAACTTAAAATAACTTGAGGTAAAATCTAAAACTTGCAAACTGAATAGGAGAAAGTTTAAAATACCTGCTCCAGCATGCATTTTCTGATGGCTTCTTTATTGACTGTGTCAATTGGCTGTGTGCTCCAAGTTCCCTTCTTTCTGTTAACAGAGTCTCTCTTTGCTTGAACTTTGTGTGTGAATGGGAAGATTGCCTTTGTCTAATTGTCTTTTTTTTTTTTTTCTCTCTCTTTTTTTTACTAGCTAAATAATTTTCCTTCTCGTTCATGATATTTCCTCCCTCTTTGGCTCTTTCTTTTATGTTAACACGCAAAAAAATGTCTATTTTCAGGACGAGCTCATAAAAAATGCCCTTGTTTTGAAATCATGTAAAAAATGCTTTATTTTTTGACGATTTAGACAGTTTTTGATGGTTTTCGGATAATTTTTTTCTAGACAATATCGGCAAATATGTAAGTTTGATAGTTTTACATTGAATTTTGAAATTGGGTGGCTGTCATGTGGTTTTTTTTTATTATTATTATGAATGGATTTTTTTTAATTATTTTATCAGGGTATTTTTGTCCTATCATGCATAAAGTAATCATATTTTATATTGTTTAAAGACTTTTTTTTATTTTTATTTTATTTTATCTTTTGTTATCTTAAATGGTTATTTTGTATCATTACCACGGTACAAAATTAGTAAAAAAGAAAAGGGTAGTAGTTTTATGTAAGTAGTAAATTGAGGTAAAAATTTAATGTATTAAAAGGGGGCACATGCCTAAAAGAAAAAGATAATATTTTTCTTAAAGATATCACAACGAAATTAAATGAACAGATGTCAGGGACATATATAGTTGATTAAAGTTGGATTCAAATTTGTTTATCTTAAGTTGAAACTTATTGTATAGTTGTACCAAACATTTGCAACTATCGGAAATGATCCTCTTAGTATGCCTATAGTTAAAGTGGCAGTGTCACGTCAATATTTTTTTAATTTAGGGTTTTTTTTAGTATAATTTAGGTTTTTTTAGTAAGATTTATTTTTAAGGTATATTAAAATTTTTATTTTTAAATATATCACCGCCACATAGCCGTAGACACATTAAGTATATCATAATGGGTAAGGGAGCATTCTTCTTGCTACTATTTAGGTGTAGGTTATACATATCGTTGCAGTTAAGTTTTTCTGATGTAATTAAAAAAACATGATTAAAGGTAGAGGTAGAATATCGTATTTTAACTATTTTTAGACTCTAATTTTAACATGAGATGTCCGAAAAAAAATGCACTTTTTATGAAAATGTACTTGATGTTATGCACCAATTTTATTTTATTTTTTAAATCGAAAAGGCAAGAATAGTATTAAGACAATAAGGGGTACACGAACTACCCATCAAAAAATTACACAAAGTACAAGATAGGAGTATACGTAATCTTCCAAGATTTTCTTGCCAATCACTGAAAAAAGAAAACTATGGACAACATCTCGTTAAATACCAACTCTTTAATTTTTCTCTTAATTTCATCCACATTCATCTTATTGGGTACACCAACTCATGCATCATCTATATAATTTACTAGCGACAACTAATCATGGGTTATTTTATTTGTAAGACGTACATTAAAAATAAATTTATTTTCTTAAATATTGTGGAAACAATAAGACCGTACAGATTAGCTCTGATCTCTTATATAGCTACTATTTTAATATAAGTGCATAATAAGAAAATTATAAACACAATAAATATAGTACTAAGCATTTGAGCCCCCCTCTCTCTCCATCTTTCCCTCAGTGTTAATTAATTTAATTAATTGCATATTAAGAAATAAAATAGATTAAAAATACAGTGCACAGATCTAATCCAAAGAAATTACTAGCAATCATTTAGACAAAAAAATAAATTAATTAAATGATCTTTAGATAAATTGAACCAATCCAACTTGTAAAGCAAATAATGCATAATGTCCAAGTTCCTTAGGTGAAAAGCATCCATCAACTATTTCTTACATTAATGATCAACTTCTTTTGATTTGTCAAATTAAGAGTTGAGAGCTACATCTTTATTTCAACAAGGAGAAAAGTTAATATTGTCCTACTTATTTATTATTATTACTAGCACTAGGCTACTATAGTTCTATCCACCTCCATAATTACTCACTCAAAATATCAATAGTCTTCTATATATATATATATATATATATATATATATATTATGATATACATATATCATATATGTTAGTGTTTGTTGCTTGTATTCAAAATATGAATTACTAGTATGATGGTCTTAGGTTGAGTTTATAAATTCTCATAATGATAACTCGACAAGATATTTTCAATTTCATAGTAGTCTTCAAATTATTTTTTATTACAACACGATACACGAACATGTATACATTCATGAAAACTCGAACTCTCGATTTAGCTGCATAAATTCTGACTTTCATATGTTTCTTTGATTTACAAAATTACCACTCAAAATCAATCTGAATTTGATTTGCAATTGAAAACTCGCCTTGTATACATAGTAGGTTTGTCATTTGTATATAAACTTTATCATCGAAACACACTGTGATTAATAACAATTTCTTTTCGAGATAAAATCTAGCATCCTAAGAAACTCAAAATACTTCCTCTATTTTCTTGAACTGTCATCAACCATCGAAATACACATCTCATGGAAGTATATATGAATATATATATATATAGAGAGAAATAATATGCTACTCCCTTATTCATGGACACCTTCTTCATTTTTTCACTTCGACATTACTTTTGTTAATTTTTGTTGTTGTTTTATATTCTAATATATTATAAATTAATTTAGAAACCATAAAATTTAAAAATCAAAACTCGATTTGTTCTTTTTTATTTTTAACTTTAAAAAATAAGTAATAAAATAAATCGAGTTTTAATATTTATTTATTTTTCAGATTTTATGGTTCTAAATTAATTTCTAATATATTAGAATATAAAATAACAATAAAAATTAAAAAAAGTAATGTCGAAGTAAAAAAATGACGAAGGTACTCACGGAGGTGCCCACGAATGGGGGAGTAGCATATCATTTCTCCCTCTCTCTCTCTATCTATATATATATATATATATATAATGTTCTCTTAATTTTTTTTTTATATAAACACGAGAACCAACCTATAGGAATGAGGATGATATCCTCTATCCCCAAAATGGTGTCTCAATGGTGTCCTAAATTTTAATTTTTTATTAATTTTATACTCGCTCCGTCTCAATTCTGACACCCTTTCCTTATTGGGTCGTCTCAAGTATTCTGACACATTTCATTTTTGAGAAATAATTAGCTAATTAATAATACAATTAGTAAATTCCTTATTACAATTAATATTATCTAATTAAATTTCACTATCCATTCACCTCTCAGCACGTATCCCAATATAATTTAAATCTTAAAAGTTTAAACTATCATATCTTTCTCGTTTGTTATTCAATTTTTATGATTTTTATACCAAATTAAAAGTCTTGATACGATCTTTCATTTAAGATCAAACATGGATATGTTTTTATGCATCTATAATGCTCTAGTTTAAAAATATGTCTAAATACATAAACCACATCACATCCCTACACACATTACACTTTACACACTAAACACCCACGTCTTAAATTCTGTGCTGAAAAAAAAAAGGTGTCTTAATACTTGAGACGGAGGGAGTATTATTTTTTATAAAAATAAAAATGCGATAATATAATAAATCATAATAGACATTTATAAGATTTTTTTTTTTTAAAAAATTATATACTTTAGTTTTAAAAATTTTCAATTCTAATATACTAATAAAAGTGAAATTAAATGCTAAAAAAATTATAAACCCTAATGAGGATGGATGAACCCTTGAAAATAATCATTAAATTAAACTAGATCATTATAAAATAATTTTTTTAAAAATTGCATGAACGTAGTAGAAATTGAACAAACCCTTTGTAGTAATAAAAAAATCATACGACCTATATAGAACGCACAATCTTTTATACTTATATTGTTGAATTATGCTTCGTTTCTCTCTTTCTGAATTAATATGTGCCCAGATGACTACAGTTGTAAGAGGATAGAGGATAAAAATAATCATGATATAGAAACTTTTGAAAAATAAAAAAGATGATATTCTGGGGAAGGTTGAAGCCTCCCCTATTTTTATCTTTTTTATTTTTCAAAAGTTTCTATATGATGATTATTTTTACAATTTTTAAAAATATTTATATTGAAATAACTTTTGTTAGATAATTTAGCCTTCTCAGTTAATAATTTCTGGCGACAATACTGACTATAAGCTCAAATTAGGCCATGTTGATTCTTATTTTCACTTATCATCAGAATCATCAAAACCGAATCTTGTCCCTCACTCAAATGTCTACATACGCAGGAACCCCCACAAAAAAGTTTATACTGTACTATATATACACTCCCCCCCCCCCCCCCCACCACCCCACCACCACACACACACACTATATATACACATATGTGTGTGTACGTAGAGAGAGAGAGAGAGAGAGAGTTATTGTGTGGTGCGAGTGTGGGGAAGACGATGATATTTTTGGATATCCAACATTATGTCGGTTAATTACTGATTCCAACTGTGCAGAGGGAGGGCGATGAAGGAATTTGCATGAAGTTTCTTCATTCATTTTATAATTTACTGTAGAATTCATAAAGGTGACAACTGAGAAAAGCCAAAACAATCAGATTACACTTGCACACTACTCTCTTCTCTACCTGCAATTCTAACTGGGGAAAATTATAATTATAAATATAAAAAAAAGAATATCTGGCACCTGTCAAAGACTGTGCCACCTTCCTTATCTCATTCGTCCATTCCAAATGCAGCTGTGAATGAGAGAAATAAGAGAGAAGAGAGAAGAGAGAGAGAGAGAGAGAGAGAGAGAGAGCCAACTCATTTTTGTAACTGTGCCCGAACCAAGAATTAATAATATTTAAATGTAGAAAAACGTGTGTATCTACGTATATATAAATATATATACATAGATAGATTATGAAGCAATAAAGAAGCGTCGTGTTTGAGATTTAACAGAGTTGGCAAGCTTTAATGGCCGCCCCTCTCTCCCTCCTCCTCATCCTCCTGATTTTTTCAGGTTCTTCTTCTTTATCTTCTTCAACTCTCCACTTCCAATCCCATTGTTCTTATGTTAGGACTGCAAATTGATTAATTAATTTCTACTTAATTTCCAGATTCATGGATGAAGGCGGAGAGCTTGGGAGTGGGCATCAACTACGGCCAGATCGCCAACAACCTCCCCCCGGCGGCGCGTGTGGCGTACCTCCTCGGATCCCTCAACATAACCAGGGCAAAGCTCTACGACGCCGATCCAATCGTCCTCTCCGCCTTCGCCAATTCGAAGGTCGAGTTCGTAATCGGATTAGGCAACGAGTATCTGCAGAAAATGTCGGATCCAATCCAAGCCCAAACCTGGATTCAGCAGCACGTCCAGCCCTACATCAACCGCACCAAAATCAGCTGCATCACCGTCGGGAACGAGGTCCTGATGGGTAACGACACTCACATCAAATCCTTCCTCCTCCCGGCGATGCAGACCATGAACGCCGCCCTCGAGACCCTCGGCCTCCGGAAGGATATCTACGTCACCACCGCCCACTCCTTCAACATCCTCAGCAACTCCTTCCCGCCCTCCGCCGGCACCTTCCGCCCCGATCTCGTCGAGTATATGCAGGGGATCCTCAATTTCCACACCCAGACCGATTCCCCCTTCCTCATCAACGTTTACCCCTTCTTCGCCTACAAGGACAGCGCCGGCCAGGTACCCCTCGATTACGCGCTTTTCCAGCCCAATTCCGGCATGGTCGATCCCGGCACCAATTTGCACTACGATAATATGCTTTACGCCCAAATCGACGCCGTGTATTACGCGATTCGAGCCCTAGGGCACACCGACATTCAGGTGAAGGTCTCTGAAACTGGATGGCCTTCCAAGGGCGACGAGAGCGAGGTGGGGGCGTCTTTGGAGAACGCCAGGCTCTACAACGGGAATCTCATGAACAGAATCGAGCAGAGGCAGGGGACTCCGGCGAAACCGAATTCGCCGATCGATGTCTTCGTTTTCGCCCTCTTCAACGAGAATATGAAGCCTGGCCCGGTTTCTGAGAGGAATTATGGCCTCTATTATCCTGATGGTACTCCAGTGTACAACCTCGGACTGCAGGGCTTTCTTCCTCGCATGGATTATTCCCATTCTCCCAAAAATTATGTAAGGACGTATATGTTTATATATGTATATTTTTTTCATAATTAACCTTCTCTTTTGGCGAATTGAATTGAATCTGAATTTGTTTGCTTTTACAGGTTGTAATCTTGTTTAGTTTTCTTCTTCCTGTGTTGTTACTGGTATGCTGCTTGTAGAAGAAGATGAAGAGGAAGTTAGACAAATTAGCCATTAGAGCACTTCCTTTTTCAAGGTAATTAATTAACTTGATTCCATTACTCTTTCCTTCAGCCAAATTCAGTTATCTCATTCATGCAAACAAATTTCATTTGAAAAAAGTAAGGTTATGAAAAGATATTCTTTTTCGACTCATCCATTTTGGCGTCCCGCTAGTGGGAAAGTTAGTAAGAGTAACTATTTGATAAATTGGCCGCCATTTTTTTAGTATAAAAAAATATATAATTTCCCCTTTTAGTCTCTCTTCATAATAGGCGCCTACGTATGCTAAAACGGTTTTACTTTTTCACACACGACACATCAATGGCTGTCCTTTAGGTTGATGAAATGGTTTTTGCATCGTCACCTTTCCAATATTATATTATATTTTTTTGGCGGCTTCTTGAATTTTAATTTGCAGACACGGTATGCCGGCCAACTTCTCATGAACAACTTGTTTGCTTTCAAGATTTTTCTTTTGTTTTGAAAATTTAATGCTAACATCAAATCAATTGATGGGTATTGATTGCGTCATGGGTTACATAGGATAAGATAAAGACATGATGGGTATAATCTCCATTTTCATGTACGTTTATGTTTCTAATACTCTGAATTCAGATGTTTTATGGCAATTTCGTGTAATATCTTCTACACGGAGATTATATTGTGAATCCGTCCAATCTTGTATTTGACTTTCGTTGACAATATGAAAAAAACGGCGCCGTCTGTTGACTGCGGCTTAAGGCTGCGTGATAAGTGTGCTTTCTTTGGTAGGCTGTCCATTGTAATCGTTTTTTTTTAGAGAGGCCACTTTAATCATTAAAATAGAACTGAGTTAGCCAAAAATAGTGGTACATTGTTCAAGATTAATCATAAAATATTGGTTTTGTGGTGAGTTCGGTTTTTTTTTTTCATAGTTTCTTATTTGTGTTAGGAATTAATTAAAGACGCAAAATAAAAGAGTATTGAAATTTGTTCGTGAATATGTATTCCTTACGCAGGTGTTGGTGAGGACGTGCTTTTGCTATGGAAAAGATTGCGCATAGAGCCTTCATAGAGAGAGAGGAAGATATGCATATTATATACATACATACATTTAGATTGGATATAAGAGATTCTTCCACAGAAACAGAGAATAAAAGGGCCTCCATATATAGCCCCAATTATATTTATCATTCTTCTCTTTTTGATAGAAACTTTTGACATGGTAGAGTGTAGCCTAGTATATTCCATTTCGTGACAGTACTCAGTTTCAATTTAATTATTTCAGATTCCTTCTACCCCTTCATTTTTTTTTTCTTTCTGGTTTAATTAGTTCCATGTATTAGCTGTGTGAGGCCTTTCTTGGATATATTAATGTGTATTATGTATGATTTGTTGAACTACCATTTGTAATTATGATTTTGTATATGTGCAAGAACACACGCAAATCCAATCACATAATAAATAGAACAAGAGGCAAGAGCAAGAATCATCTATCTACTTTGATCTCTCAAAATATGAAATGACACTTTCCTATTTTAGATTATAAATGGGGACAGCCAAATTAAACTAAGATTTAATAAATTTCATCTATTTTCTGTTATTTCCAGGCAAATATAATTTTGCTGATAAACCTTTGCATTGACTATCATTTTCTTTTTTGAGGAAACAATATCATTAATATTTGTTTAATGTGAAACAAAGCACATAATAACATAAAACATATGCCTGAGAATCTAAAACATACTTCTATTTCTATATATACGGCTTGAATCATAAAATTACCTTGTGTTGATCTTTTCCTGTATAGGTGTTTTTCTTGAATTCAACATTATATATGCAACTCAAGGTGTCCCGTTGATATAATTTTGTATTTTCGTTTCTGCCTTTGAAACGAAAATAGAAAATTATATCAACAGGACACCAACATCGACCCAAAGCAATAAAGAATGATCGATAACTTCTTCTCCAGTACGTCCATTTCTTAGCAGGTTTTCCCGAGACGAAGCACAAGGTGCCTACACACAATGAATAGTTAGCTTTTAGGCGAATTCATGACTCAAGGTATTAGATTTTGAAATTAAATTGTTCAAGATGAAATTTCTCAAGTCTTGGAAATTGGTTTAGATAGGATCTATAGGCTAATCCACCACATATATACTTAGTTTGATGGATTGAATAAGTATGAGCTTGCATTGAATCCTTCATACAAATCATATTCATACATCCTCATTATACCATGGCGCCAGTATATATTGTAGGAAGTGTAGAACTTGCCGGGCGTACAATTAGAATAGAATAATCGAAGATTACAAGTGAAATGAGAAAAACTACAAACAAAATAAAATTTGAAGTCGAGTCGAGGAAATCCTCTTTCCGCAAGACGAATTACGCCCCGGGTAGTGCTCACGGATTTGGCGCTTTGTCCCCAAAGATAAAACGACTTCTCGTCTTCTTAGTAGCAGCACCGCAAACTAAGAAGCTCCGGCGAACTGGAAATAAAAGGCGAAGGAACTGAGCTCAAAAACTGAATGTTGTAGAAGAGATGATGCAAAATGCTTTGAGTTGTGTGTCCTAGAATGGCCTGCAGAGCCTTCTATTTATAGGCTGCTCATTCAGTAGGGACATCAATGCCATAAAGGCATTAACAGCCACTAAGGTAGTGGGTTAGTGGTGGAGTGGAAGAGGCTGACTGTTGGGCAATTGGGCTTCCACATGACCCAAAATACTATATATTTTGTGGTCCAAAAAATATAGTACACAAGACCCCAAGCCCAAGCCAAAGGCCCAAAGGACCACCCAAAGGACCAATTGCCAAGATCCAAGTCCACGGCCACGAAACCCGAACCGAGGCCCGAGGCCCGAGCCGGAGCCGGAGCCGGAGCCGGAGCCGTCCGTGCCGTCCGGCACGGACGGCGGGGCCGGATCGAGTGTGTGCTCACGCGAGAGCCCAACCACACACTTATCCACTTACTTGGCCCACTTGTTATTAAGTCCACATGTTTAAACACTTTTAAACAGCACACCACATTAATATTTAATCAATGTGGTATAACTTACACTTCATTAACTAATGAAGTAACTCTCCACCAAACTTTGAACATTTATATCTCACTCACCGGAAATCGGTTTTGAGCCTATAAATATACCACGCTCATCTACTCCGCGAGTAGAACAATAATCTAATATTTAATTTATGTAATAAATTAAATATTTGTTATTATTTATTTGGTCAAAAACCAAATTTCCAACAATCCCCCACATGAGTGAGATAGCCATATGCAAATGTATGCAAATGCAAGAGCTCAGTCCTTACGAGGTATAAAAGTATTATGATAGGTTTGTGGCTTTGAACCTTCCATAGTCAACACCATCGAGTACACAGGCGGCATAGTAGCTCAATGCTTTGAACTATCCCTCCATGGCGTGCACCGAGACAACGATGTTAACGCTTATACACCTCAACCTCATCCGTTCTCACGTTTTGTGTCCATTTCGGCCTTGGACACCCCTTTGGTTTCATAAATGTATCTTAACGAAGCGGCCTCACTTCACACTTACATAGGTAATTCTTTACCGAGTATCTTGCCATACTCAACCTCCTCGAGGTATTTAGGAATCATTAAAAGTCATAGACTTATCCTCACCACTAGGCAAGCTTTCAACACTCAAACGCTTTCTAGGGAATAGATAAATGTGAGTGTTTTCACCCGAACTTTCACAGCTTAGTTTTCCCATTGAACCAAGTTCTTGGGGTTTCCAATCATCATGATTGGGTTACCACTATGATAGTTCTTAATTTGTATATTTTACTCTCATTCCCTCAAGCAACTTATTCATTTGATCACGGTTTAACCCTTTGGTTAGTGGATCCGCCAGATTATCCAACGACTTCACATAGTCGACTGAGATAATCCCAGTTGTGATCAAATGTCTCACGGTATTATGTCGTCGACGAATATGTCGAGACTTACCATTATACAAACCACTTTTTGCCCTACCAATAGCCGCTTGGCTATCGCAGTGAATCATCACCGGAGGCAATGGTTTCTCCCAACATGGAATGTCCTCAAGAAAGTTTATTAGCCATTCGGCTTGTTCACCAGCTATATCTAAAGCTATGAACTCAGACTCCATGGTGGATCGGGCTATACACGTTTGTTTTGTGGATCTCCACGTAACAGCTCCACCCCCAATTGTAAACACATACCCACTTGTAGAAAGTGAATCTTTCGTGTCCGAAATCCAATTCGCATCACAGTACCCTTCAAGTACTGGGGGGTATCTCGAAAAATGTAGCCCATAACTTTGAGTATACTTCAAGTATCTCAAAACTCGTACTAGAGCTCTCCAATGCTCTTTGCTTGGATTGCTCGTGTAACGACTCAATTTGTTCACGGCACATGCTATGTCGGGTCGAGTGCAATTTGTAAGATACATTAAGCACCCTATTACGTGAGCATAGTCTTCTTGAGCAACCGACTCTCCTCGGTTTTTGCTCAAATGAACATTAAGTTCAATCGGGGTTTTGGCGGGCACGCTTTCAATAGCGTTAAACTTCTTGAGCACTTTCTCAACATAGTGAGATTGTGACAAGACAATCCCATCGGATTTCCTTAGAATTTTCATTCCAAGAATAACATCCGCTAAACCCAAATCTTTCATGTCAAAGTTCCTCTTTAACATGTTCTTAGTTTCGTTAATTACACGGATATTACTACCCATGATTAACATGTCATCTACATAAAGACACACAATAACATACCCGTTATTCATGTTCTTAATGTAAACACATTTATCACACTCATTTATCTTAAACCCATTTGACAACATCACATTATCAAATTTCAAGTGCCATTGAAGTGGCGCTTGCTTCAATCCATAGAGGGATTTAACCAGTTTGCAAACCTTCTTCTCTTTACCAGGTTCTACAAATCCTTCTGGTTGTTCCATATAGATTTCCTCCTCTAATTCTCCATAGAGGAAAGCAGTTTTCACATCCATTTGATGTATCTCGAGATTGTGCAAAGCAAGCAATTGCGAGAAGCACCCGAATGGATATAATCCTTGTTACAGGAGCATAGGTATCGAAATAATCGTACTCTTCTTTCTGCTTAAACCCTTTGACAACCAAACGGGCTTTGTACTTGTCAATTGATCCATCAGCTTTGTATTTCCTTTTAAGGATCTATTTGCACCCCAAGGGTTTACACCCTTCGGGCAAATCAACCAGCACCCAAGTGTGGTTTTGCCTAATGGACTCAATTTCACTTTGTACCGCTTCTCTCCAAAACGGACTGTCCGATCTAGAAAAAGCTTCTTTGATCGTCGTAGGTTCTTGATCCAACATGAACACTACATAATCCGGACCAAATTGCTTTAGTTTCCGAACTCTACTACCACGTCTCGGTTCACTATCTTCTGGATTAGACCTTTGTCGTTTGCGTGACTTAGGTTCTTCATCCTCGGATTTAGAACTTGTGGCTTCACCTTCAATTCTATTGCTAGAATTTGTTTCTACATTACCCTTGTCTTTACAAGGATATATGTGTTCAAAGAATATTGCATTCCTTGACTCGATCGTTTTACCCATAGTCATGTCGGGTACTTCCGACTTGTGGATAACAAAGCGATAGGCGCTGCTGTTATGTGCATACCCAATAAAGATACAATCAACCGTTTTAGGGCCAATTGTAACTTGTTTAGGTAGAGGCACTTCAACCTTCGCCAAACACCCCCACACTTTAAGGTATTTGTACGATGGTTTCCAACCTTTCATAACTCATAAGGAGTAACATCTTTACCTTTGAGTGAAATCTTGTTTAATATATAGTTGGCTGTCAAGACAGCTTCCCCTCACATATTTTGGGGCAACCCTGAACTAATCAACAAAGCATTCATCATCTCCTTAAGAGTTCGATTTTTACGTTCAGCAACTGCCATTTGATTGAGGTGAGTATGGAGCCGTCGTTTGATGAATTATACCACTTTCGTTGCATAATTCCTCAAACGGAGCGACATATTCGCCACCTCTGTCACTTCGAACACTCTTAATTCGACCACTTAGTTGATTTTCGGCTTCATTCTTGAAGTGTTTGAACGCTTCAATAGCCTCATCTTTACCTCTTAAAAGATAAAGATAACAATATCTCGTGCAATCATCGATGAACGTGATAAAGTACTTCTTACCACCACGAGTTTGCACATACTTTAAATCACACACATCGGTGTGAATTAAATCAAGGGGTTTCGTGCTCCGCTCAACCGAATGAAACGGTGGTTTTGTCATTTTTGCCTCAACACAAACTTCACATTTGTTTTGAGTGTTAACTTCATTTAACTTTAGTAAATCTAAATTTACTAATCGTTTTATAGCATTTAGATTAACATGTCCTAATCTACAATGCCATAAATTAGAGCACTCAACAATGTAAGAGGAAGTAGTATCATTTTCATTATTACTCTCAATAGATTTTGGTACATGGCGTATAACCAATACATTCAACCTAAAGAGACCATCAGAGAGGTAACCTTTTCCAAGGAAAGTACCACTCTTTGACAAAATAAACTTGTCAGACTCAAAAACTAGTCTAAACCCCTTGTTAACTAGAATAGAGCCCGAGACCAAGTTCTCTCGGATGTCGGGAACATGCAGCACGTTCTTCAAAGTTAGAGAATTCCCGGATGTAAGCTTTAGCACCACATCTCCAACTCCGACAACCACGGACGAAGCTTGGTTCCCCATGTTGAGCTTCCTCCCCTCAACAACTTGATAGGTAACAAACTTGTTCCTATCGGCACACACGTGCGCAGTAGCGCCAGTGTCGATGAACCAGCCTCCCGGCTTTTCGACTTGGTTGACCTCCTCGGTGACCACAGCCGTAAAGTCTTCTTTCACCCACTCGCCATCTTTTTCGGCGACGTTGGCAGCATGTTTCTTCTTCTTCTTGTTCTTGGGCTTCTTGCAGTCTTCGCAGTATGCCCATGCTTGCCACAATTGTAGCAATCACCATCAAACTTCTTCGATGGTCCCTTCGCCTTGCCTTTGTCTTTGGCATTTGGGCGATCACGCTTGTTGGAGGGACCGCCTTTCTCCATCAAGTTCACCTTGGCATCAGACGGTGCCTTTGGTTTGTCTTGATCGCGCACATTCGACTCGATGCGTAGCTTCACAATCAAGTCTTCAAGAGTCATCTCCTTTCGCTTGTGCTTGAGGTAGCTCTTGAAGTCTCTCCAATTTGGGGGTAGCTTCTCGATCACGGTCGCCACAACGAACGCATCCGGAAGGACCATCCCCTCAGCTTGGACGTCATGCACAATGAGTTGAAACTCTTGTACTTGCTCCATCATCGGTCGAGAATCGACCATCTTGTAGTCCAAGTACCGGGCTACAACAAACTTCTTCGTACCTGCATCATCGCTACGGTACTTTTTGTCTAACGCCTCCCAAATTCCTTTGGAGGTGTTGACACCAGAGTACACATTGTACAAGCTATCATCCAAGGCGTTGAGAATGAAATTCTTGCACAAATAGTCTCCATTGCGCCAATTGTCATACAAGGCACGAACATGAAAGTTCACCTCATTGGCATTTGGCGCAGCCGGCTCATCTTCCGTGAGGAAGTTTGCCACTCCCAATGTTGTCAAGTAGAACAACATCTTTTGTTGCCACCTTTTGAAGTCAGCTCCGCTAAACTTCGGCGGGTGGCATCACCCTTGGTGCTGAGTTTGCTCCCATAAGGGAGCCACTTGGGTTAGGCCCATAGGCCGCCCCCACAGTCGAGCCCATGAATGGCGCTCCAACAGTTCCACTAAAAGTGGAACCCACGGTGCCGCTTGAAGCGGAACCACCGCTTGACAAAAACGGGTTACTCCAAACCCACGAACTTGAAGGCATCGTCGAGCCTCCGGTTGAACCGCCAGTGTTGGAGTTCATTGCCGATGCAGTAGTGAAGGTTGGCAACGGCGTTGACATGGTTGATGGAACAGTTGACGACATAGTAGATGGTAATGTCGAAGCTTCAATGGACGAGTCGGTGGAAGCTGCAGCACTTGTCATCTTCGAATAGTTGATTCAAAACTCCTTGGAACGGTAAGTATAATTCGTCTTGCGATTGTAGGAAGTGTAGAACTTGCCGGGCGTACAATTAGAATAGAATAATCGAAGATTACAAGTGAAATGAGAAAAACTACAAACAAAATGAAATTTGAAGTCGAGTCGAGGAAATCCTCTTTCCGCAAGACGAATTACGCCCCGGGTAGTGCTCACGGATTTGGCGCTTTGTCCCCAAAGATAAAACGACTTCTCGTCTTCTTAGTAGCAGCACCGCAAACTAAGAAGCTCCGGCGAACTGGAAATAAAGGGCGAAGGAACTAAGCTCAAAAACTGAATGCTGTAGAAGAGATGATGCAAAATGCTTTGAGTTGTGTCCTAGAATGGCCTGCATAGCCTTCTATTTATAGGCTGCTCATTTAGTAGGGACATCAATGCCATAAAGGCATTAACAGCCACTAAGGTAGTGGGTTAGTGGTGGAGTGGAAGAGGCTGACTGTTCAGCTGGATGGGCTGGGCGGGTAGGCCTCATTAGAATTGGGCTGGGCAATTGGGCTTCCACATGGCCCAAAATACTATATATTTTGTGGTCCAAAAAATATAGTACACAAGACCCCAAGCCCAAGCCAAAGGCCCAAAGGACCAATTGCCAAGATCCAAGTCCACGGCCACGAGGCCCGAGGCCCGAGCCGGAGCCGGAGCCGTCCGTGCCGTCCGGCACGGACGGCGGGGCCGGATCGAGTGTGTGCTCACGCGAGAGCCCAACCACACACTTATCCACTTACTTGGCCCACTTGTTATTAAGTCCACATGTTTAAACACTTTTAAACAGCACACCACATTAATATTTAATCAATGTGGTATAACTTACACTTCATTAACTAATGAAGTAACTCTCCACCAAACTTTGAACATTTATATCTCACTCACCGGAAATCGGTTTTGAGCCTATAAATATACCACGCTCATCTACTCCGCGAGTAATAAATTAAATATTTGTTATTATTTATTTGGTCAAAAACCAAATTTCCAACAATCATTATATATATTTCTTCTTTTAGCCAACCGCTTCAATACATTGTTCCCAAGTGGCGACATCAAACAGACTCTGCTGGACTAAAATTGATGGGAGAAGAGATGCAACAACGAGAGACATGACAGTGATGGATACTGAGCGGTGGCAGATTGATAGAGTTGACGCAAAAGAAGCAAAAACAGTGGAGAAATAGGGCGATGCCAGACGGCGGGAGAGGATTTTAAGTCGTTCGCGGGTGAGATATGAGGGAAAATGCGAGAAAGGAAGAAAGAGAGAGCGCCCGGACAGAGAGACGGGGAATGGGAATCAAGTCCCAAGTAAGCCCATGTTTGGTTCGTTTTTTTTTTGATATGGAAAGAGAAACAATTAATTGTTTCCATTACTTGTTGTTTGGTTTGAATAATAGGTTATCCATTTCTTTTACTTGGGGTTAATTCCATCCCCCAAATTGTTACTCTTCAAAAAGGAGGGGAAACAAGAAGAAATGAAATCCCTTAGAAGTGACTCATTTACATTATTGAACTAAACATTCAATAAAGACAACTATTATTATTGTCATTTTCTTACTTGACTTGATTTTATTCCCTTTTCATTACCCAACTTGAACCAAACAATCATTAAATTGGAAAGAACGAAAATAAGTGAAATGCGAGGATCAAAACCCAAGAAGTGGGGAAAGAGTTTAATTAAAAGAAGTCCACCAAACATCAACAAAGGAGTCTCTTTCCCTTTCCCAAAGACCCCAAAATAAACGCCCCTTTATTATTACAAGCTCAAAGCTCAAGCGCAAAATGAAAGAGGTAAAAGTGCAACAAACTAAGACTTGGTATGATGGAATGGAATGAGGTGCCAAACACCCTTAAGAGCATGGACAATGGTTCATCCTCGAATGAGGCTCTTAAAAATACCACCTAGACTTGAGCTCAATTTTTAAAAAATTTACAATGGTGATGCTCTTAAAAGAGATTCTTAACACTATTTATGGTCATGCCTTTTATTTTAATGTTCCAATAAATCAATAACTTTTATTTTATTTAGCATATATATCTGTTTAATTTTGTTTATGTCAATAAACTTGATTGATAATCATAAATAATGAAATATATTTACTTTTGGTTATTATATTCGATATATTTTTTTTAAATATATCAATTCAAAATATATATATATATATATATATATATATATATATATATATATATATAATAGCAAAATAAATATCGATCAATCATGATTTTTCTTGATTATTTTGCTAAATTCTCATAATTTTGCCTAATTAATCAATACTTTAATATAATTAATAATATAATATGTATCTTTAATTTGATATATATCTTTAATTATTTCATAGTAACAAGGATGACAATTTAGATTTGATATTCTATTAGTTTATTATTAAAAAAAATTAAAAATTTGGCACATAAAAGAAATATATATCATATCTATCAAAACTTAAATACGAAAAATTGTTAGAATGTTTAGGTTGATGGATTTTAAATTAGTTTTTTTTAATAACAATATAATAGACTTATAGTTAATGTAAATGCGTGAAAATACAATTTGCGTCTAATAAAATATTGATTAGTTCTAATTCAATAATCAATCATCAATCAATATATTGACTTCCCATATTCACCTATTTTTTCTAATATAATTTTAATCCTAACAATTATTCAATATTTTTTTAATTAAATAGATGACTGTACTTTTTAATAAATATTTTACTCAAAACTAACATTCAAAATTCAAATGAATTATATGACAACCCGAAAATATGTTGACCTTATTAAAGTATTTTTCAATTATTGTAAAACGATGGGCATCATGACATTCAAAACATGTAAAACTAAACGAAAAATATTAATTGTCCCTCATTGATTAATTTTATTTTCTAATATAATTCGATTGTAAAATGATATTTAAAGTTTAGAGTTGTTGCATAACTTTTTGGCACGCTTTATCCAAGCGTCTTGATGATAGGTTCTAAAATAAATTTTTAAAATTTTTATTTTTATTTTTTTCCTAAATTCTCATAACTTCAACATTAATTTTAGTTAGTTCGAACTATCTCATATCGAATTTGTATAAAATGTAATCAATAGAAAACTCTTATAAAAAGAGACATCACATCTAATAAAATAAAAATAAAAATAATTATAACTTTTAGTTACTTCAAAAATATTCTCTCTCTTTACTTCTTTTTATATTCAATAATTAACGGTTTAAAGTTTTGATAAGTCTAATTCTATAATTTTAACGTATTAGTCAATTGATTTTTTTATTTAATTTATTGATCTCAAATCGATTTTTGAGAGACGCGACTTCATCAATAGGAATACTCAAATATGATGGAGTCGATCATCTAAATCGATTTTTGAGAAGATGACTTCATCGATAGGAAAATTTATACATGATGGAGTAATCATCATCCAATATTTAAAAGAATTAATGGACAACTTGAATTGAAAACGAGTAAAACTATACGGGAAATGCCAACTTTCCTCAACAGTCATCTAAATAACAGGTGGCTTGCCATTATGTTTTTCAATTATATCGGACGACGGGAGGCTTTACATTAGAATAAATATAACCACGCTATCAATCGTTGATTTATTTCTATAGTACAACGTACAATAACAATGATCAACGGGTTGCTTGACATTCAAAACGAGTACAACGACCCGAGAAGTGCGCCACACCTCATTTGTCTTTTTTTTTCTTCATTTTTTTCTAATTCTATTTAATGCTATATTTTTTTTTTGAAAATTTAAATAAATAATTATACTCCCTCCGTCCTTAATTTACTGACCCTGTTGGCTTTTTAAATAATTTTAAAGCTTTGTGACGATGGATTTAAAATCGAATTTTTGGAGTTTAGTTTTTTTTACAAGGTACTACGAGTGTTGTAGTATCGTGTAAAAAAAACTAATCTCAAAAAATTTAATTTAAAATCTATCATCACGAAGCTCCAAAATCATCTAAAAAGTCAACAGGGTCAGTAAATCGAGGACAGGGGGAGTGTTATTATTTAAAAATACAATATAAAGTGGTACCCGTCGAATTTTGATGGACACTAAACTAGAACACAAACCCATTAATTAACCTATTCTTTTACTACTGTGAACAAGTGGCTTGATATTGTCTCTCATAGTCTCATTGATACATCACCTAATCTATTTTTTTATTACAATGATCAACGGGCTACTTGACATTCAAAACGAGTAAAACTAATCGAATCGAGAAATGCTACACCTCACTAACTTTTTTTTTTTTTTTTTTCTAATTCAATTTTATTATTATTTTTTTCTAATGGATCCTAACAAACTATAGTCTCGAAATAAATAATTTTATTATTATTTTCCACGAGAAGTGAGCCCCGTCGAATTTCGACGGACACTGAACTAGTTAATAGTCAAAAGACTAAATTTGCATTAACTTGAAAAATACATGCAATAATGATATAAAATAAAAAAAAGCACACAACTTATCAAAAATACTTGAACAAGGGAAAAAAATACAAAGTAAAAGTTACAAACATAAAATTTAAAGAAATAACTCGGGCAATGAAAAACATAACAATCTAAGCATAAAAATAAGCTACTCATCACCGCTGGAAAGTATTGCTAAATATGTCCAATAAAATTTGATGCATTCCGATCTCGACGCACGAAAACTCTATTCCACGTTGGATTCTGTTGTACCTGAAAATAGTTGAGATAACGTTGATTGTTCTGCCTCCATGTTTTTAAGGCCTCACGTAGTGCCTCATCATCACCCTCATTGTTATCACATCACTAGAGCAAGACATTTGTTGAGGTGAAAATACAATAGAGTGAAGGATTGATATATAAAAGTAAAAAAGAGCGAGCCACATTGATGGGAGACTAGAAAAAGTATGGCGGAAATGTGATAAAATGAAGTTGAAAAGTGAAATGTTTATATACTTCATCCGTCCCGCGGCAATTGTCTCTGTTTCCTTATTCGGACGTCCCATTTAATTGTCCGGTTTCCTAAAATAACAAAAAATTTGTGGCTACAATTAACTCTCTCTCCTCAGAATTAATTACAACCACATATCCTACATTGCATTGACTATTGTGCCATTTCCCTACCGGATAATTGCCGCAGGACGGAAGGAGTAGTTGAATTGATAGAAAGTGAGAGATGACCGTTACAATTTGAATAGTCATTTACTGTAAATAATAAACAATATATAAATGCAATAATAACATATACAACAAATAAATGTAATAATACAATAAATCAATTGTAGTAACGTGAACATTATTTATAATTATTACCATTGTAAAATTAAAAAAAGTAAGAAAAAGGACTCTACCATTGTTCAAGCTCTAACATGCCCTGCTAACGGCTGACCTGGCATCACACATAGCACACGTGTCAACTTCTGATGGGGCCTTCATACGCAGTCGCCCACTAGCCGGTTGTTCAACCATTTCCGTTAACTTTGACAGAAAAACGAAACTCAGAAATAAAAAATAATAATAATAAAAAAACCTCGGTTAAACCTCTCCCGAATTCCTCTGTCATCAACCCGAATCCAGAAGAAGGCGATCCGGATCCAAAATGTCGGTCCGCCCGACGATGACCCGGTTCCCGGGCAACCCGGCGGAGCAAGAGTCGTGCGGCGTGCCGTGGGGCATGACGGTGGCGCCGTTCGCTGCGAAGGACGAGAACGGCGCCCCGCCGGTGTACGGATCCGGCGGCGACCTGCTGCCGCGATGCGAGAATTGCTGGGCTTACTACAACACCTACTGCGAGCAAGACCAGTGGTCGTGGGACTGCTCCCTCTGCGGCACCACCAACGGCCTCTCAACGACCTCCATCTCCCGATACTCGCTGCCCCAATCATGCCCGGAGAATATCTCCTCCTTCATCGACCTCGAATTGCCTCGTAATTACTTTGTTGCTTTCGTCATTTCTTCGTTGTTTGTTCCTGGTTTTTGGATTCTGCGGCAGTGGAATTGGTGAATTTGATTGCATTTTTGGTTGGCTATTCACTAAGAGCTTGCCGTGATGTTTTGTGTTCGTCCGTGACCTGAATTTGATTAACGTTTCGTTAACTTGATCTGTTTCTTTTCCTTTTATCAACCATCTAACAATAATAAGTTCATAATGCTGCGCATTTCACTCTGAGCTTATGATACCATACTCTATGCTTAACTAGTCTGGCTGGTTATTGAATGGATATCCTCGCTTGCGATATCTACTAGCATTCCATTGTGTCGAGAAATCCGATAATATTTTGATTATAGGTTGCTATAGCTTTTCATCGCTCTAGCAAGAAGTTGAATTGCCTATTTCAGCTTGTGAGCTAGGAATACATTAATTGGCGATATGGGATTACCTCGTCCACAGTATGTATGCGTGTCATAGATGTAATATGATTGGGATAGTCTTATCACTTGAAATTGAAAGTTGTTGAACTGAAGTGCACAGGGTTCATTTCACATAGCTTGTTATCATGTGCATAAGTTACCATTCATAACTTGCACCTTCCTTTCCTTATTAATTGTGATTTGGTGGAAACTATGTTGGTTTTTTTTTTCTTACTTTTCATTATTATATTTGTTGTGGCAGTGGAAGGATCCGAAGAAATGCAGGCCAGGCCAGTGTATGTTGCTGCTGTTGACCTCTCTTGTAAGATTTTGTAGAGACCTATTGCAGCTATGACTATTTCATCCTGATTGAAATTAAATCTATAAGATATATTAATTCACACAGGAGTTTGGGGATCAAATAGGGTTTATTGTTGAGTATGAATTATACTAGGACTGCAATAATGAGCATGTTAATGGCAGTGATGTCAGGACACTTTGGGGTTCAGGAGTTCAATCTCTGTTGTAAATTATAGAAGGTATGAAAAAATAGATTGCCTGTATAAATGAAGGCATATGCTGTTGTTGGTATAAAGTAGAGAGTAGTGTCATTCTCTAAATACAAGGTCCAGTTTCTTGGCACTTCTTTAAACATTCATGCATGTTAATGTGATTTTAGTGATACTAACATTTGGTTTTTCGTAAATTGTCTGCTTCTGCAGCATCAGAAGAGTTTTTGGAACTTACTAAAAGTGCTCTTCTAGCAGCATTAGAAGGTTTGTTATGTTTCCGTCTCCTATTCAAGTTACTGTTTCTAAATTTGAATTCTGGGTTTACTCTTGTAATGTTGCAGCTCTTGGGCCCGGATCACTTTTTGGTATTGCTACGTTCAGCCACAAAATAGGCTTGTATGATGTTCAAGGGCCCATTCCGGTTGTCAAGAATGTCTTTATCCACCCAGATTCTCTTGAAAACCTAGCAGTCGAGCTCGAGGATGTTATGCCACTGCTTTCGTTTCTGGCTCCAGTATGTTTATTGATGAAGTTTTGTATGCTCTTGTATTTTTGTGTTTCATTCTATTGAATATGTAGTAGTTCTCATAATCTTCTATCAAACTTATGGTATAGTTGAAGCTTTGAATCTTGACTAAATTGGTACTCACTGATTAAATATCAATATTGTAGGTGGATAAATGCAAAGACCTTATTGCATCTGCGCTTGAAACTCTAAAACCAACAACTTCTTGGGAACGGACTACAGCTGCTGGTCAAGGAGAAGGTGTTTTACTCGGTGGTCGAGGATTTGGGGTGGCTATGGAAGCTCTCCTCAAGTATCTTGGATCAGAGTATGGGAATACGTATGCGCTGGGTACTATAAATTTATCTGTGATTCTCGTAAATCTTTTCATGTAATTACAAATTTGTTTGTTTCCCTTTAATTGCTTCTTTAGGGACTTTAGGGAGGCACTTCTGCCAAAGTCTCTCATATATATATATATATATATTTATTTATTGATTTATTTATATTTATTCTATGTGGTATGACCCAGTTAAGGACTTCTACTCTAATTTTTCTTCCTTTTGCTTTTCCTCCTGTCGGATGCAGCTAGAGTTTTTGCCTTTTTATCTGGCCCTCCGGATTATGGGCTTGGCCAGCTAGACACCAGAAGATATGGTGAACAATATGCTAGTAAAGGAGAGGATGCTGATCGAGCTTTACTCCCTGAACAGACTCCATTTTATAAAGATTTGGTAATTTGCTTTAGGCTTAACGAAGTTATTGTTTAAGATGCTGGCAAAAGAAAAGTAACGAGCTGGTGATGCTTCACAGGCTGCTGTTGCTGTTCAAGCAGGAGTATGCGTGGATATATTTGCTGTTACAAATGAATATACTGATCTAGCATCTTTGAAGTTTCTTAGCATTGAGAGTGGTGGCTCTTTGTTTCTATATTCAAGTACCGATGATTCAACTCTCCCTCAAGATATGTGAGTTTATAAAGTTATAACTGAAGATGATTTTTTGTAGATGATATTATTTTAGTTTATCTTGTAATAGATTGATGATAGAGAATTATAGCCAGGATCTTATTTCCATAGTTATCATATTTATTTTACCTTATTTATTTAGATTTTATTTAGAGTTATAGTTGTAGTAGGATTTTCAGTAATGGGCCAGGCTCGTATTGCTGAAAACCCTAGTTCTTATTATTATTTAAGTAGGAGGGTTTAAGTCATTAAGCATCAGAAAAGTTATTAGTTGAAAACGGCAGATTCTGCTTGGGATAATCGGCGTTTAGCGCTTGGAGCAGGTTCGCCTGCAAGTTCTTATTTGTATTCTCTTTTGCTATTATTCCTAGTAATATATAGTTCGGTATTCTGCATCATCTTGAGATACCCTTTACTCTATCATAGATTGATGAAAATAGATGCTTTAGAGCTACTAGTTATTGTTTTCACTTTTCATGTCGATGATATAAATGATGTGATTGCAGGTACCGTATGTTAAGTAGGCCATACGCTTTCAACTGTGTTCTACGAGTCAGGGCATCATCTGAATTTAAGATTGACCATTCGGTAAGATTCTCCAGTTCCAGTTTTTAAATGTTTATTGCTATATTAAGCTTTTACAATAATGGTTGCCATTCCTGTTGTTACAGTATGGGCACTTCTTCCCAGACCCGGAGTATGAAAATGTTCAGCATATCATCTGCTGTGACTCTTTTGCCACATATGCCTATGACTTTGATTTTGCTAGTGATGTTGGATTTTCTAGGTAACATAGTACTTCCTTTGTACTTGATTCTAGAACATGGAGTGAGCCTTAGCTTTCCAGAATTTGAAGTCTTTTGAATTGATAAATAGGACTTGATTATTATCAGTAAATCATGTATTTGATGTTTTTATGAGCTTGCATGTCATTCAAAATGCTAGTATTTTCGTACCAAAAAAAAAAAATGCTAGTATTTTTGTTTTCTCATGCAATGTTCTTTTTTTGTTTTCATTCGTTATGTCAACATGCTACAGATGTATTGTGAGTCGTGATGCAGGGATGCTGGTGAAATTTGATATGCATACGAATATACAATAATTATGTCATATTGGTATTTCTCTTATTTTGGATTAGAATCATGCCTCTTTTCTTTTTTACTTTTCCACATTGCTTCAGCTCTAACTATCCTCTCAATTCTTTTCCATTCATGGAGCACGTAATAATGAGCGCTGCAAGTAAATGGCCTTCATGACATGGCATCTGACTGTTGTAGTTGAAGACCCCATTATTCTCTCTGATTTGCAAGCCCCCCCCCCCAAGCTGGTGCTTAAGAAAGCGACTTTCCCCTATCTGCAAAAGTTTGAATCTTCTTCTGAATTTCAGTTGTTTACATATGCTGAAGTCAATTTTGCCTTTTGCAACTTTTCTCCACATATTTTGCAGTCATTTATTTGTGTTCTATTATTCTCATGATTTGGGGACTTAATAGATGAATAAAGCCATTTGTTAATAAATAGACCATACATCGGAATAAACTTATTTGATGGATGAAAATTTTCCATTGATTTCTAAATTTCATTTTTTTGTACCCTTTTCTAATTTTGCAATGTTTTATTTCTTCTATTCTGTATAAAATCTGACATCTGACTATTTCTCTGCAGGCACGGCAAAGAACATCCTACATTGCAGATTGCATTCCAGTATACGGTGGTTGTGCCTCCCAGTGAACTGCCAGTATCAAATTCAAGAACCTCAAAGAGGTATGGTTCTTCTTGTGCAGCTGTCACCTTGCAGCTTTCTGATCATAACATTAGCGATCTTTGATAGCCAAACCTTGGAAACTGAGTTCATGAATAAGAGCTGCCTATGTGCATGTGATAATTTGGGTGAGAACAACAAATTGACTGACCTAATAATTTAGGGAAAGATTGAGAATGTTTCAGAACTCATGAATCTTATGATTTTGTTGTCAGTATTTTCCAAGAAGTTTAAACATAGCCATCAAACCAAATATGAATACAGTCCTAGAAAATAGTGGAGTTGATCATTAGATTGAGTCAATCAGTCAATTACAGTACTTGTTCTTGCAATGAAACTGCTACACTGAAACATTCTACTACGAGAATTCTAATTCGTATGCTTAGTGTTTTAAGTAGTTAATCTTTATTGCTTTAATGAAATAAGATCCATTTATATCCATTAGTCACTTAATGGTATGTTTATTCACCTAGAAAAATCCATGAAGTCATAATGTCAATAACTGAATTGTGTGAAATAATAAAACTTTCGAACCATCTAGAGAAAATAGGGATATAAATATGTCTACATGTATTTTTTTGTCTCTAATAAATTCTTGAAAATGTGAGTGCTGATGTATATCCTCTGCTGCATTTTGCCAATTGAGATTGTTGCTGACCACATAATTCAGATCGTGCTGGGGTGACTTAGATCTCCTTGTTTTGATAATAGAACTAGGAACATAAGATTTCTTGATCTTGACTGGAGAAGCTTCACTTAGCAGCTGAGATTTATATTTGTTAATTCATGGCAATGGGGATGCGATAATTTGATTGACTTTTATATATTATTCTTGATTTCTATGTTTTTCTCATCTTAATGAAAAGCCGATGCATTTATCTATTCAAATTATTCCTAAGAAAACTTAGTCTTCCCATAGCATTTACAACTCTTGATCTGATGTGTCAGTTGTAATTCTGGAAGACTATCCATAATTTTTACTTTTTTGTTTTTAAATCTTCTTGATATATGAAAATTGGTAATTCTAGGACGGGGCGGAGTACCTCAGAAAATCCAATACTATTCTCATGTTTCTTTTTTTGTTTAGAATCACTGGATCCTGCAAAAATAAGTTGTGTCATACTTAGAGCTCCTTGTCTCCTATAAATTTGACACGTTGAGGACTGACCATTCCTCCTGCTGTACTTTCCTTGCTTTTGCTGTTGCTAAAGAGCCTTCACCAATGCTTTCAATCTTACACGTGGTTCCAGTGATTTATGTATAATCCACATTTATGCAGAGATACGTATTCCCTGCAAAGGAGACTGAGAATTAGAACTTTACAATTCGGAGCTGCTCGCAATATCAACGAGATTTATGATACCGTTGATCCTGAAGTCATCCTCTCCATACTTATTCACGAGGTACGCTCTAATTGCCAGGAGGCTGTGATTGGTTATATCTATCTAAGCATTTTGTAAGCTTGGGGAGGGAGAGGTCGGGAATTCTGGTCATCTGCTCTGCAGGCTTAAGCAAGTGTCTTAAGATTCATTTCATGTTATGTCCTATGCATTCTTTTGCTGAGGATTTTGTGTCAGTTTATTTTTCTCTTTTGGCTTTATATGCTAGACCACACCAGGGTGTAAAATTTATTGGATAAGTGTTTCTACAATTTAATATAGTAGATGCAGCTCTTCCACTCTTTTGTCATACATTGTCTCTATGTATGCAATAATACTTTGTCTAATATGATCAAATATGATCTTTGCAACTTGAATACTCTATACACTGAGGGGATTGCTTGTAGCTTATGCATTTCTACTGATTCAAGTTATTTTCACTTTCTTCAGGTGATCATATCCTCATTGGAGCAAGGAATTCGAGAGGCTAGGCTTTTACTGCATGAGTGGCTTGTAAATCTTGTAGCTCAGTATAATGATGCTTTCAAGCTAGCTGAATATGGAAGAGGAAGTTTAACGACTTCCCACATTGATGTTGCCTTCAGCCAATGCCCTCAGCTGCAATCTTTACCCCGTTTAGTTTTTGCTTTGCTACGGAATCCTCTTCTTCGGTTTCATGAAGAAGGCGTTCATCCAGACTACCGAATATATCTTCAGTGTTTGTTCAGGTATATAGGATATTTCTTCGAATGATATCTTAGATAAAAATGTTATTGGCTAATCCACCACATACTTTGATGGACTGGACAATTTTCTATACTGTCAATCTAACCTATCACCCATAGTAAATGCCACCTTAGTGATTAGTTAATGGCTCCATCAAAGTTAGAACTCACAATCATATTTCTGATGCAGTGCTCTAGAACCTTCTTCACTTAGTCGTGCTGTATATCCACTGTTGGCATCATATGAAACTCCAGATAAACAAGCATTTCCTCGACATTCCTTGAGCAGAGCTGCGTTACTAACAAGTGGTAGCCCAATATTTTTCCTCGATGCTTTTACTACACTCATTGTGTTCTATTCCTCTACAGCCAATGTTGCACTTCCTTTTCCTCCTCCCCAGGATTGTAAGTGAATTTTTATTGAAAAGCATTCCTTTTAGAATAAGGGTAGAGTAGAGATGCATCCGGGCTTGCTAACAAATGATCTGTACCAGGCCTTTTGAGAAGTACCATCAATAAACTAAAGCAAGAGAGGATTATTACTCCTAAATTGATCTTTATCAGAGGAGGGCAGGATGATGCAACGGTATTCGAAAACTACCTTATCGAGGAACAGGATGTGGAGGGAAGTGGCTTCACAAGTGTTATGGGCTTCGTCTCCTTCCTTGATGTGATCAACCAAGACGTACTAGATTACATCAATAAACCAAATGGTAAATAGTGTTGGAGAGAAACTTGCATAGACATATACTCGATGAGTTGGTATACGAAGTTGGCTAATTGTGGATACGGAGGTTGCTTGTAGGTTAGCTAGCTTCCCAAAGAAAGTCGAAAACCGTTTTGGTTCTTGAAAGTTTGTTGCTAATTATTGTATTCTTGCATTGACTTGTAAGCCTGTTTTCGAGAGGAAGCTTTTGCTGCAGAATGCTATTTCAGGTTCTGTATTTTGTAATCTTAGACAGTGGGAAAATTAGAGAGAGTTGATTAGTTTAGGATTCATTATTTTCCTTTTCTCATTTGCACTTTTTTGTATTTATAATCATCAGCCTACATTTAGGCCGATTACAGTAGTTATTTTATTTTCTAACTTTTTTTTAATAAGTGAAACAAAACAATATTGAATGACACCTGTAAATGGAGCCGATATTTTAAGAACAACGTCCATTATCAGGTTAAATTGCACAAGAGGTAAAACAATATCGTTTTGTGTTATTCGTAGATCGTAGGCTGCATTTTAATTTTTAAATGCGGTGATGTAATCGAATGTGTTAAAACTTAAAAGTCGAGATAATTGTTGAAACAATCATCTAATCCTTTATTTTGTAATTTTTCAAATAAAATATATACAAGAATATACTCCCGTAAGTATTATTTCAAATGATATAATTCCCATAATTAATTTTGAATTTTTTTAGCAAAGTATTATTATATAAAAGAAAATAGACTAATGAGAACAATATTTATCGTTTAGTTTTATGCAACTTGAATGTCATGTAGCTCGTTGTTCATAGTTATATTCAAGGGACCTGTTAAGCACGTGACAGTAGTAGAAATAATGAATAAAAAGATACATAATTTAACATGCAGTTTTGTTTTAAATATCACGTCGCTTGTTAATTTAATACTCCATACTCTCTTTGTCCCATTTCACTTGTCCTGTATACTATATTGGGTTGTTCCATATCACTTGTCTTGTTTCATAAAATAGAAAGAGTTAGTCATTATATGAACAACTAGTCATCTCATCAACCACTCAACTCTCAGCACATATCCCAATATAATTTAAATTGTAAAAGTTTAAATTATCATAACTTGCTCGTTTGTTCTCCGATTTTTATATTTTTTATACCAAATTAAAGGTCTTGATACGATCTTTCGTTTAAGATCAAACATCAATATGTTTTTATGCATATATGATGCTCTAGTTTTAAATAATAATGGAATTTACATTAAAATATTAAATAATTGATACGTTGCATAAATGCATATTTATTTGCATTAATCTTCCTCATATTATTGTGCTTAAATGATTAAATTGTGGAACTTAAGAGTGATTTGTGTTTTGCTAGGTGGTTTGTGATGATTGATGAAAAGGAAGTCAAAACACAAGTTATAATCAAGTTTTGGATGTGGAAAGTGAAGCCCAAGTGTGTAGGAATCGAGGGAAGCAAATCAGAAGCAAGCTGTAATCAAGGCGTGCCCATTCCCAGTCTCTAAATCTGGTGTCATTAATGCCTACGAAAATTATCAAAGTGATTCAAGTTGGTGGACTTCCAAGACTTATCAAGGCCCTAATATTTTATCTAATTAATTTAGATGGAATATTAGGAGAATTAAGAGTCCAAGTTAAAGAAGGAAACTTACCAAGATAGAGGAGAGAGGAGATTGTATTAGGTTTTTATATTCTTTTTAGCATTAGAATTAAGAACCAACTTTTATCATCTCATAGAGAGGACGGCAGAAGCAGAACACGGCTGTTCTCCTTCATTCTGTTTTCTTCATTTATTTTTATTTTGTCCATTAGAGCATGAGTTTCTAACTTCGTTTCTAGCAAAGGGATAATTGAGATGTGGTTTCTACATGATCTGTGAGATCGAATTGGGTTTTAATTATTTATCTTATCTTCTTATTCATACTTCTTCTATGTGTATTGTTATTTCTGTTTTGATGGTTATGTAAATTGATCACTTCATAATTGTTGAATCAGAATATTGCTAGATAAATAATCTAAATCTGTAATTGTTTGGATGTGCTATCGTAGTAGCACAATAACATCTCTTGAGGTTAAACAATACTTGTTGTATGTTATGAAGATTGTGATCTAGTGAACAAGTCATCGTATGAATTTTGTTTGCTAGAATTGGTGTTTCTCTTTTACTAATTGCTATTGGTGAATTGAATTCTATGGTCGTACCTAGGATTGTTTGCTAATTAGAGAAGTAATCAACGGTCGTACCTAGGATTGTTTGCTAATTAGAGAAGTAATCAACGGTCGTACCTTGGTTGCCGAATAATTAAGGAGAGACTAGGTTATTTTGGTCGTACCAGTAACTATAGCCAATTTGAGAGATAAGTAAATTCTATTTCCACATCTGTGATCAGTTCGTCGTAGACCATTGTTGAGATTATTCCCGAGCTAGATTTTTCTCCATTTGATTTTATCACATCTTTAGCATTGCATGTTTGAGTGTTCTTGTTGGTTTTAATTAGTCATTGCATTTTATTTGAATAGTTTACAGTAGTTTATAAATAGGGTTAATTACTAAAAAAACCCCGAACTATTCATCTTTTATCAAAAATACTCCGAACTATTGAAAATACCCAATTAAATCACAAACTATCATTTTTTTATCAAATCTACCCTATGTCTATTTTCCTCATTCGGACATTTGATCGAACATATAGTGTGCATAGAGAAAAACTCTCTTTCCCTCTCTTCTTCTTCATCTCACCAACACCGATCTCCCTCCCCCACGAGCTCGACCCCTTCTCCTCCGTCGCCCCTCCCGGCGGCGTCTTTTCCGGTAGCTTCATTGCCTCCAAGAAGACTCACCCAGCGCTCCTCCCCCACCGTCATCTCCGTCACGCGCCGCCTCCTTCATCTACGACGATCCCCGCAAAGCACTCTTCTCGCAGCACTGCGTACCCCTTCACTCCTTCCGTTACATGTACCATTACCTCTTCCGCCGCCCCGCCTCCCACCCCCGCCGTCGCTCCTGCTCAACCGCAGCTTCATCGCGATCTCGGAGGGCGAGGTCATCAAGCTCGTCGGTGAGGAGGGGTCGAGCTCGTGGGGGAGGGAGATCGGTGGAGAGGATGAAGAAGAAAAAGAGAGGAAAATAGAGTTTTTCTCTATGCACACTATATGTTCGATAAAATGTCCGAATGAGAAAAATAGACATAGGGTAGATTTGATAAAAAATTGATAGTTTAGGATTTAATTGGGTATTTTCAATAGTTCAGAGTATTTTTGATAAAAGATGAATAGTTTGGGGTTTTTTTGGTAATTAGCCCTTATAAATATCAAAATCCCCCCTCTTTTAATTTTAAGTTTAATTAGATAGAAAGGAATTTATTCAAGTTACCAGTCTCTTTGGATCGACCTTGCTCACTGCTACTACAATTCATTTTGTGTTTGAGCGAGTTATTTATTTTTGTTGGTTTTGACACCCATCAATAATACACTTTATCTCTAAACAAATTCTCCTAAAATCTCGTGCCGAAAAGCAACAAGCCAAGTGAAATGGGATGGAGGGAGTAATAGAAAATAGGTTAAGCCCATATTTGGTTCAAGTTTTTTTTTTTTTTTTTTTTTTTTTTTTTTTTTTTGTATAGAAAGAGAATCAAGTAATTGATTCCATTACTTTGTGTTTGCTTTGAGTTAGTAAGTTATCAATTTCCCTTACTTGGGGTTAACCTAATCCATTACATTGTTACCCCTCAAGAAAGAGGGGAAACAAGGAAAATGAGAATCCTCTCACAAGTGACTCCCTTTCTACTATTGAACCAAACACTCAATACAATTCTCTTACTTGACTTGATTTCATTTCATTTCCGTTACCCAACTTGAACCAAACGAGCACTAAGTGGGGTAGAAAAAACAATTCAATTTATTTTTTAGTTATGATTTTAAATTTTAAATTGTTAAAATTAATGAAATTTGAATTGAAATTCATACGAATAATAGTATTATAATTCCCACCTTAACTGGTATCCGGTTCGGTTCGGTACATGTTAATCGGGTATCGAAATTCCCACTCTGAAACGGTACCGATTACCGTACGATATTCTCGGAATATCAAATACCGATACACACCCCTAGCTGCAAGGTCAGACACAATGCTAGTTATTAGTAACTCAAATAAATAAAAATAATAATTTAGTTATTAATCGGCTTAAGACTTTGAATTAATAAACAAGTACTGTACTAGATAAAATGGGTTGAGGTTTTGGGCCCAAATCCAAGGAATTAAGTAAGCTTGCTATTTTATACTACAGTACTATGTTCATCTATTTCTATTTTTATTTTCAACACCACACCTGAGAAAAATCATCACTCTTGCATGTCTCTTGTTCTTCATCTTCCCCTGGTCATTAGGTATGTACATACATTGAATTCACATTCATTATGCATTTCTCTGTATTTTTTATGCTTTATCTAGATTTATGCCAGCTGCGGAGCTCTTTCTCATTATTCTAACTATTACATTTTTCGCGGGTATAGTTTCTAGATTTTTAGGCGGTGCTTGAGTTTTGCTTCGCGAAGATTCCGATTTACATGATATTCGTCGACTTTTGATCGTCATTATGTATCGTGATTTGAATCTATTTGGTTGTTTGTGGTCCTGATTTTTAGGTTACGCTAGTGTGCATGAAATGTTTTTTGTATAACATTTTATAGTGATATGCACTCTATTTCCATTTTATTTGCATGATTTATGTTGCTTGATGAACACAGGGCAACATCTTATGCCTACCAATACACCTTTGCGTGCATCATCAGTTTAGTATGTTGGATTTAGACTTTTCTTGTAATTCGAGGATTTCTTTCTGTACTTATTTTCATTTATGTCCTTGAATTCTTTTCAATGTGCTGGTGTTTTCAAATTGCAATTGATTAGTATTGACATTTTTACCCGTGTAGGTGGTGGTTGATCTATCTCTTTGCTATGGAATTAACTTCATGGAGTTTCTTTTGAAAAGCATAGATGTTGTAATGCTTGTTGAGGCGCTTTGTTTTTGGATTAGACTAAATGACCTTGAAACAATGAATTTATCGCCATTTTGTTGTTGTTGACCGTGATTGGTTTATTATGAGTTTGAATCTATAGATCCTACTGATGGATTCATTAGACATCAGGATATGGTATTTATGTAGTCAAGCATGCTAAGAACATGAACTAGTCATATGACCATTTGAAGAGAAGTGTGATTCTTAAAGTACTGGTCCGGCTCTCCCGCTGCAACTTTTTGTTTTGTGTGTGTGTGTGTTTTTTTCCTTTTCTTGCAAAGCATAAGTTTTGCATTGTTGACTGTAGTATACTAACATATCTTTAGAACTCATATATACACATTCTAGAAATAGGCGGATCCTGTGCCTTTTCCAGATTTGAGAAAATGTACTTACAATCCTCTGTAATATCATTTAAATACCTCAAGTAGTGTTGTAGTGCATAATTTGCTACCATGATTTTTCTGAACTGTATGTAAAGATGAGGGCCATCCGGCCATGAGGCTTTCAATTGCAACTACAATGCAATAGTGTGCAAGCTACAACAAGTTGGGTTAAATGTACATTGTGTGCCAAAAAAGTTACTTATACTCTTGAGCATTCATTTTTTGTCAGGTGGAATGATTATTTATTTTTTAGATATTATTCTCATTGCTGATTGAAAAGATTTAAGATAATCTAGTTGAAATGTTAGTGAACAGATCTATCACATTCTATGGATTTGACCGAAATTTATTATGTTGACAGGAAATCTTTGTGATACCATGGCTACTAGGATTGTTGCTCGATATATCTCGTGCAGGCTATCAAGCAGTGGCAAAGTCCTCAGTGAGGAGGAGAAGGCTGCTGAAAATATATACATTAAGGTGATTATGGTGAATTGTGTTATAATATAACATGTTAGATATAGGTTTGACTGGTGCATATTCATTTGATGTTGTATTTTACTCATCTTTCTCAGCTCTATACTTGTGAGAAACTAGAGAATTATTGATATCCCGAATGTACAATTTGCCTATGGAGTTAGGTTTACCACATGGCTGAATGAACATTATGTATTGTAGAAATGGGCCACCCACCCCCTAATAAGGCCTTACTAAGGGTCTAGTTGGACTTACTTAGATTGTAATTGAGAAGTCATAATTTGAATCTCACTGCCTTACAGGTTGCTCATGTTGCACAATGTTTGCCTCTTATATTTGGTTTGAGGGTTATTGCATAGTAACTGTGGAGTTCGAAAATGTTATGATCATACTGAGTGGCATTGGATGTTTCTATAACTGATAATTCCAAAACTTCCTTTTCATTGTTCTCCCCAACTTGTTCATCATCGGCTGTCCTTCAGTTTATTAGTTTTCCATCTTCTGCAACTATTATAAATTGCTTTCTCTTCATTTATCTAGAAGAAAGTGAATTACTACTTATGAGTCGTGTATTGAAAACTAGCAACTTTAGCATATGGAAGAGGCAACATTTTGAGCAATGAGATGTATTGTGTGAGAACCCAAATATATGAAACAAATTCAAGAAGGTTGAGTCGCTATGAAGTCAGATTATTAGTTAATTTGCTCCTACCATTACTAGCCATCTTCTTACATCACTAGTAAAAATCTATGTTTGTTATCAATTCTGTAAAAGGTTGTAGTGCATCCGTACAAATTAATCGCCCGCTCCCAACAACAAAAGAAAGAAAATAATGTTGTCTGTTAAAAAGATGCATAGTTTCTTCATATTGTTTCTTGCACTAGAAAACATAACTTGGGAGGCTATTGAAGGTGTTGAACACTTGAACCCATAACTTGTATTTGTAAAATCAAGTATGACTAGCTGTGTTGGATATTGAAGGTATGGTGTCCTTTATACTAGAGTAGATTTTATCTCTTTGGTTTTGAACTCCATATCATCTCCCCGCCTTCTCACACACACACACAGCTGAACACCTCTCTTCGAGACATCCAAATGACTACTGATCTACACGCAGAGTTTGAATTGTGTGTCTCTTTCCCTTGTTGAGTTGGTTCTTATGTGCACACATGGCTGATTTGTTGGTTTATTTTCCAGAAAAAAGGAGTTTACTCTTGTGCATACATGGATTTGAGGCTTCTGATTATGGTTCTTTCAATTTTGACTAAGAACTTTTCTAAAATTTTTGCAGAAAATGGAACGGGAGAAGCTGGACAAGGCTGCTCGAAAGGTATACGTCTAGATTGTTCAAACTTAACTGAGTTTGACCTAGTATTGAAATACTAATCGATGCTCCCTCTCCTTGATTATGAATATAATTCTATGCAAACAAAAATTTTGCCAGTATATCCTGCATGTTTCAGGTGTACAGTTTTATCCAGCGACTGTGAAACTACTCTTTCTCTCTCTCTCTCTGACACACACACACACACACACCCACCAAACTCACATGAGGATGTTTTCTTATCAATAACAAATATCTCAACTTGTCTCATTTTTGTGATTGCTTGTAGGGACCGAAACCAGGTGTAACTCCGGCTGCAGTAAGCTCAGGAGGGTCGGGACCCGTAGCTGATGCTAAAGCGCCAAGTGGTGGGACCGCGGAAACTCCTACCAATGTTTCAATTGAAAAGCACATAAACTATGGAGTTATTGCTGGTATTGCTACCATGGCTGCTGCCTTTGGCTGGTATGTGGGTTCCAAGAAGAAAGTCCAAGAAGTCCAAGACTAATGTAGTGGCAAATATCTGAGAACTGAACAATAAGTTGATTAGGGGTGGACAAATTTACCGAAACGAAGGTATACCAGACATACCGTACCGAAAAATACCAAAAATACCGTATTTAACGGTATATCGAACTTTTCGGTACGGTATAATACCGTACCAAAGATTTTCGGTACGGTAACGGTATGAGTTTTTCTATACCGCGGTCTACCGGTCAATACCGAAGATTCGGTATATCGAAAAAATTAGGTATATACCGAACATTCTGTGTACCGAAACTTCGATACATACCGATTATACCGAGATACCGAATGTTCGATATGTACCAATTTTCAATATATACCGAAAATTATCAAAAACTTACATATTTTTTTAATATTAATTATATTCTAATTTCATTTTATATTTTGAGAATATTACAAATTTAAATACAATCTTAATAAATGTTTAATTATTTAACTAATTTTCAATACGTTAGTATTATTTAAAAATATTACAAATATAATATACATAATTTGTCTTTTAATCTTTAGCGATCAAATATTTAAATACATATACTAACAAAGACAACAATTGTATTGTACCATAATATCAATAATATTGCGAATTTAATTTACATTTGTTAAAGATGTATAATACAAGTAGATAATATATGACACTAACATTTCATAAACACTTTTAGAAAAAAAAATTCGGGTATAATATTCAATTTTTCGACCGAAATACCGAACTTTGGTACGGTATACCGAAAATTCGGTACGGTATTGGTATAGACTTTGTTCCATACCGAATTTACGGTATATCGAAAATCAGTATACCGAAATGTTCGGTATGGTAACGGTATGAAAAAATGCATACCGAAAATTTTCGGAACGGTATCGGTATGGCGAAATTTTTTTAATGTACCGTACCGGTCCACCCCTAAAGTTGATCACTTGTGTGGAATCCATTGCATTTTGTTTCATAAGTTGAGATAATTTGGCTCGGATGCTAAACCAGATGCACCTTTATTTTGTTCTCACTTCAGCAACCTATCGGTTTCGATCTTGTTTCTTTTTTCCACTAGTAATATTGCTCTTGTGTGTGAATCTCAGATAAGGCTAAGCATGTTGAAATTTTTGCAGGGAGAATTCAAATATATATACTATTTGCCTGCATAAAGTTTTCAAATTCACCAAGATTTCCTAAAAATATTTAGGTTGCATAAGATGTGGCAAGCCTTCGTTGGTCGGATTTGGATTGCGTATGTTATCTGGTTTTGAGGTTACATACCGTTATCACAACATGCATGAGACTGATGTTGCAATGTCATTATAGTAAGATTTTTTTTAAGCTATATTAATAATAATTTTTCTTAAACACACCACCGACATGTCACCATGTATATGCTCACGATGGATACGTGAGCATCTATAGATTAAATATATTGTTCATTAATACGGAGTACATATTATGTGTCTTGCTTAGCTAAAAAAGTATACTACCTGACAATATGAAATCTATATTAATATAAGAAATTAGAATAGTTTCCCTCCAATATTTATGATATTTGAGCCTCATTTAATTTTTGTAATTAACTAAGTTATACATATTTTAAAATATATATAACTAAGTTATACACATTTTAAAATATATTATGTTATTTTCTATACAATTCCTTAATTAATGCATTTATTTCTATGAAATCTCATTTTTATTCATTAAAGTTCATCACATTAATTAAATTTCAAGTATAAATATTACTTTGACCAACTAATTTCTTCTCATTTGTTTCTTTTAAATGTAATTTTAAACTAAGTAGTGAATCTCAATTTTACTGTCTCAACATCTCTCAATCTAATGTAATATTTTATATTTTATTTTTTAGTTCTTTGCTATGAAAATTGAAAATATATTAGTATATGCAAGTTCATTTTTTATTTTTACACACACACAAATAATATAACAATTGATAGTGAACTTAGATAACTCAATTAATTATGTCAGAAGTCTTATAAAATTATAATTATAAAATTGATCCATATTTAAATATTTAATCCAACAATATCAGAAAATGAGCTATAAATATACACATGCATATATAATGTTAATTAATTAAAATAAAAAATAAGCATTAAATATTTATCATGTTATTTATAGATCAAACCCCTGCATCGCGGGTGTACAATTCTAGTATGTAAAAAAACTATAATTTAATTGTATATATATAAAAAAAACTGTGTCGTCTTTGGTAAATGTAGAGAAAAACTTAATTATTTACAAAATCAATAAATCACAGTAATTTAGGAAAATAAATACTCAGATTATTTATGTTGTGTTTGGAAACACAAAAAAAGTGATGATTCTTTATATTTATTGTTTACAAATGTAGTTATTTTCTTATAATTACTAGTAAGTGTAACGTGCGTTGCACGTTTTACAACTATTTTAGATTGAGTAAATTTATATTTCTAATTGATCTGAATTGATAGGTATAATGTGTGCAAAAAAATATGTTGTAATTTTAAGGCTAATTTTGAAGAATGTGAAAAATTAAATCTACAATAGACTTGTTATTACTTTGATTCATGTAAAAAAAATGTGAAAATTACTTCATCCATTCTTCAAAAACTTAAAATACTTATGCCAACAATAATCAATCGAGAAAGAAAGAAATGGTTAAGCATATAACTCTTCAAATGAAGCACTCAAGTTATGGAAGGGATGCACACAATATTTAATAGTATAATGTTTGTTTTCTCAACCTTTATAAAACATGACAATGCTAATATTGCATTAGTTTTAACAACCATCTTTCCTTAATTTAAGCCAACTAACTCTCTCTTAAGTTACATCAATCAAAATTCTAATCTGGGCAAAATACTTAGGTACAATCTAATTCCAAAAAAAAAAAAAATACTAATTAATATCTAACAAATTTCTTGTAAGATGCAATCAAAATATTTTTAAATAAAATATATTATCTTGTTTTTTTTATCAGAAGCAAAGACTTTGATAATTAGTATCTCGCCATAGTTCCAATGCGTTAGATTAAATAATTTGGATTATATCTCTACTCTTTAATTAAAATTTCAGTTGTTAAATTCATCATACGATACTCGCTAATAAGTATAAGATTTTTTTTTTCCGGATAATAAAAAATTAGTATAGGATAGAGTTCCACTATTGTAAAACTACTTAACATATTATTATAATAACATAGTCCATCCGTCCCTTAAAAGTATTCCATTTTTTTCTTTTTTATATGTCCCCAAAGGCAAAGAGTATTATTATCTTTTCTTTTGTAAATACTATACTCCAATTCCCTCAAAAAAAAAAAAAACCCCCCACTATACTCCAATATAAATAATTTTATCTTTACTCTCTATCATTTCAGCTTATTTATCATAGTACGACACAACTTAATATTCTCTTAAAATTTTCATGATAAAAAAAAAGGAGAAATACTTTTTAAGGGATGGATGGAGTATAACGTTTACACCATTGTCCTCAAACTAATTGTATTGTAGGGATAGCAAACAAATAAAAAGTATATCATTGACCTTTAATTAAACATAACATAATACCCAAAATCAAAACATAAATGGAATTCATATATTCAAAACTAATTAACAATGAAACTAAATTTATCAACAAATTTTATTATAATTATAATTCTTAAACTTATTTTTTGTTCTCAATCTATTAAATATGATTGAAGTCTCAGATCACTTAGTGACCAAGACATTCCCTCCCACCACTTCCATAGTAACAAATTGTTAATATGTGTATGGGAGGAATACACATGTGTTGCATATCTAACTTTTCAAATACTGCATAAAATATCAATGATGTCTGATTAAGATCAGATAAGTCAAGACAATATTGATAGGTGAGACTGAGTGTGTGATAAGAGTTATTTGACTACTTGGTATCATAATTATGTGTGGAAAGTGTATGCTCAAATTATACTTGTTGATGGAAAATATTTCTCTTAACTTAAAACGTCGAGTACATATACTTATCAGTTTAATGCAAATCAATGAGCGAGCTTGAGCTCACTGCCGAAATATTAGTTGTATGTTGGTTTTATCAATTGTTTGAATGATGACAAAATATAACTTGAAAACAATTAAGCACACAAAAGTTATAGTGGTTCAGTCATACGACCTACGTCCACTCTGTCTCCTAAAAGATGTATATCTTTACTTATATTCTTTGTTCTAACAGATTAGAGCCTAAAATCTCAACTCTGAATCTATGATAATTCAACGATACACAATCTAACAACTGTCACAACTCAATTCTTACACAAATTCAAATACTAACACTTTGAATTTTGGTTTAGATTTACCTACACGAGTAATCATTTACAATGAAGATCAAAGAAATGATAGATGTATATAGTACGCCTCAGATAAATGGAGTAGATCTCTAGTAAGTGAAGAACACTTGAATGATTGAGATTGGTCTTCTTACTTTTCTTTGAATGAGATCTTGCAGATTCGCGAATAATAAATAGTTTTTGCTTTGAAATTTTTATTTTTATTTTTGAATAATATTTATTAAGAAAAATCTAAAAATATCGAAACAAACCGTCAAATAAGGATAAGAAAAGGAAGAGACAAGCGAGTTGCTATAATAAATTTTCATTTTTATAGCTTTCTGATAGGATATGGACCAGCACCTAGGCCCAAAGCATCAGACCCAATATAATTAGGGCCCCGACAGTTAAGCTCAACCTAAGTAGCTCGGGCCAACTGAAGATAAGAGACTCCATCACCAAGGCAACCAGGACTCCTACATCGACTACAACTCAAGCTCTAAGAGAGATATAGAAGCTCGGTGTTTATCCATAAAGGAGGAGATCAAGCCAAAGAGTCCAAATAGGAGAAAGATTCGTATTATAGTCGAACTCCATGTAATTATCTATAAATAGGGGTTTAGAATAGATTGAGGGAGGAGAAAAATCTTGTAATCACTAATCATACAAGCAATAAAGATCCATACTCTTTCCGTCCGTGGACGTAGATCTATTCCAATAGATCGAATCACGTAAATCCCTTTATGTTCCGTTTGCTTTCGTGTTCATCAATTCCTTGTCTACGTGCATTAATTACCTTACGAAAACAAGATCGATCACTGGCGCCGTCTGTGGGAAACAAAAATTTGTGAATTCCGATCAAAGTTTTCTAGGTAAACAATAGCCATGACGAGACCAACACGATCGACTGCTGCTGCTGCCGCCAACAAGGAAAAGGAGAATCAACTAACTGCACAAGAAATTCCGGCAGCCGAGACAAGCCAAGTGCAAGATCAGAATCTTGCGGTGAACCAACGACCAGGGAATAAGCATGTGAGAGACCGAACCCCAGATGGCCACGTCGATCATGTTCCGTTAGACAAGTTTGGCAATCCGACCCGCCGTGACGGAGAGGGTCGCGGCAAGGAAGATAACCGTGTCAACTCCTAGCAAGAATTTGAAGACGCTGTAAAAGCGTATCTGACGAGAAATCAGCAAGATTTCATAAAGTTCGTTGAGCAGTAAAAAGCTCATAGCCGAGGAGGAGAGCACGAAGCTGCGTCTGTATCGAATCACCGGCAAAAGTTCCCAAGCATCAGGATCCTAGACGCACGGGACGCCGGGAATCCTCCTAGGCGATTTGCTGATGATCGCCTAGGGAACTATAATCGCGTCTCACCTCGGCGCGATGCAATTTCACCTCGTCGCTACGCTGACTCACCTCGGCACGGCGAGGACAATTACCGAGGTGGGAGATTCGACGTTTATGGAAGGATCTCTACTCCTTTCACTAACCGGATACTCTACACACCTCTCCCTCCTTCGTACAAGGTGCCGCCGGTAAAGCCGTACAACGGATTGTGTGACCCGCAGAACTTCCTTTCCCAATTTTAATACAACTTGCTCAATCAAGGGCTCAGTGAAGACATCTACATGTGCAAAGTGTTCCCGGAGCTGTTGGTTGATAATGCTCGCATGTGGTTCGATAGCCTACCACCTCGGAGTATCAACTCCTATGACGAGCTGATACAGGCCCTCGAGCGAAGATTTTTCCAAAAGGCCTAGCCCAAAATCACTGCGGCACACCTACTCACCATAAGGCAGAAGCGAGGTGAATCTATCAGCGACTTTATAACCCGATTCAACGAAGAGAGTCTAAAAGTCGATCGTTTGACTGACAAAATCCTCATCTCAGCCTTCTAAAATGTTATCCAGTCGGGCGCCCTATATAAGGAGCTCGTAAGGAATGAGCCTCGTACTGCAAGGCAATTGTGGAATATCGCCGATCAGTTCGCAAAAGTTGACGAAGCCGACAGGCACAAGCGCGAAGCTGATAAGGTCGAACTGACGGATCGGAAGGAAGATCGTAATGGCCGAGGTTAAGGCCGCTGAAGTGCCTTCGACAGACTCCAGCGGGCACCAGTTGAATCCCGACTTGGACCTCGGCAGAACCAGGAAAAGATCCAGTTCACACCATTGACGAGGCCGAGGACTGAAATCTATGAGCTGCATGCTAACATGTTCGAGAAGCCTCAGCCCATGTCACGAGGAGGGTCGAAACGCCGATCCACAAATAAGTATTGCCGTTTTCACGAGGATTACGGCCATGACACGGAGGACTGCAGGAACATGGCTGAAGATATTAAGCATTTGGTGCGTGATGATACCCTTAAAAAGTACCAAAGTCGCGGCCAATACGAAGCCCGACCTCAGGGCAAGGGAAAGCGCAACAGAGGGGGGAATAACTGTGGCCCCCATGTGGATAAGAAGCCGAAGCGCGAGGATGAAGACGAAGACGAGGACCAACCTCAGTTCAACAGAATCATCACAGCCATCACCGGGCTCCCTCAAGGAGCCACGAAGTCATCACTTAAGGCCGAGGCCCGAAGTCCCAAGATAGAGGTGCCCACGGTTCCGGAACCGGAACCGAACCGGAACCGAACCGACGGTTCCGGTTCCAAGATGGCCGGAACCGAAACCGAACCGGAACAGTAACGGTTCCGGTTCCGGTTCCTGGAACCGACGGTTCCGGTTCGGTTCCGGTTCCGGAACCGGATAGGAACCGACTTTTTAAAAAAAATAAATAAAATTTTTTGTTCGATTATGATTCAATGCTTCATTGTTTATTGATTTAATTTTAATTGTAAGACAATTCAAATTATAAAATGTAAAAAAATACTTGAGAGTGAGATTGTATAATTTTTTTTTATTTATTAATCCTAAACCCTTGGATATCACATGTCGATTCCAAGGGCCGAGCCTCGTTAAAACCTCCGTGAGGAAAAAGAGTACTCGTCTAAGCATTTTAATAGACCACTACATATTATCAAAATCGAAATCGTCGTCGAAATCATCCGTTTCTTCAGAGGCATCGGTGTCGGTTTCTGCTTCGGTGGTACTGATTGGATCATGTTCAAAGACCTCATCCCATTTGTTCTCTTGCTCACGGTGTTCGGCTAAAGTGTAGTCCTTAAGCAATACTTGAGCTTCGAGATTCCGTGGGGTCATCGTTGATCGTCTTTCATCTAAAGTATACCCTCCGCTGCTAAAAGCTTGCTCGACCGACACCGTCGAGGCAGGAACAACAAAGAGTTCTCGAGCCATTATGGATAGGGTTGGGTATTGAGCTGTTCTTCTTGACCACCAATGCAAAAGATCTTGATTGTTTGGACCTGCACTTGTTAGTTCTGATGCAATAACCGGTTCATTTAAATATATAGATAATTCATCGTTTTGAGCGAGTCCGGATGATCCCCTGTTTTGGAAGAAAGAATGGAGTTGTTGGGCCCGTTGACTCTGAGAACTAATTCCTAAGTCCATAGATGGCCTTGGTCTCCTGCTATGTTCAGAACCTCCAAAAGAACTCCCATATTTCTCTACGAAGTGGTTATACATGTACCTAAGGGATGCATCTAAGTTTCCCTTAATAAGATCTATGGAAGGCAAATCTAACCCATCCTTACCCTTCCCCCCTGCGAATCTCATCTCCCCCAAAGCATTGTAATAGAATTCTAGGAGCGATATCACACCATCAAGCTTTAGATTGGGATCGAGGATTGATGCCACTAGGAAAACATCAGGAATAAAAGTGAAGTACTTCAACCACTTCAGAATCATGACACCTACAGTTTTTTCGAGCTCATCTAGATAGCTACATTCTTCAAACTTAAGGGCAATGACAACCAAACGATAGAGGACACGAGGCGATGTGGGATAGTAAACACCTGAAAGTTCCTTAGTAGCAGTATCGAAATCTCCTAACAATTCGATAACCTTATCACAACTAGTCCAATGAGTTTCCATGAGCAGATGGTTTGTCTTGACTCCAAAAAAACCACACAATTCCTCCTTATAACCTTCGGTTTCTCTAAGCATCTCGTAGGTTGAGTTCCACCTAGTGCAGACATCTACGTTGAATTCCTTACTACGGCCTCTCTTAGATTTAATGAACTTAATCCAGGATCTATGCAGTTTGGTTTTGTCTCTAAGCATGGTGATAGCTTTCCTAATGGGGGTGATAGACTGCTCGAGCAATTTCAAACCATCTTGAACACATAGATTAAACACATGACAGATGCAACGAGTATGAAAATATTTTCCTGCTAAAGCGGGGTTACAATGAGCTATCAGCTCAGGCACCGCCGCAGTGTTAGCAGATGCATTATCGAAACCGATAGAAAAAAATTTTGTGAGGAGAGAGAATTGTTTCAAAACTTTGATGATGCAGAGTGCAATATTGGGGGCAGTGTGTGCACAATTGAATTTTCTAAAGCACAAAATCCTCTTGCATAAATACCAGTTATCATCAATCCAATGCACAGTTATGCCTAGAAAAGAATTTTGATTGAATGCACATGTCCATATATCGGAACAAATAGATACTCTGAAAGGAAACTTAGCAAACATATCTCGAAGACACTTCTTATACCTTACCGATAGTTTGTAAATAGTACGGGTCATGGTAGTGCGAGAGATTTTCATTGCAAGAGGTTGATAACCAGTACGTATAGTATTTTGAAAACGCATGCTATCAGCAAACTTAAAAGGAAGAGACTCAGTAGCAACAAACTTCGCCATGACTTCCCTAGCAATAATATCGTTGTACTTAAAAAGAGTAAGGTTAGAGTAAACTCCCGCCGTGGCGAGTTGTGTTTGTTGGAGGTTTGCCCCTCCGCCTTTCTCCTTCGCCGCATGCTTGTTGATTGCATGCTTCTTCAATGTTCCGTAACCATATTCTTTTCCCCACGTGTAACTCTTATCACAAAAATTGCAAAATGCTTTCCACGTTGACTCTTCGCCATCCACTCCGGGGAATTCCCTCTTCGTGAACCAACGTTTGAATACGTCTGGGCCTGGGATTTTTCCATTAACGAGCTCCGGTATTGCTCCTCTGTTCATGGGACGTCGCTCAGGTTCATGTTGATCTGCGCCTAGGCCTCCGTCGCCGTGCTCATCCATGTCATCGTCCTCGTCGATGTCGTAGATGGTTTCGTGCTGGGTGGGTCGAGCTCGAGCTTCTTCCTCCTCCTGTAATTGTCGAGCAAGGCGTTCGTCTTCTTGGCATTGATCGAAGTTGAACGGGGGGGAATCGTAGTTCATTTCATCTTGAGAACGGCGATACCCTTCGAATTCATTTGGGGATGATGTGTAGGGAGAGTAGTATGAATCATCTCCTTGATTTTCGTTGATCACAATACCCTTACGAGCATTTTTTCGTGGCACACGTTGTGAAGAGGTGGGCGGCACCTTACTCTTGCCTTTGTCACCTCCGGCTCCAGAGGTGTTTCCGGTTCCACGGCCTCCACGTGCAGACATTATGATGATGATGATGATGAAGTGAGAGATTGAGACTTTGAGAGTGTAAAAAAGAAAAGTGTATGTGTTTGTTGAAGATGAAGAATGATGGATGAAATAGAGATAATAGACTAATATTTTGCTACAAAATATAAAAAGATCTTCAGAGATTGAAAGAATAAGAGAATTGAGAGATTGCTCGATTGATTCTTGAAGGTGTGAGGAAATGAGTTGAGATGGGGGGTGTTTATAGGTGGAGTCGTAGTCTCGTAGAGATGGTGGTAGAATTCGTGGCAATTTTTTAAAATTTGAATTTCATAATCGCTAGTAGCTTGCAGCCTTGCAGCCTTGCATGCATGCGCCTGCTCCCTGCCATCTGCCCATCACCACCAATGCATGAAGTTGGCCCCCCACCTGCAAGGAAAAATTCAAACTTTGAATTTGATGATTAAAAAATAAATAAATAAATCAAATTAAATGCTTGGCAGCTTGCAATTTTGCATGCATGCGCTTGCCATCACCAATGCATGTCGCCCCCCCCCCCTTGCAAATTCAGCAAATAATGGTGCTATGCTGCAGAGTGCAGACGCTCCTTGGTTCCATTCGGTTCCACCCGGTTCCCACGGTTCCACCCGATTCCGATGAAGTTATTTATCAAAAAATATTAATTTTTTTATCCTTCTCATTACTAATATGATACTTAATAATAATTATTATTATGTGTATAAATTTTATTTATACTTAATATATTTTTTCATAATATTTTTTGTATTTAAAAGCATCTACAATTAATTTCACTTTGATGACAATATGACATCTTTTATGTAAATTGTCATATTCAATTCTTCATCATCATGTGACATTGTTTATTATTAATTTAAAGATATTTTTTGTATTAGTCTTATTTATTTTAGCTTATTAAATTGTGAATTATAAATTAAATGATAAAAATATTTAACTTTACAAATATAATATTTCCATATAAAAAAATGTAACACACTAATCAGTAATCATATGTTACATCAAATAAGTATACAAATACAAGTATAATATTGAAACATAAAATAAAATTAGAATTAAAAAAAAAAAAAAAAAAAAAAAAACCGGTTCTTTTCGGTTCCGAACCGGAACCGAACCGTCGGTTCCCGGTTCCAAACTTTCGGAACCGAAACCGAACCGTCGGTTCTACCGGTTCCTCGGGTCGGTTCCGAACTGTCGGTTCCGGAACCGCCCGGTTCCGGTTAAAAACCGACGGTTCGGTTCCGGTTCCGGTTCCGGTGGGCACCTCTGTCCCCAGACTGACGAACCTTCACAAAAAAGGTTCAAAAAGGACGAGACCATTACATTTTCTGAGAAAGATCCGGTGCCGTCAACCATGCCTCACCAAGACGCCATTGTGATCGAGGCCGGGGTTGCCAACAAGCTCGTTCAATGAGTATTCATCGACAGTGGAGCCTCGGTAAGCATACTCCTCAAGGATTGCTTCAAGAAGCTAGAGGTCGAGGAGGCACGCCTCACACCGGTGCCAATCCCCCTAAAAAAATTCGTCCAACAAGAGACACAAACAGAGGGGATCATTCAACTCCCCGTTACAGTGGGGAAGCATCCATTGTCATCCACCAAAGTGATAAACTTCTTCGTCGTGAAGGCCAACTCTCCCTACAACATCATTCTAGGAAGAGATTGGTTGGTGGCAGTGAAAGCAATCTGCTCGGCATACCACTTGACGATCAAAATCCCATCGAGGGGCGAGGTGATCGTAATTCGAGGTGATCAAAAGCGAGCTAAAGAGTGCATGCAGATCGCCCTACGAGGTGTCAGAACACCTCAGCACCCCCAAGCATAGTAACCACAGAAACCCAAGGAGTTGGAGTTGGAGCTGGAGAAGGCATATGTATCTGACGAGCCAGTAGAAGACGTTACACTCTACGAAGACGACCTGTCTAAGGTCGTCAAAGTAGGTTTTGCCAACATAGCCGAACTTTGAAAGCAGATCCTCCAACTTCTTCGGGAATACCGAGATATCTTTGCTTGGTCACCCCTTGATATGACCGGGGTGGCACCAAGTATCATCACACACCGGCTGAACATCGACCCAAGAGTAAAACCAGTTCAACAAAACAGTGAGTGTTCGCAGTAGAGCGGAACCAGGTCATCCATGATGAAGTACGTCAACTTTTGAAGGCACAAATACTCTTCGAGGTCAAATATCCGACGTGAATAGCAAATCCGGTGATGTTCAAGAAGCAAGGAGGAGGGTGGCGGATGTGTATCGACTACACCGATCTCAACAAATACTGCCCCAAGGACTGTTATCCCCTTCCCAACATCGACAAGAAGGTCGAAGCCCTCATCGGCCATAAAGTCTTCAGCTTCCTAGATCTGTATAAAGGGTACCACCAAGTCCTCATGAGTGACGGGGACGCGCCGAAAACAGCCTTCATCACAGACTTCGATATTTGTACGTACAAGAAGATGCCTTTCGGACTCAAGAACGCTGGAGCGACCTATCAAAGAATGGTCGACAAAAAAATTCGAGCCTCACATCGGCAAGAATGTAGAGGTGTATGTGGACGACATCGTCGTCAAAAGTAAAGAGCTGACTACTTATGTTGACGACCTCAAGCTCGTCTTCGGCCTCATTCGCAAGGTGAACCTTAAGCTAAACCCCGAGAAGTGTACCTTCATGGTCCGATCAGAAAAATTTCTAGGGTGTTGGGTTTCTCAAGAGGGGTTGAAAGCCAATCCATCCAAAGTCCGAGCCATCCAAGAGATGAAAGTGCCAAAAACCATTCATGATGTGCACAAATTGACGGGTTGTTTGGCCGCACTAAGTCATTTCTTATCTAAAGCCGCCAAAAAATAGCTCTCTTTCTTCAAGGTTTTGAAAAAGGCGCTGGACTTCGAATGGAAATACGAGCACAGGTCGGCATTCGAGGAGCTCAAGAAGTACCTAGCAAATCTCCCGACCTTATCTGTTCTAAATGAGGGAGAATTCCTTTCCCTATACCTCGCAGCCTCGGACGAGGCCATAAGCGCGATGCTAGTTCGGGAGGAAGAACGTCGTCAGCTGCCAGTCTACTTCATCAGCCGAGCGCTGAAAGGGCCAGAGACGAGGTACCAACCATTTGAGAAAGTTGCGCTCGCATTGGTAAATGCTGCAAGGAGATTGCGACCTTACTTTCTTCCGCACTCCATATAAGTCCTGACTGACCTGCCACTTCGACAAGTGCTGACCAAACCAGAAGCGTCGGGAAGGATTGCAAAGTGGGCAGTCGAGCTCGGCGAGCACACCATCTCTTTTTGCCCACGTCAAGCTATCAAAGGTCAAGCCTTAACGGATTTTCTAGTGGAGACAAAATTTACAGAAGTGCCAAAGCCGACCGAATCCTCCCTAAGCAAAACTGATGCCGAAGCTCTGACCGAACAACAAAAGATTGCTGGAAAGTCTACGTAGATGGGGCTTCGAGACATTCGGGAAGCGGAGCAGGTGTAATACTCCTCAGCCCAGAAGGACAAGAGACCACTTATGCACTTCGGTTCGACTTCCTAACAACGAATAACGAGGTGGAGTATGAAGCTCTAATCGCCGGACTTCGTCTAGCTCAGGCCCTCCAGATACGAGTTGTTCAAGTCCACAACGACTCTCAAGTCATAGTGAGCCATATGCTAGGAAAATACGAGGCTAAAGGCGAGTGGATGAAAAAGTACCTCCACAAAGCCAAGAGTTTGCAACAAGGCTTCTCATACTTTGAGTTGGTTCGAATTCCAAGGGGGGAAAACAACCGAGCCGATGCTTTAAGCAAATTGGCATCATCATCTACAAGTTCTCCCGTGGAAGAAGTCAAGTGCCGAAGCATAGATGAGGCCGAAGTCAACCTGGTAATTGAGGACGACCCGAATTGGATGACCCCCTTTCGAGCATATTTGGAGAAAGGTGAACTACCCAGTGATAAGCTCGAGGCTAGAAAGATCTTAAGCAAGTCTCCGAAGTACACTCTAGACCAAGGAGTGTTGTACAGAAGATCGTATCTTCAGCCTCTCCTAAGATGCGTTGGGCCGAACCAAGCGGACTATGCATTGCGAGAAGTGCATGAAGGATCGTGCGGAAGTCACATAGGAGCTCAAGCATTGTCAAAAAGGGTAATGAGATGGGGATACTACTGGCCCACTATGTTCCAAGATGCAGTCGACCTCATCAGGAAGTGTCCGAAATGCCAAATTCATGGGACAGTGCCAATGTTACCCCAAACCGACCTCACAAGCATGCAAAGCCCTTGACCGTTCGTGCAATGGGGGATAGACATCGTCGGCCCATTCGACAAAGCTCCCGGACAGCTCTAGTTCCTCATCGTAGCCATCGACTATTTCACTAAGTGGGTCGAGGCTGAACCTTTGGCGAAGATCACGAGCAAGAATGCCCTTAACTTTGTCTGGAAGAACGTGGTTTGCCGTTTCGGTGTACCTCATATCTTAGTCTCGGATAATGGGACGCAGTTCATAGACATGACATTCAGGAAATGGTGTGAAGGGCTTCATATTCAATAGAAGTTCACTTCGGTAGCTCATCCTCAAGCAAATGGCCAAACTGAAGTCACCAACCGGACGATCGTCAAAGGACTCAAAACTTGCCTAGGTAAAGCCAAAGGAGATTGGGCAGCGAACTTACCCTAAGTCCTATGGTCATACCGAACAACCCCCCGGACCTCGAACGGCGAAACACCTTACATTTTGGTGTACGGAACCGAAGCAGTGATCCCGGTAGAGATCGGCCTGCCGAGCCCTTGCACTATCAACTTCTCAGCCGAAGACAATGAAGAAGGCCTCCAAACTAATCTGGATTTGTTAGAGGAGAAGCGAGAGCTCGCCTACATAAAGGAAGCCAAGTACAAGCAACAAGTGGCTCGGTACTACAACCAAAGAGTAAAGTATCAGTAATTACAAGTAGGCGACCCCGTACTTCGAAATAACAAGGTCATTAAAGCGGAAAGGCTCGGCAAGTTGGAAGCTACATGGGAAGGACCTTACCGAGTTGAAGAAGTCATCGGCAAAGGGTCGTACAAGCTCGCCTACTTATCCGGTGAGCCAATACCCCGTACATGGCACATTACACATTTGAAGAGATACTTTGCATAAGTGGCTGAGAGTAATGTTTAAGTCATTTAGTTCATCTAGGTCATGAATCAAGTCGTCCTGTTCTTTTTATCATGTTTAACTTCAATTTTCCTATTAATAAATTCTTTATTTTTTCTTTAATTTGTTTGGTTTTGCATGTCTCATCTTGCATTTATGAATATTGCTACTCCACTTATACATATTATCTCGCCCATTTCCATTTAAAACCTTGACGAGGGTAATTTAATATCCTTTTAAGGATAAATAAACTCCATAGCTGGAGTAGCATTCAAACGCGCGTAAGGGGACCACCCCTATCGATAAATTCGACAAATAAGGAACTTCGAGCCTACCTTAGTTAAAAACAAGGACGAACTACCTTTGTTTAAAACGAGGTGGCACTGCCTTCGTTAAAAGCAAGGATGAATTACCTTTGTTTAAAATGAAGATGAGCTAAACCTCGTCTTATGACGAGGTCGTGCTATCTAAAGCCTAAACCTCATCTTATGACGAGGTCGTGCTATTTAAAGCCAAAACCTCGTCTTGTGATGAGGTCATGCTATCTAAAGCCGAACTTCATTTTATGACGAAGAGAGCTATCTAAAGCCGAACTTCGTCTTATGACGAAGAGAGCTATCTAAAGCCGAACTTAGTCTTATGACGAAGAGAGCTATCTAAAGCCAAACTTCGTTTTATGACGAAGAGAGCTATCTAAAGCCAAACTTCGTTTCACGACGAAGAAGAGCCACCGAAAGCTTAACCTCGTCTTATGACAAGGACGATCCATGTAAAGTATGTCTTCGTTTAAAACAAGGAAAATTACCTTAGTTAAAAATGGGGATGAAAGCTTAAACACAAGAAGTATGTAAAATTCCTTTTTAAGTACAAGGATTACATCAAGAAGACGAAGAGCCCGGAGGCCGACTAAAGCTAAGCCATTCGCTGGCAAAGTCACTTCGAACAATTAAAATGTCATCTATACTAAGCCTGCCTCTACCTCGTCCTTGAGCCATGCTTCGACCTCTACCTCAGCCACCCTGAGTCCATCGACCTCGAGTACTTTGGTTCGCTCGACTTCGGCCTTGTCCAGGTGCCGAACACCGCTCTTCAATATAAAATTTTGGAGAGTGGTGTTCGACAATCCTAGAGTTAGGATTAGCCGAACTTGAAGGTCCACCTTCCAGGAACTCCCCAGAAGTACGATCGAGAAACCTCAAGCTAGAACCACGGGTAGCTGAAGTCGAAAGCCCGGCATCTGACAAAATACGTCGCTTCAGCTTGGGGTGGCGATCCATGACTATCTTATAAGTGCTCGCCACTCGCACAAGTTCATTCACCTGCTCCCGAAGCTCCCAGGAGTCATTTCCATATTGCTCCCTGAAGCTTCGACACCGAGCCTTGAGCTCTTTGACCTTATCATGGGTCTCGGAAATAGTGGACCCCCTAGCTCAGTGAATTATGGCCTCGTACTCAGCATGCTCTTGAGCGATTACTTCAGCCTTCTTGGCTTCATCCTCAGCAATCTCCAACTTCTCCTCAAGCTCTAGAAACTGAGCCTGTAGCTCGTCATATTTGAGCTGAGCAGCAGTAAGCTTGACATCGGCCTCATTTTGAACATGCCCAGCTCGGCCTTGCCAATGCAAGACTTCAGCCTCTTTCGACTCAAGAGCCCGAGTCAGTTGGGATATTTGGGCAAACAACGGAGATGCATCAAAAAGTGCGAGGGAAGACTACAAAAGTACGAAAGAGATTTCAATAAAATAGAAGTTTCATTAAAGCCACTTCGGCAGAAAGCGCCATCCTAGTGATGACGTAGTACAAGAGTCTACAAAAAAAAAAAAAGAAAAAAAAAAAAAAGAAAGAAAAAAAAAGGAGATGATCAACTGACCACTGCAATGTCCTCCTCCTAGTTAAGAGGTGCTTCAGCCTCCCCGGGAATTTCGTTGACAGCACCTTTCGCACCGGCCTCAGCCTCGGTCCCTTCTCCCTACTGTCCAGCATTTTCAGCAGGGACCTCTGCAGCATTATTAAGTTCGACGATCAAGGCCTCCAGGTCGGCATCCCGGTCGACCGGGCAGTCACGGATGACCTTGGCCGTCAGGATGACGGAAGACGAGGCCAGGTTGTCTAGGAGGGGCACGACCTTCATGCTATCTAGCAGGACCTCGGAGTAGGCACGGTTCATCTCCTCATCCGACATCGCTTGGTACCCGTACTTGGACTTATCCAAGTCAGGGAAGTCAGCGGAAATGCTGTCGATGAGGTCGGCAGCGACACGGACATTTAGCACCGAAGCTACCTGTCCAACCAGATCCGAAAACATCTCGGATCGGAAAATTCGCTCTGTATACGCCCGAAGTAGCGGCCCTTGCCTAGCCACCACTTCGGCCTCCCGAAGCTTCACCGCCTCCAGTTCGGCCTTTAATGGAGCCGCCTCCAACTTAGCTGCTTCAGCTGCAGCTCGAGCCTCAGCCTCCTTAGCCGAGGCAACCCTCGCCTCGATCACAGCAGCAGCCAGCCGGTTGGCGAGGCCGACCTTCTCGTTCTCCAACTCCCGTTGGACCCGAGATGCTTCAGTGAATCGACTAGTCCCCTCGTCAAGGAAGCTAGACAAGTCCGAAGCCTCCTTCAGCAGCACCTCTGTGAGGCTAGTGAATTTGGCGGCTATCACCTCGGCGCCCTACAAAATCCCTTAAAAACATTATTATACAAAAGGGAAAAATACATCAACACTCCCAAATAGCTATCATACCTCGGGGGATGGTCGACGCCGATTCACCAGTTCTCCAAATAACCAACCCGATAACTCAGCGGAAGGTCGGCCGGTTATCAGGGCACTGCCACCCTCGAGCGATGTGACCTCAGCTCTTCTCGGCCCCTTTTGTCGACGTACAAGGGGCTGCTACGGAGGAGATCCCATTGGCGACGAGCCCATGGCGCTTTCAGTTCGGTCTGACGAAGCCTAGGACATAGCCTTCTCGGTGGTAGAAGGCTCCACTGATCTCGGCCTCTTCAAATTCTTCAGCAGCTTCATTGCAGTTCGAACACAAATACACTTAGTACCTTGTTCAAAAGAAGAAGTGAACGCACACAAAGAAAGAAAAAAAAGGAGAGGATGCTGAAGTGGGGCCTCACCCTTCCCCGGCTCTTTCATGGAGGCTGGATCATAAGGGCTTAGCCTCGCCCTCGCAAGGTCAGCTTCGGGAAATTCTCCCTCAACCAGACCTCACTACAAGAAAACTAGCCTTTTGCGACATTAAAGTGTGTCGCGAAAGGACCTTTTTAATGTCGCAAATGCTGCTTTGCGACATTTTCTGCGTCACGGTAAATTATGTCGTGAAAGGGGTATGTAGCAAAATTACAACACTTTTTGTTTACTTATGTCGCAACAAATACGACATTTTGTGCAACACAAAATTAATGTCTTATAAAATGCATCACATATTATGCGTCATAAATTTATATGACGTATGTGAAAATACGACACATTATGCGACATTAACTAAAATGATGCATCTTTATTTGCAACACATTGCAACTGATATGTCATAGTTTTTTACGACACATGTGGCGTCATATTTAATGTATTGCATAATTTGCGACATAAGACATTTGTTGCTAAAATGATATTTGAAGTCGTAAAATAAACGACACATTTTGCATAATATACAACATATTTTGTAATTAATATAAAATTGTATTCTATAAAAAATCAATATAATCAAATATACAATATCTACATGCTAACTATAAACACTTTCAGATGTCAAAAGTATTACATATCTAAACTAATCCCCTAATTCTAAAATCTACCGCACAACATCGGATAGGAGCTAGAACAAAGATAATTTGCATCATAATCAGCCTACTTCATCCACAGGTAGCTCACCATTTCCCGTTTCCACCCTAAATCAAACCAAAATCAATCCATTTAAACTTTCCAATAGACAAATACAAACTGAAAACAAGAAGTATAGATGTTCAAGATTGGGTTGGGCCTTTAGAAAAGATAATCAGATAATGTGTCAATGAGGAAAACGTAAACATATTAGCACCCTTCATGGATCTCGCACCAAAAATCAACCCAAATTTCAAATGCAACATAAATTCTCTCACGAAATTAACTAATTAACCAAACTGCACAATGTCAATCAAAATAAACATTCATACCTGTGAATTAGGAATTTTGCTATTGTCGGAAGTCCAACGGGCGGCGGAGCAGGTCCAAAAATCAAGTCAGTCTTTTTAAACACCCTATAGAGAAGGAGTTAAACATCTCAGTGACATAACTATTGATATTATCTATAACCTTCTTGAAATACACCACCACAAAAGAAAAAAAGAAAAGAAAATTAGGACATATGGGTCACAATTTCATCTCATACAATACATCTAATGGTAATTATTGAAAAAGAATCAATGTAAATAACAAACAAAAGCCTCATATCAAAATTATTCAAAATTGACCATTCTTTACTTTACCTGATAAATCTGTTACTATACTCAACAATCAAATATGCAAGAATTTTGCCATCGAAATTGGCTGCAATATAGCTGCAAAGTTAGAATAGATATTATGTATAGCCAATTAATCAAATATTTGCTTGTATATATTATATTTTTATGCAGAACTCCTTCAAGTTGTCAAATGTGAAATAGAAAGAGACTTCAAGTTAGTTCTCACATTTTTCTCTTCCATTGTCGTTTACTACTCCAATGCATATTCAATTACAGTGAAATATATAAAACTCCCTACCACTGCAATACAATCAAACACATGATACAAATAGGTGACCTTCAATTGCATAGACAATGGGCTATAGTTTTTAAAGATTACTTATTGTACACAACTATTGGTAATCAGTATTCTAAAAGAAGGCCGACTTGGCCGCCTAGAAGGCGTCTAAGCGCTAGAAGGTGCGGGACCGTCCCGATTAATGGCAAGACGGTTTTCTCTAGGCGGCGGCGAATTAACCGGCATCTAGGCAGGTGCTTAGGTAGTACTAAGCATGTCTAGGCAGTCCTAGGAGGGTTTAGAAAGGGCTAGTCGGGGCTTGAATGACTGTATAATTAAATTATAAGTGAAAAATCATGAATTTTATACTTTCACTTATGGATATCATTATAAATATATGAAAATTTTGACGTAGACTTTGATTTTATACTAATCCGTCTAGGCCGTCTAGGCACCGCCTAGACTCCCGCCTAGGCCGCCTAGACGTTAATCGCCCCCACACCGTCCTACTAGCGTTTAGCGACTTTTAGAACACTGTTGGTAATTGCTATTCAAGAATTTCTTTACTTAGTATTGTTTGATCATTTCCTACTTCATCATACAAAATTATCCATCATCATTGCATTTCATTTCTTAATAATGCTACAAGCCTCCCTTGCAAAATCAGAACAAATTTCAATCGAAGAAATTCAAAACCAAAATAGTTTCCACCAAAAATTACATGGTCACTAGTGTCCGAACTTGTGCATTAGAGTATGAAAATCAAACTGCTAACTCTAAGAGCAAAAATAACATATCAACAAAATGCTTACCTGTAATAAGAATTCATCCCAAGAATACATAGTCACCCCATATCTTTCAGCTCCTTCCTTCTTTTATCAACTTCTTCCTTGTGAGAATTAGCCTTCCCAAAGCTTACAATTGCTGAAAATTAAATACTCCATAGTATATTCAGTATCAGAACAAATAGGAATGGACAATAATCAAGAAAATATGAACTTGTAGTACTTACTTTTCAAGACACCAAACCATTCAAGAAAACAAGCAATTTGAAACCCATAATTTCAAAAGCTATGAATCGAATACTCAATAATGCGAAGAATCATGCATATTAATAAACGATTTGTAACCTAAAAACCTCAAAACTGTATCCTCATTGTGCTAAATGAACCAAAGAAAAGTGAAATCAAGGACTAATAACCTTAAGATGCTAGAAACGAAAAAAAAAGAGTAGAGGGAGAAGGAGGAGAATCCCTTTGCTGCCATGGTCAGAGTAGCAGTGCCGTTTCCGTGAATGTCGATGGGCGACGGTGCTGGGATGGTGCTACGGCTGGCGGCTCTGGCACGCACTTGTCGGCAGCGGACTAACGGAGGAAGTGCGGCGCCGGAAGAAGCGCGACGTTGTGGGGCAGGCAGCGGTGGGCAGCTGAGATGATGAATCGGTGAAAAAAAGTGAAGAAAATAAGGATTTCCGAATTGGGATGAGAAAGAAAGGGCAGAGAGGGGAAGAGACGGCGGCAGCGGTGGTGTGTCGAGGTAGTTAGCTGCCGGGAATTTCAAAGAAGAAGAAAAGGGCAATTAAGTTTTAGGTTTCGTAAATTGGAAGCTAATAAAAAGGAAAATTTAGGGGAGAGGAGTGACCGCCGAAGCGGCGACCGCGAGAAGGTAGCGCTCTCCGACCGCCGGCAAATGAAGTACAAAAAGGAGAATGCAGCGGAGAAGGTGAGAGAGAGGGAGACCGAAAGGGGTGAAACGAGAGAGAGAGTCGAGTCGAGTCGAGTCGAGAGGGCGAGAGGGGGCTGCCTCTGGTCTTTGCATTCCTCATGATTGAAATTCAAGTTTATTTCCAACCTTAATTTTTATAAAGTGCATTAAATATGAAAATGATTAAGTGGAAATACCAATTAATATGACAAAGAAAAAATAAACTAAAATACAAAAACAAAAAATAGAAAGAAAACAAGCTACGAGTTCTTGAAAGAAAAAGAAATTCGGTAAAAAAAAAAAAAAATCATGAGCAATACCAATATGAAGTATCATCTAATTTTATAATTTAATTAAAGAGTAAAAGATTAAAAAAAATGGGGGATCAAATATTAAACGAAAAAAAAAATAACTTTTCAATTATGTAGTAATATACTTATACTTAAATATTGTTATTTTAAAATGATCAAAAATCTATATTTTTGAATATGTTAAAATTAAAAATTCTTAATTTAAGTATATTATCTTATCATCATTTGTTGTGAATTGAAATAATTTTAAATTTTAAATTCAATGTATTTTTAAAAAAAGGTATTCTACAAATAGACCGTTATGTATCGGGTACTATATACATAGCGGTCTAATATGAAGTGTTATTTATTTACAAAATCACATGCATATAGATAATGTTGTTGTTGTTGTTTTTATTTTTATTTTTATTTTTATTTTTAAATCGCTATTGTACACAGATAGCAATATTTTTAAATAATCATTATCTATGTTGTGTTATTTATGTAGAAATTCTCGGTAGTACTATTATTTATGAGTCTGAGTTACCTCTCAGCAAGAGTATTCTATTTATGTGTTATTGTACTGTTTAGTATTTTATATTTTTAAGCCCCCCTGTAATTTATTTTTTATGTGGTGACAGTTATCAAAGGCGAAGCGAGGAAAAAGAAATAGTTAATAATACAACATAATTATTTCAATGATATATAACTGATGCAAATATACGACACAAATGCAACTATATTCCAAATGTGAAGTATAATTATGACATTCAACTAATATGTCGCAAATAAATTATTGTAATTACGAGACACAAAACTAAGTGACGCAATATTGTGGCAAAATAGTGACATAATATTTTAATGACGCAAATATACGACACAAAACGCAACACTATTCCAAATGTGACGTATAATTATGACATTCTACAAATATATCGCAAATAAATTATTGTAATTACGAGACACAAAACTAAATGACGCATTACTATCGCAAAATAGTGACATAATATTTTAATGACGCAAACATACGACACAAAATGCAACACTTTGCCAAATGTGACATATAATTATGACATTCAACTGATATGTCGCAAACAAATTGTTGTAATTACGAGACACAAAATAAAGTGACGCATTACTGTCGCAAAATAGTGACACAATAATTTTGTGACGCAAATACACGACACTAAGAGCATAAGTGTCGTAAAATTAGGACACTGTCGCATGCACATATGTCGCAAAAGGCCACTTTTCTTGTAGTGCCTTTCATTAGCTAGCTCTTCAAGGTCACCAAATTTTTCTTCAGTGCCTTGATCCCCTAATTTACCCACCTTCTAAACGAACTGTGGGACCTCACCCAACCGGCAAAAGAAGAACTTCGATTGCCAGTTCGTAACTTTAGACTTCGTCTTAACTTTAAAGCCAAGATGAGGTGTCAGGTAAAACCAGCCTCCACTAGACTTAAACTGGTAAAACCTAAGAATAAGTCCTAGGGTAAGGCCGAACCCGTGACGGCCAGCTATGACACCAAGGCCCGTCAATTGCCTAAATGAGTTCGGCATAATCTGGGCTAGTGGAATGCCGGATTTCTGTAAAAGCTCCGCGTAAACAGGCAGCAGAGGAAGACGAAGACCGTGGTGTAAATAGTCTTCGTAAATAGTCACAAACTCATTCGGAGGCTCTGAAGCCCTATCCTCCGACCGGGGAACTACGAGTTCAATTATATCTGGAAATAAATATTTTTTTGCAAGAAGTTGAATTGCAGAAATATCAAGGGTTGAGGCAAACCCAGAAACCCTACCGCCTGATTCTAAAGGAGGGGGGAAAATTACTCTACGTCTAGATGGAATCGCGGAATTTACGGTATATACTTCTATTTCTACAAGACCGCCCCGGCGAGATGGCGCCGATGGCGACATTGACCCACCGCAGTTTTCACTGGAATAACTTTGATTACTTTGTGAAGAGGAAGCCATGGAAGTAACTTACTTGTGTAAGAGGAAGAGGGGACGGAAAACTTCTACGGCAACTTTGACGATTTTGACGGACGGTGGAGAGCAAATGTGCAGCAGCAAAAATCGCGAAGAAAAAAAATTCCTTTTTCTTTTGCAGACAAATTTTCAAATTTCGAGAGACAGTGAGAAGAAATGGCGTATGAGGGAAGTTTTATTCAACTTTCCGCCTCTTCCGCTCCCCGCATCGCTAATCGTGCCCTACTTTATCGGGACCCTAAACGGCGCATTAATTAAAGTAACTGCCACTCCGTGTTCGTCCTCGGCAACTACTTCTCCGACCTCGTCTTAACAAGGCGGTACGAACTCGACTTCGTCGAATTTATTTTTTGACGGGGTAAGCCACTTTAAACTGACCTCATCCTAACGAGGTGGTACGCGATTGACTTCGTCAACTCTACTTTTGACGGGGCAACGCACTTTAAACTGACCTCGTCCTAACGAGGCGGTACGCGATTGACTTCGTCAATTCTATTTTTAACGGGGCAACACACTTTAAACTGACCTCGTCCTAACGAGGCGATACGTGATTGACTTTGTCAATTTTATTTTTGATAGGGCAACGCGCTTCACATCACTCCTACCTCAACTATTTCCCCTAAATCACACCCTCGCTTCTACATCTTTTTTGGGGGGGGGATGTGATAGGATATGGCCCAGCACCTAGACCCAAAGCATCAGACCCAATATAATTAGGGCCCCGACAGTTAAGCTCAACCTAAGTAGCTCGGCCCAACTGAAGATAAGAGAGTCTATCACCAAGGCAACCAGGACTCCTACATCGACTACAACTCAAGCTCTAAGAGAGATATAGAAGCTCGGTGTTTATCCATAAAGGAGGAGATCAAACCAAAGAGTCCAAATAGGATAATGATTTGTATTATAGTCGAACTCCATGTAATTATCTATAAATAAGGGTTTAGAATAGATTGAGGGAGGAGAACAATCTTGTAATCACTACTCATACAAGCAATAAAGATCCATACTCTTTCCGTCCGTGGACGTAGATCTATTCCAATAGATCGAACCACATAAATCCCTTTGTGTTCCGTTTGCTTTTGTGTTCATTAATTCCTTGTCTACGTGCATTAATTACCTTACGAAAACAAAATCGATCACTTTCTAATTGAACTAATGAATATTGGTACATTTTAGTGTTTAAGTTATTTTCTCAATGAACAAAAGAATACCAATGCAAATACAAAATTGACAAACTTAGTGTTGAAAAATTTAAGATGTTATGTTAAATTATGTCGAATTACATAAAGTATTTATTAGAAGTTTAGAATCCGTGTATACAAATTATCCAAAACTTTTATTTGTATTGTTATCTATCTCTTCAAATATTTGATGACAACACTTAACGTTTCGTTAAGGTTGTTGTTGCGTAAAATGATTATGTGGCTTTCAACTTCCACATTTATTTGAATAATTTACATATTCTTATTTCATTAACTCATAAAAAAACAAAAAAAACAAAACAATAAGGGCTTAGTTAGTTATTAAGGAACGAACCCAAATTTAAAAAAGGTATAAAAATTAAAAAAAAAATTCAAATAATAGCATACGGAAATAATAATAATAATAATAATAATAATAATAATAAATGTTTGCTGATTCTTACAGAATAATAAAATAAAATAAGACTTTTTCCTTTTCTTCCTCTTTTTCTTCAAAGAATAAATCATTAGTTATTACTTTTTGTTGCAGTCATATTTTAGTTTATAATGTTGACTTTAATTACACTTTTTTTTTGTTATCTTTTACGTGAATCGGCATCTCTTAATTTTGGAAGAGGTCTACCGAATAAATATCCAGCCCCTAACCTAAAATAATATTTAATTATTAATCAACGTAAATTTATTTATATTATTATACTATATTACATAATTATCCTTACTTTTAACTAAATTTAAAGGATATAATAAGCAATACATATTTTGTAAAACAAGGCTCTTTTATATATTGGTATAGATAGATAATAATATACCAATAACAACAATAATAAGAAAAATTCAAGAACTATAGATAATAATAATAATAATAATAATAATAATAATAATAATAATAATAATAATCTAGTCACCACTTGTGGGCACAACTTATATTTATAGGGCAGTACTGTGTTTCTACCCTTTTAAAATAATGTATTGTAAAAAATGCCCTGAAAAATACCATTAATGGTAAAAGTACCCTTACATAATAAATTAATGTATTTATGGGCCCACATTATTCGAATCTCCTCCGGAAGTGCCTGTCTTCGTGGCTTTTCCTTGTTTTTATATTAAGTGGGGCCGTGTATGTGTATAAAGGCCCCTGCTCCATGCTGCTCCCGTGAACCGTGAAGGGTGGGGAGGAATAAGAATCTGATTCTTTAACAAAGGAAAAAAACAAGAATCAAGTTTGAGGGGGGGGGGGCAAGGAGCGGCTATATATATTCTAAATTTTGATAAATCTAATACTGCATATACACACACAAACCCTCTCCCAACCCTAAACCGAAGCTCCCTCTCTATATAAATCCACATACACACACCACAACTTCTCCCACATCACAATTCAATTTCTCCCTACTCTCGCACTCTCGCACCCGACACTCTCTTCTCCAAATCTCCATACTCTCACAACCGAGCATACAACCTCAAACATTACTCTCAAAATCATACTTGCAACTCTGGAAGCCCTCAAGCATTCAACCTCAAGCATTGCACAATTCGAAGCACTCCGAAGTGGTGATGTCAGGAGGATACAT
>CM038112.1:20226859-20472916 GCA_001642375.2 Mentha longifolia | reverse complement strand
CTTTTCAATCATTTTGACTATTTTTCAAACAAAAGCATTCTACACCATACTATTTATACATTAGCATATAACCCTCCAACTCCAAGCCTCAAATTCCTTCCAAAATGGAGCAAGATTTCATAAAATATCTACCCTCAGAAATCATCATCAACATCCTCTCAAGACTCCCTCTTCGATCAATTGCAATTAGCAAGTGTGTTAGCAAAACATGGCTTGATTTACTAGCAACCGATGAATTCATCAAGTCTCATCTTTCCAAATCCTCCCCGGGCCTAGCTATCTTCGAACAAAGCCAATCAACGGAATCCTACGAGATTTACGAATTCGAAGATGAGCTCAATCTTAAAAACCACGAACTTCACTACAATTTTGTGAAATACTTCAAACTCCCTTTTAGCGGAATGATCCAAGGTTCGGCTAATGGCTTCCTTTTTCTACGCGATTTTACCATTAGACAAAATCGTTTTTACATATGCAATCCCATGACTCGTGAATATATGGAAATCCATACTCCTAAAGAGTTTGACTACACATATCCTCAAGTAGTCACATTCGGATTTGGAGTGAGCAAAATAACTAACCAACATAAAGTGGTTAGGGTTTTCCATGATTGTGTACGTGATCAAGACATGCAGAAATTGCTAAGAATTTTTAAATCCGAGTGTTATGTTTACACCCTAGGAAGTGGATCATGGAGAAGAAGTACAAACCCTAGTGCTCCATTCGAGTACAATTGGCGTTCAAACGGGGCCTTTTTGAATGGAATTCTTCATTGGTTGGTGCAGGGGGCGGATCCAGACGTTGTTAATGGGATGGGCTGAAAAGTAAATTTTTCGACGCATTAAAATTCAACATATATACCAAAATTAAATATATCGATGTTCACATAAGGGGTGCCTTACGATCCTTTAATGTATAAAATTCATCGATAACCGAGTCTATATCTATGACGAAGTCTCTCTCAATATAGAGCATCAACAAATCCTCAAGTAATTCATCCCCCATCTTGTTATGAAGTGATGTTTTAACAAGCTTCATCGCAGAAAATGCTCGTTCTGTTGTAGCAGTGGAAACAGGTAACGTCAAGATAAGATGAATCAGTCTAGTTAACATAACATAGACTTTTGACCTTCCAGTCTCAAAAAGTAGTCGACTCAACTCAACAAGTGTAGATACTTGAAACTTTGGCATCACCATCACGTCATGTTGATAATGTATCAACTCATACTCTAATGCAATAATATCTTGATCAGTGAAGTCTTCACGGTAGAATTTCCTCGCAAGATTGCATATATCACCAGTGTTAAATGAAATAAAATGATCTTTGGGGTCTAAGGCGACACTGAGATAAAGCAATTCAACAGAAACATCATTGAATCTTGTATTCAACTCCATCAAGATGCCATCTATTACTTCATTAAAAACATCAAAATGATAATGATGCTCAATGGTAGTTAGCCCACTAGAACGACCAACCTTATATGGAGAATCCAAATCAGGCACATGAATACCATTCTTCAAGCAAAACACCTTGACTTCTTCAAGAAATTCTTCCCAGCCACATTCTCTCAATTCTTGAAGAATGGTTTTAGTAGTAGATACAAAGGCAATAGCTGCCAAAATATCTTGAGTTTTTCTTTGAAGAATTTGACAAAGAGAATCAGTAACTCTCAAGATTTTGTGCATCAAGTGTAATGTGAATACAAATTCAAAACTTGCCATATTTTTGTAAACCCCTTTAGCTTCACCTTTAGATCTTCCATTTGGAGAATGTTCCATGAGGCATTCCAACACTTTGCAAGTCGCTCCATACATACCTATCAAGCTCTTCACAGAGTTGTAGTGTGAACTCCAATGAGTAGCTCCAGCTCGCTGTAAATTACCAACTTGATTGACACCACGTCCACATTCAAGCTCTTTTGCATCTAATAAATTCTGAATTTCAAGCCTTTGAGCAGCGTGAAGTTCTGAAACACGCTTTGGTGAAGAAGTTATGATATTAACAACATTATCCAAATGAGACATAAATTCCCAAACAACATCTACATCCTTAGCTGCAGAAACTAATGCAAGTTGTAGACGATGCGCAAAACAATGAACATAATAGGCGTATGAACAATCTCTAAGAAATAATGCTTGGAGCCCATTCCATGTACCACGCATATTACTAGCACCATCATACCCTTGACCTCTCATTTTCTCTATGTGAAGATTATGATCAGAAAGAACACGAGATACCTCTTTCTTCAAAGTTAGTGAAGTGGTGTCACTAACACTTTTGATGGCAAAATAACGTTCTGTCAATATTCCTTGATTATTCACAAATCTCAAGATAATGGCCATTTGCTCTTGCTTGGAAATATCTTGTGCTTCATCAACAAGAATACAAAAGTATCTATCTCCAACTTCTTCACAAATCATTCTACGAACTCTATTGGCCAAAATATGCAAAATTTCTTTCTGAATATCTGGAGCAATGTACTTGGCCTTTTTCGGAGCATTTTCAAGAACAACATCACCAACTTCCTTATTCATTTCTGCAAAAGCCTTCACCAATTGAATAAATTCCCACGATTGGACGAAGATAAAGACTCATCGTGACCTCTAAAAGCACAACCTTGAACTGCAAGCAATCGAAGACTTATTATTGAAGTCTTTAAGCGCAACTGATTTTTTGCCTTCTCAATAGCTGTTTGAGCATGCATAACTTTGTCTATATGCCCAATTGGTCTCATCAGATCTTCTGCCCGTCTTAGGCACATAGTATGTGGAGACGAAGCTGCAGAACCAACATGGATAAGAAATGCACATTTATTTCTTTGATTTATCCTTTTCCAATTATTAAACCCTTCCCTCACTAATGCAGAAGAACTAGGAATATTAACATCACTCATGAAGAGAAAGCAATAGAAACAATACGCCTTATCTGTGGAAAGCGAATATTCCAACCAATGAAATTTCTCAACCATCTCTTTTGAAAACTACGATTTTGATTGCCAAATTTTGTAACAGGGTACACATCCAATTTCGGTTGGTAGGGCCCGACTTTAAGATATGCACGTCTGATATCATCTCGTGCATTAACAGAATATTCCGACATCTGCTTCCTTTTTCCTGGATCACGCTCAATACTTGTAGTATTTGACTGCAAATCTGAATTTGTTGGGGGATCTTGCTCCATAGATATTGAATTCAATTGATTACTTTGATTTGGGATGGGAGTAGATGAAGGACCTGAGCTATCCTCATTACATGGGCGATCACGTTTCTTAAAGAAAGATGATATAAGACATTTTCCTTTCTTTGCAAAATGTTGATGCTCCATTTAAAAATCTGAAAAAATCATGATTGGAAATAAATAAGATTACTTCTCATTGATATATGACACATAAATTAAAATCTCACTTCTAAAATGAAAACATGGAGCATAAGTCTTTGCTACAAAATAATAAATTAATTCATTGATAGAAGTGTACACAACAATTTCTAACTATTAAAGTGTGGAAATTCTCATAATAACAATTAATAAATAAAAGCACTACAATCCAAATAATTTTATAATTCCACCAAAAAATTAGAAAGGGAAAAGACCAAAAGTGCATATATATAATTTCCCACTTGAGATATCAGAAATCTTCAATGGAATTATTCAAAATACAATAAAAGCAATCATAGAGTATCATCTTCAAATTCAATCAAAAAAATCTTACCAACTAATTGAGAAAAAAGAATTAGGTTATTTACTCTATTCATAATGATGGATGTCTTCTAATGCAAATACATAAATAAATTAATAAGCATACAAAATACAAAAATATAACTGGCATACCAAAAGAGAGGTTGGATTGTGATTGGAGTGGAGGAAAGTCTATTGTTTCTGCGTTGAGGGGGGGAGCAGGAGCATCGCCGTTCACTTCTACTTTGTGAATTATTTTGGTTGTTTGAAATTATTATATTTATTTTTATCTTGGGCATTTTAATTTTTTTTGGACTGGGCTAACAACAATATGAGGTATGGATCCAAGTGTATATATATGAGATTATTTTGGGCTTGCACTGGGCTGAAGCCCAGTGCAGCCCTCAAGTAAATTCGCCCCTGGGTTGGTGTGTGATATAGATGGTAAGAGGTGGATTTCTTGCATGGATCTTGAAAGTGAAGTTTTTAGCATTATTTCTCCTTCTCCTTCCTTTCTTGATCAGACAATTTGTACTTTTGGAGTGTATGCTTTGAGGGAACGTTTATCTATATGTTGTGGTAACTCATCAAGCAATGAGATCATCATTTGAATATGGAGATGAGAAATCTTGGACGAAGAGATTTGTGATTAATTGGGGCGACCATTATGGTGAATTTTATGTTGTTGCTCGACCTATCAAAGTGTTCGAAGATGGCGATATCTTGATGGCATGGGGAGATGTCAATGTCTTCTACTCCTCTAGCAAGAGTAGAGACATTAACAAGATCAGCATTTTTGAAGAGGTCGATGTCGATTCGATCCTTCATACCTCGAGCTTCCTCTCTCTCAAGAGTTTTGGAGTGGAGGAAGTTATCTCCTTCTGATTTTGTCATATTTCCTGTTAGTAATTTAATTTTAATTTTGGTGTGTTTTGGGATTATGTGATCATCTATGTGTTTGTAGTTGCATTCTTGTTCTTTGTTGGAGTTGTTTAATAGAATTATATGACATCATTAAGAATACTTAGCCTGATTTTCTACCAAAAAATTGTCACTTACAATGCAGTAAAATCTTCAAGATTCTTTGTCAAGCATATAATGTAATAACTCCTTACAACTTTTTTGCTAACAAAGAATAGAAAAAGCCAAGAAATGTGATAGCATTATTGAACTATTAAGTGTTTTCATGTGATCGGATTCCCATGGTTTATAGTAAAGCAAGAGAAAAATCATTTTCTTTATTAATCAATATTCCTTATGTTGTACAGTATATCTTTCTTGACGTACACACATACAATATACATTCATGATATCATTTTGCCTACGAGAAGAATCTTGATACTCCATCAAATAAGTTACCTATAAACAAATTGTATAAAATTTAAAATTAAAATATATTTACCTAATGAACAAGATCCGTTGTAGTCTAGTTGGTTAGGATACTCGGCTCTCACCCGAGAGACCCGGGTTCAAGTCCCGGCAACGGAATGTTGCTTTTATTTTTTTCCAATTCTTTTCTTTTTCAAAATTTGGATCAGTGGGCTGGGCTGGCTAATAACAGGCCCATCTAGTGCGACCTGTTCCAGTTTATATCTTTCAATTGTTTTCTTCGATCTATGAGATTGTAGGGAGACTTAAAGACCAAAATTGGATTTAAAAAAAGTAAAATACACCCTTTGAATTTTATAAGGATTTGGGGCCTCGGGTGTTTCTACCCCTTTAAAATAAGGAATTGGAAAAAGTACCCTTAAAAATAAGGTTAATGGTAAAAGTACCCTTAGATAATAAATTAATGTATTTATGGACCCACATTACTATTGTAAATTGTGTGCGTCAGTGTGTGTCGAGACCTCCCCAACAAAACAAAAACAAACCTTGAATATATATACTATATATATATATATATAGTGATATGGGTATATTACAGTTTTATAATTGCATTTGCTAGTTCAATAACCAATAATCCAATACTATGATGAATGGGACAGTGGATACTTCTATAGTTAACACTTGTCATATCATGCATGCATGCATTGTAGGGTTGGGGGGCGCTGCTCGGTGCTCCCGTGAATGGCCTGTGCTCCCGTGAAGGGTGGAGTTGAAAGGAGGAATCTTGTTAGCAAAAAAAAAAACAAAACAATACATACACACACACAAACCCTCTCTTATTTAAATCTACATACACACACCACAATACACACACCACAACTACTACTCCCTACTCTCGCACTCTCCACAATCTCCATACTCTCACAACCGACATACTCTCGAGACAAGCATACTTGCAACTCCAGAAGCATACAAGCTCCTCCTCCTTTCGTCAAGAATTGCACAATTTTGAAGCACTCCGTAGTGATGTCGGGAGGATACATAATCGATGGTGAGGGACACAACGTCTTGCCGGAAAATGAAATGGGAATCTCGATCGAAATAATACCACGAAGAATATTGGTATGTTTTAAAAAATTGTATTAATATTTTGTTACATGTGGTATGAATTAAAATGGTATTATTTATTATCGTTTAAATTGTATGATTTATGATTTAAATTTTATTTATTGTGGATCTCGATTTATTTGATACCAATGATTTAAATTGTATGATTTGTTACCAATTTTATGAAATTGTATTTGTTGGGATGTCTAAATGTATTATTTGTTAGGATTTATTATAATTTGTTACCAATTTAAATTTGATATATATATGTAATTTTTAACATAATAAAATTTACATATATGTTGAGAAAAATAAAAGAAATTTACTGGGATTGCCGACCGGCCAATACGGTGCCGGAAAATGGGCAACCGGACACTTCTTCCGGTCGCCGGAAAATGGACATTCCGATTGGTTGATTGGCCGGTTGCCTATACCACTATTTTTCTTATTTTTTTCTTAGTAAAGATTGTTAATCACTTTTTTTTTTAGCTTATAAAATAGTTTGTATATTTTTTTTGAAAATTAATTGATATATATTTTGTTTAAATTAAGTTTTTTTAGTGATTTAATTCAAAAACGTATATATATGTGATTTTTGAAATATTAAAATTTATATTTGTGTTGAAGAAATAAATTTTTTGAGATTGCCAACCGGCCAATCTTGTGCCGGAAAACTGGCAACCGGAGGCTTTTTCCGTTCGCCGGAAAATTGACATTCCGGTCACCTAATTGGCCGGTTGCCTACACCATTATTTTTCTTATTTTTTTCTAAGTAAATATTGTTAATCACATTTTTTTTGTGAGCTTATAAAATAGTTTGTATATTTTTCATGAAAATTAATTGATATATATTTTGTTTAAATTAAGTTTTTTTTGAAGTAATTTAATTCAAAACGTATATATATGTGATTTTTGAAATATTAAAATTTATATTTGTGTTGAGAAAAATAAATCAAATTTTTTGGGTTTGCCGACCGGCCAATCCGGTGCCGGAAAACGGGCAACCGGATGCTTCTTCCGTTCGCCGGATAATTGATATTCCGGTCGCCTGATTGGCCGGTTGCATACACCACAATTTTTCTTATTTTTTTCTAAGTAAATATTATTAAACACATTTTATTTTGAGCTAATAAAATAGTTTGTATATTTATTTTGAAAATTAATTGATATATATTTTGTTTAAATTTATTTTTTTTAAGTGATTTAATAAAAAAAACGTATATGTATGTGATGTTTGAAATTAAAAAATTTACATATATGTTAAGAAAAATAAAAGAAATTTTTAAACGTATATGTATGTGATTTAATTAAAAAAGCGTATGTAATGTTTTTATTTATTTTTTCTAAATATAGATTGTTATTCTTATATATATATTTTTTGTTTAAATTAATTATTTAAGACATTATTTGGATAATCTTAATAATAAATTTATACTATGCTCAATACTTAATATATTAAACATAACGATTATTTATTAAACATAATACTTAAATTTGTAATACTAATAATAATATCGATTGTGTCCCTATTTTACAGGAATCTGAGCCCCCATGGTTCCGTCGAAGCTATTTGATCAACAAGTATATGGATGTGACTAACTACTATAGGATTAAACTCTTGGCTGATATCCGTGATGTACTGAGCGACAGCTATACCTTAGTCGATAGATTTCAAGAGGGGCCTTTCGGACACTTTCTGAATTGGGAGCCGGGGCAAAATAGCAAAAAATTGCTAAACTCTATTATATCTCGCTGTACTGTTACTGAGCAAGGAATTTGGTTCCACATTAGGGGCCAAGATGTAGAGTACACCATCCGAGACCACGCTCTCATTACAGGATTGAGATTTGGGCCTACACTGTTTGATCCTAGGATTCAGAGGCATCCAAGTGAATCGCATTTCTTTCAGGTGGTCTGTGGCGGCATTAATAGGAATGCAGCGTGGTTGAACTCGCAACTAAAGGAGTTCACATCGGCCAACGATCCAGATGGCGAAATTCGTGTGAAGCTGTCAAACTTGTTGATGGCAAATTGTTTTATTCTCGGTCACGAGGCGAAGGCCAATGTTTTCCCATGGTTGTGGGAGTTGATTGATGATGAGGATGAATTCAATGGTTTTCCTTGGGGTGCGTACACGTACAAGACCATTCAGTACTATTTGAGGACGTTTCAGACAACGTCCAAGAAATATCACATTTACGGGCCGTCATGGGCATTGATGATTTGGGCTTTGGAGGTGATGACGGGTTTCGGTGATGATTTTGCAGTCAGATGTCCTACAAATGACGTGCCAAGGTGTCTGAGATGGAATTTCCTCAATACCTTTAGGGGCGTGTCTGATGATGAGTTGTACGCACCATTTGAGTATCCTCAGTAAATCCGTCTTCTCTAAGGTAAAGAAGTGGCTCAAAGGGGGCGTTAACATTGTGAGCTGCGGGACTTCGAGTATGTCCACTCGAGTGGACCGGCCCCAACAATTGAGCCCCCCCCCCTGATTGTTTCATCTGCACGGGAATCGGATTTTGCAGTCACGGCTGTTGATACAAGCCCTGAGGTGAACGAGCACCTCGAGGCAGCGACTGCACGTATGGATACCTCTCTTCCCATTTGGACACCGTCTTGTACGGAGCCCTACACGGGATCCGCCCCGAGTACTGTAGTGGATTCCGCGTACACTTCCATCTTCGGCCAGGTATAATCTATAAGATTATTAAGTTTCTTTGACTTTTACTTTTATTAAATTCTTATATGTTTATTCGAATATTCATTTATCGTACAGGTCCAGCAATTCACTCCAATCACTACTAGTGGACCCCTTTCGACCTATATTCCTCCCTACGGCCAATCGTATTTGCCGTTTACTAGCGATGCTCATGAACAACCTCGGTGGTCTTTGGGCGACTTCTCATCCACTGCGCCTGATTTCTCAACGCCCAGACTGTCATTCCCGACTGCCGCTCACCCCAACATTACAATTCGTGAACAACCGAGGCGTGCTTCGTCAGTCGAGCTTGGGCAGGTATTTTTATTAAACAATAACTCATTTTTGATTTTACATTGGAGTAATAAATAAAATGAAGCTTAGTTGATATCATTTTAAGAATAATATTTATACCCTAATTTCTTCTCAATTCCTATAGTCTACTAGATCGAGATCTACTTAATCCGAGAGACATAGAGTTATTCCTAGTAATTCAGGGAGTCGTGGAGAATCGAGCTCTTCAGCCAGTAGAAGTACTTATTTGCAGCCACAAAACCCACCTTGGCCCCCAAGTGATGTGGTCGACCGATTCTATAAATATGTGAACTCCAACAAGCCACAACGCCCGATGAGGGTATATGACGCAATAACAGATCTGACACCCTCTGATTTCAAAAGAATGATAGCCAAGGATGGTCAGTGGGATCTTCCGGTATGTAAAGTACGCCATAAATCTTAAAATATTATTTATATTTTAAGATTTAAATAATTAAATTATGGTTATAACATCTACGTCTTCAATGCACAGACTTTTGATCTTGCCCTAATGACCATGCGTCTGAAGCTACGAGAAGCGTTGATGTCAAGCCTGAGTATCGGGATGAAAAATTGATCATATGCCCTACTTTTGTGATCGTAAGTATTTAAAATTATAATCCGATTTTACATATTATAATGACTTAATCCACCACTAATTAATTATTTTGGTGTATAAATTTCAGATGGATCTTAAAGCGGACTACTCCAAGTTGATAACACCAGCGATTGAGCTTTTTGGTGCTACCCGTGAAGAACGAACTGGCCCATTCTACTGGCAAAATATCCGTGAATACATGGTAAGGGAGTGGCAACCCAATCCTTTTTTGATAAATTTCATAAAGGCCAAGGTTTGCCACTCGAGGGGAGCCCTGCCTGGTGGAGCGCAACTACGGTATCACATTTCCGTAAATTTGATTTATTTATTGACGTATATTTATATTCTTATTTTGTTAATATCGTAACTGACGCAACTTTAATTAATTATGTATTTAATCAATTCTTTAGGTGATCATTCCATGGGTTGTTGGTGAAGCGAACATATATATTTTGTGCATTCTCAACCTTGAAACTAAATCTCTTCAAGTTATGGATGCGCACTACTGGGATCTCCCAGAGAAGCAAAGAATTCAGATTATGATTGACTTGATGCCCTTGAAAATGCTTTTACCAATTTGGGTAGCTGGTGGGGGATATTGGCTCTGCAACCGTAATGGTTGGCGTGAAGCAGCTCCCATGTTTGTAGTCAGTTTTCTTCCTAAAAAGGATATCATTGAGAGTGGTCGTCCCCATAGTGATGGTCCAATTGCGATAATGAATCTCGAGCGCTTCATTACTGGATGTCCCGATGTACTTGGTGCAGACATAAATTTAGACAATTATAGAGAGCTGATTGCTTGTAGGATATTTAGTTATAGATGTTAGTTGTTGCTATTCGAAACTCTTATTTTTTTTCGAATCTCATTTCATAAGAAAAATGGTAACACATTTGCCGGAACTATTTTGTGCAAAATAATAAGATGTTTATATTTATCGCAAGTTAATAATTAAGGAGATGATTTTTCATGACAATTTAATAAGATAATTAATAATTTACTAAGACAATTTATATTTTAAATTTCTAAAAATACGAAACCAAAATATTAATCTGAGATATTGGGACAATTGGGACCGGTGTGACCATATTCGTTGCAGTGCAGACACCTACGAGGAGGACGACCTCGACGAACTCTTCTTTCCACTCTGCCTCTTATTCTTTTTTCCTTCGGACGACCTGGTAGACGTTTTGGAATCGGTGGCTGGACGTCAATGTCGGATAAATACTGCGGCACTGTCCACAGATGCTTCTTCGGGACACTACGAATTGGCACGCTGAAACACGCCTGATACGTTGTCCGTCTGTAAAAATGCGATACATAATCGACCACATTTTCTCCATTTTGCCTACAATAAAGAAATTCAGCCAGTTAAACAAGCCTGACCATTCGTGAGTATTAGTTAATTAAAACGACAGGATATGAGTTTCATTACTTGATTGCCGCGATTGCGTGAGCACAAGGTAGACAATCATACTCCCACCGATGGCATTCACAGATGTGTTGTTGCAGGTCCACCCTGACTTCGCATACCGACGTTTTCACTTTATAATGAGGAGCATCTTCAATCCTGGTGGCTACGTAGGTTGTTGACCTTTCCAATTGAACTACCATCTTTCTCCTTGCCTCTTCTGTGATTGGATGAGGATCGTTCCTGCACTTTTCTCGTCGCTCATTGAACCATTCTTCAATGATGAGCCTCACAGCATCTAGACAAGCACAAATCGGCAGACGTCAGGCCCAAAGAAGACTGTTATTAAAAGATTCTGCGGCATTGGACGTCATGTTGGAGAAGCGTCTGGCAGGGCAATGTGCTCGAGACCACTTATCAACTCTGATGTTTATCAATTTCTTATAAGCCAACCTACTAGTGCTACGAATCCCTGACATGAATTTCCCGAACTCCGTCTTGTCGTATGTGTATGCGGCATGTTGAAAGAGTTCGCCAACTTTCTTTCTGTAGATCGCCAGATTCTTGGCAAGGTGCCAGTAACAAAACCCATGTCTAGCTTCGGGGAACTTGACTTGAACTGCATGTATGATAGACGGGTGTTGATCGGAGATGAACAACGTAGCCATACATGGACCATATGCCATTCGGAGGCATCGCATGAACCAAGTCCACGAGTCGTTATCCTCAGTCGGCCCGATTCCATATGCCAAAGGAAATAGTTGTTCGTTCGCATCTTTAGCCACAGCTACAAACATTAAACCGTGGGCATTCCCCTTGAGATGCGTACCGTCAACAATAATAACCGGCCGGAGGTATCCGTTTTCCCATGCGAATCGCGTCGCGCCTAGAGCAATGAAAACTTGTTTGAACCGGCCATCTGGACTGATCTCGTACTCGGTGTAGGTATCGGGATTAGTGATCTTCAACATGTGAAGGTAACCGAGCAGATCGTTGAATGACTCATTGTGTTTGCCGTATACCATCTCGATTGCGTGATTCTGTCCCTTCAAGCACACGTCGTAGGTGGCATCGATGCCGAACTCTGATTTGAGCTCGTTTTGAATTATTCTGGGCTTTATTATCTGAGAATCACGCAACAATCTCTTTGCAAAAATTGAACCGATCACCAATGCATGGACCTTCCTCTTATGACCGGTATTTGTTAGACCAAATTCACTGCACACGTGCTCCTCAATAAATTTCGAAACAGTCCAAGGGCCGCCCTCGGTAGTGAGTAAAAGCCTGAAGGGGCATTCTTGGGATAATTTGCACGTCGCTAGGAATCTCTTGTTATCTGATTTCTCGACAATGTATTCTTTCCTCCTAATCAAATGCCACAAACCGACTGCGATGCAGATTTCATCCTTGTCCCAAAAAACAGAGTCCTTGGAGAGCTCATCAATATTAATGAAATCATCGTGATATACTGCGGAATCACGAGGCCGGGGGGGGGAACTAACGGGACAACCCAATTACTCATGTGGTCAGTGTCGTTATCCGCCACTGCTTCACCCTCACTCAAATCTGGGAACATCATCCCAAACAGTTTTTGCATACCCCCTTCCTCCTGGATCCAAGCAGTCCACTCTGCGAATAACGTCTTGTTCATCTGCCTACCATCATGGTATAGATTGGTCTCGCCCTCGCTCTCCGAGGTCTCTGAGCTCTCGTCAGGATCAGGGACGTAATCTTCATCATCCGTTCGCTCCTCGTTATTCTGGACCGATTGATTGAGGTCTGGAATTGCATTATCATGGATGATAGTTTCATGATTCGCCGGATCCGCACCAACGTTGTTGCTCTCGCCGAGATATACGCCCTCATACTAGTTACTAGATGCAGCAACCCTCCCAAAATGTTCCAAATCTGCATGCCAATTACTGCCTTGGTTGTGAAAATCAAATGAGCCAACATACGACCCGGGTTGATCGAAGGTGGGGAGGGAGGATGCCCAGGCATGTGAAGATGATGGCCCCACATGTGAAGAAGATGCTCTGTCGTTCGTCTTCACGAATATCGTTGGCGTCAAACCATGTTGGGAACCCTTCAATAGTTTTGATAATGTTGTTAGAAACCACACTTAGTCAATAGACGTTAATTGGAAAAGACTGATCTCCATGTTTGGATCAGTCAAGCTCAACTAAAACAGGTTGCTATGTAAAGGTCAAGGTTGGAAGTGCAACCTTGTACCTAATCTACTCAAACCTGTCATATTGCTCCACTATGTAATCTGTCTATGTAACCTGTCCTAATCATACTTGAAGATCTCATTCGAAGGTTACAGACTGAAGATAGATAGAGGTATATGAAGCTCGACCTGCAAAGTCCAACCTGAGCTGTGACTGAGGAACCTGAGCTCTGATACCAAAAGTCCAACCTGAGCTGTGACTGAGGAACCTGTCCTCAACTTAACGACTATAAAGTGTGTTAGTATACGGTTCTGCACATCCTGACACACACAACGGCTCTATTACAAATACTTCTCTATAAATACCTCAAGACATTCAAGAAAGAAGATACGGGAAACTCAAATTACAAGCTGAAACGCTGCAGAAATCTCAAGCCAAATATACTCACAATCAACACTCGAAATTACTAGAGCTTTCCCAAGTGTTGATCTTTGAAGATTTCTATTCTTTCTAGAATCTGTCTTACTAGAACACAATCCATACTCTCACTACCACCATTGTTGATATTCAGTGTAGTTGATAGAGTTGTATTTCAAACGGTGATAGCTCTTCACAGCTTTCCAGTTTGATTATTAGTGCTAGTCGTTCAGGATTAGTAAGATCGTATGTAAGTTTGTATGTAAAGTTAGAAGAGTCACGACTCAAGATTCGTGCTAGATTCAGTCTAAAGAGAGACTTGAATTTGGACTGGAACCTCCACCAGTGTTAAAAAGGAGCGAAAGATCTCAGTTAAGGGATTACAGATTCGACGGGATCTGGCGTGGACGTAGGAGCTGTTTACTCCGAACCACGATAAAAACTCCTCGTGCCTCTCTTTCTGTTATCGTTATTTACACAGTTTGCATGATTCACAACCTGCACGATTGTAACCTGTCTTGCATGTGCACTGTCCTTGAAAACTGTTCTTGAGAACTGTTTCTGAAAACTGTTAGCCACTTTCACAGTTTGCATAAACACTTGTCTGAACTAAAGTTTTCTTTGAAAACTGTTTCGAAAACTGTTTTGTAAACTGTTAGCCAACCTTTCCACCAAACTTCCGCACGCAGGTTAGTTTTGCAAGCTCAGCAGTTCACTGTTTGAGCTGGAAAAACTAAACTGCTCTGATAAACTGAAGTGACGACTCAGTAAGATCAAATTGTTTTGAAAAGTCAAAACTGTTGGCAAATTGGTGTATTCCCCCCCCCCCATACACCAATATCTATTTATCGGGACCTACATAGTTTGACACATATACCTAAAATGGACCCCATCCCCACAAGCCTTACCCTAACCACCATAAATCTACTCACACTTGCCTTAATTGCGTCTACTCAATTAACAAGTTAATCATATATATCTCCTACCAGCCTACAACTATATATATATATATATAGGGATGAGATCACATATAAAACCAGTCTAATGTATAAAATACAAAATATTCTAGGCCTTTGATTACCCCAAAACCAACGGATCAGATTTAATCTCTAATAATTAGGCAACCGTTACAACTTACTTAAATTACTTATATTGAGACACATAAGGGGTGTTTACGTAAAATTAAATAAGCGTAATTTATGGGAACATTGAAAATTGGCGAATTTTTAGACTGAAAACAAATCTTGCATTCTTATAAGATTTTATTCAAAAGTTTCAAAAATTAAATCAAATCAAATCAGAATAAAACATTCAAAATTAATATTACAAATCGAGATTTTAACAATTCACTTACTTTTACAATATAATACATTACAAGTAAAAACTGTAAAAAAAAAAAAAAAAAATGAAAAAAAAGAAGGTTATATGCATTACGAGTTATAATGCATCAGTGCACAAGTTATAATGCACTGCAAGTTATAATGCCATTTAAAAAAATATATATATTAATGCATTACAATGTGTTGCATTATGCATTATTTTATATTTGTAATGCATTAAGAAATGTATATATTTTGAAATATAATAGTTTGATGTATAATGCATTAGATACATATGAATAATGAATTACAATCTGTATAATGCAAAAATATGACTTCCGCAAATTTAGCCAAAAAAATAACAATAGCTAATTTTATATATTAAAATAAGGGTTGCTCATTTATCAATACGAATAAAAAAAATAGAATATTTCCGTAGTAAAATCAATGCAGTCTCATAATTATTGGATTAAATACCATAAATTTGTCTAAATTTAAGTGATGTGTACAGGTTTATATTATAATGCATTTATATATATTTTGTAATGCAATGTACAATAACAGTATAAAAATGCATAATCATCAATAAAAAAAAATCGATGCATTACTATGCGCCATGCATTACTATGTGTAATATAATGCATCATTTTGCATTTTAAAATTAATTTCAAGTTGAAAAATTGATAAATTTTAATCGTGGATAATTAATTCTGATTGAAAATTTATAAATCTAATTTATCGATGTATTTAGTTTACGATTCAATTTTATAATGCATTGATGCATATGAATGATGCATTATACTTATTATTAATTAAATGTTATATTTTTGGACGCAAATTGTACATTAGTCTATTGCAGACATTGCATTATATTCTGAGACGAAATGCATTATTAAAACGCACTTGGAGGTTGGAGCATAAAAAAATGAAAGGAAAAAAAAAAACGTAAAACTAATGTTTAAAACAAAGGACAAATTATTATTTTAAATATGAAAGAATTGATAATTTACGTGTTTAAATGCAGGCTTCTAGATTCTACAACCAACCCAAATCAAATCCCATGATTGTTGGGAAGAAACCGTCCACTATTTTATAGAGTAAAATACAAAATTAACCCTCCAACTAATTATTTGGAAATAATATAATAGAAATACAAAAATAAATACCAACCATTGATCTTTAAATATAAAAGGCCCAGATTATTTTTTATTTCTCACCCAAAAGTTACTTTTATTTGATCTCTCCTATATATATATATATATATATATATATATATATATATATATATATATATATATATATATATAAACTTTTAGATAACATTGATTTAAGTTGAATGAATGGCTAAGATTAAATTTAATTTTAATAAATTTCCTTAAAATCAATGCACATTAATTATAATTCTAATAGTAATAAGGGTAGTAAAGTCAAACTTCATTTTTTTACAGCTTCTTGCTTATTAGTCGGCTGATTTTGTGGAATCACAAAATCATTCTTAAAATAAAAAAATATACGTACTATATTTTACGAGGATTTTTTATATTTTTTTCTCCTAATCTCGGATGCTTCATTTATTATTATATTACTTGCATTCTTGATCAATCTACTTTTTTCGTCATTTATTCTTATGCATATTATTACACAATTTGATGCAGATAATTACATGATATTATGCATAATATTTTTGTGCAACAAAAAAATGCATATGATAATTTTGCTGCATTTTCTTTCATCTTTGTTTGCATTTCTGATCGCCTTCTTTTTTTCTTCATCATCCTTTAGTTTATAATCATATTATCTTGCGATATAATACTACAAAGAAATTATAAAAAAAATAAAAAAAATTACTAATGTTGTTTTATATGGAAGAATGAAAATTGATTAATGCACACAAACTTCATTGTTTCACTTTCTCAAATCTTGGACTTTGATTTCGCATATTTCACAATGTACACAATTTGGACACCATATATTTGTATCATCATTGTGCATATCTTGCTAACACACAATGCATTAGTTTTATATTTTTTATGCATACAAGTTTAAATAAAAATAAATGGGTAATATTAATATATTATTGTGGTAAATGTTATTTTACAAAATGCATTATTCTGACAAATGTTACGCATTTTTGTAGTAAAATAAATGCATTCATCTGCAAACTAATGCATATATGATTAGAAAATGCATTATGACTACAAAAATATGTGATTATCAAATTAATGCATATTGGAAACAAAATGTGCATTACCTTATCAAGTAAATTCATAATAAAAAAAAAAATCAATTGTATAACTAAGAATGCATGACAACGTGACATAACAAATAATATTGACACAAGCACATATGCACGACGATACATACATGAAAAGTAGTCGATGCATTAAAATATTTGTCATACCGGAAAAAAAAAAATCTCACAATTTCACTAGTAACGGGCATCACATTTTTTTTTTAATTTCATCCCTAGTGATTAAAAACTAAATCCTAGTTGATGAAAATTAGATTCTAGTTGGATAAAATAAATCTTAGACGATAAAAATAAAACCCTGATTGGGAAAATTAAACCCTAGAAGGGAATCTAAATCCTAAACCCTAATAGGGAATCTAAACCCTAGCTGGTCGGAAAAACTAAACCCGGCCTAGTCGGGAAAACTAAACCCCAATCCAAAATTTTTAACCCTAGTTAAAATCTAAACCGACACTCTTAACCCTAAATCCCTAGTTAGGGAAACTAAACCCTAGGCGGTGAAAACTAAACTCTGGTCGAGAATCTAATTAAATCCTAACTAATAAGACAACCAAACCTCACACATGTGTCATAATGTATTTGTTATCATTTCTTATGCATATTGTTTTTAAGTGAATGCATAATGATTGTTTAAAATATGTATAACAAATATGGTTAATTTTTTTAGACTAGTTTTAGGGTTTAGATTTATGATTAGGGTTTAGGTTAGGGTTTAGAACCCTTGGATTACTATGATCAAAGGTTATAAAAGTTTCTAGTTTCCATACAACAATTAGTTTTCATATGCTTGTATTTTAATGTGTTATGCATATGTCTGTTTGTGTTTATGCATATTTTTGTAATTGATTATGCATTTGCAGAATTAAAGTTTTGCATCGCTTTTTTTTTTTTTTTGGTAAGAGTATAGCTAAGTTTGTGTTTTCATGTGTTCTGCATATATGTCTTTTTGTTTCTGCATATTTGTATAATTGATTATGCATTTGCACAAATAATTAAGATTATGCATTGAGTCAAAATTATTAAGCATTTTTAGTTGCTGGAATATTATCTTTTTTATTTATTATTTCCAAGCCCTTCAAACTATACCATACTCAATAAAAACTAAACCCTAGTCATAATGCATTAGTCTAGAGTTTAGATTCTCGACTACGGTTTAGGGTTTAAATTATCATACAAGGTTTTTCCAGATTATATAGTTTTCATACATTATTTTGATGGTCATTTAATGTTTAGTAATAATGCATCTTTAAATCATATAGCATTAATTTATAAATATAATGAATTTCTTTAATGCAACAATACATTTTTCTTACAACCATGATGCATTTCGTATTTAAAAGAATTGCTTATATATTATTATAAAAAGAAAATGGGGTATTAATGCATTTCATGAGATAATACAATAAATTATTGGTATTAATTCAAAATTACAATGCATTTTGATTACAATAGTAATGCATTTTATATAATAACTTCAAAAACATGATTCTTCATTTTAATATTTTTTTATGCATTTACGTAATATAGTAATGCATATTTTTTTATTTCATCTCTAGTTATAAAAATTATACCCTATTCAATAAAAATTTAATCCTAGTGAAGAAAACTAAATCCTAGTAACATTATATTAATATCACAAATTATTTCTATGAACCAAAAAATAAATAAATCAAAAACCTGTAACTAGCTAGCATCTTCAACTAAGAAAATATGGTAGATAGTTTTGTAGGCAACTAAAAAATCGGCGCATAGTAACATTAATACCCAATTGATTAAAGATCTCTAGAACCATCATTTTATTTCGAATTAGTATTTAATGAAAATCCCTTGAAATAAGGAAAACAGTCAGTTACGTGTTTACAAAATGACAATATTACCCTAATGATACTTAAATTATATTCAAATAATAACTGCACCACCATTATTTAAAATAAACCAGCAAATTAATCTAGACCATTAGATCACATAGATTAAGGGTCTAAAATAGTTTCTAGGTTTCACCAAATAATTAGTTTTCACTTGATCTCTTCCCTATATATATATATATATATATATATATATATCACTCCAAATATCACTTCCATTTATATCTGTTTTACATAGTATACACAACTCTATATATATAATTCTCTCTCTCTCTCTCTCTCTCCTGCAATATATATAATGGAGCTGGGTAGTGTTCTTGAGTTTTTGGAGAACAGATCGATTCTAGTAACTGGTGCTGCTGGCTTTCTTGCCAAGAGTATGATTTCTTTTTCATTTTTTTTTTTTTTGAGTTTCTCTTATATTTCTACTTCCCAAATTACATAACATTCTTGTGTAAATACTTCACACATCACCTTGCATTTTTGGAAATAAATGTGTTGCAAAATTTCATTTCCAATAATAATAAGAAAAATGCGATAATTTTCGTTAAGTAGTTTGACCTATCAGCTGCTGTGGCATCAACTTGTGAGATGATTCTTAATTAATAATTTATCAAAACTCCTATATATTGAGTATATAATAAAACGCATGATTACATCTGGTTAAGCGTACGTGGCCAAATAGAAGGTGAAGTAATGAATAATTATTATATGTTGCATGCCTGAATTGGTGCAGTTTTTATAGAGAAGATTCTAAGAGTACAGCCGAATGTGAAGAAGCTTTATCTTCTATTGAGGGCTCCAGACTCAAATTCGGCTATGCTACGCTTCCACAATGAGGTAACTTAACGTAGATTTATAGATAATTTAGAGGATAAGAAGGTAGAAACTAGAAAGGCTATATTATTATATATGCTACTAATATGCAACGGATCTTCTATCCCAAATTTGGTGTACCAATCGTGTTCTCAATCTTAATTTTTATTAGTTTTATAGTTTTTTTATAAAAATAAAAATTAGTTTATCAACCCTGATATAACTAATAAAAATAAAAATATAATAAATTATAGTAATAAACGTTTATGAATATAAAAATTGAAATTTTTAATAATTATATTCCTTAATTTTGAATTTATCAACCCTAATATAACTGATAAAAGTTAAATTAGATGTTACAAAAATTATAAACCTAATTGGATAATTAAACCATAGAAAATAATTATAAAATTAAATGAAATCATTATAAATTAAAATTATTGAAGAAAATTGGATTGAAATTAGTAGAAATTTAAATTTAATATATAATTGGAACACGAAAATGGAAATAGAGGATTCCAAGTGCTAATCATCTACATAAAATCAATAAATCGTAAGTACATTTTTTATAAATCACACACCAAACTATCGTACATATTTAATTCAGTATAATCACAACTAGCTACTTTCAAAACTTGAAATGAAGCTGCAATAATTATCCTATGTTAATTAGTAGGCCCATTTCCTAAAAAATAAATTAAATAATTTTGTCGCTGACAAAAAACTACGTACATCCACATTTAATTATGCTGTCCCATTTCAAGATTCTGACTAATATATTCTGTATTTTAGATAATATCAAAGGATTTATTCAGGGTTCTAAAAGAGAAACATGGTGGAAATTTAGATTCCATAATTTCAGAAAAGGTAAGAGTTGTAGCTGGAGATATTACCTGCGAGGATTTGGGTGTGAAAGACTCTTCCCTATTGGAGGAATTGATTCAAGAAGTTGATGTCGTCATCAATTTAGCTGCAAATACCAACTTTGATGAAAGGTGTGATCTTCAATTTCACTCATTATTAATTAATTTCTATGTATACATATATACTGTTTTATTGAATACATGTATAGGAGTATAATTTATAAAAAAAATTATCGAATTTAATTACGTCTTTATATATTTTATTTATGTCTATTGCAGATATGATATTTTAATTGGAATAAATACGATGGGAGCAAAGCATATTTTGAATTTCTCCAAAAGATGTAACAAGTTAAAAGTGCTGCTTCACGTATCAACCGGTTAGTACGCTATTATTGTGTCATATCATTGCATCGTTAGGGTAACTAATTATTTACGTGCTAAAACAAAATAATCATTACATCCATGTTACTTTCCAAGACATGAGAACCGAAACGTGTCAGTTGTTGATGTGGCAGTGTCATGTACATTAGAAGGTGTCGAAAATTTGACATATAAAAGTAAACCCTAAACCGTATCATATGATATTGTCACATTAGCAAAAGACACGTTAGAAGTCACGGTTGATTGAGGATTGGTTCCATTCAAGAAATGAGTTAATTATTGACTCATTTTATAACTCATACCTAATGTTATAATTCTTTGACGGGGTTAATTATATTTTTCTAATGTTTACTACATTAGTGACCGTATATATAATTGTTTTTATTCAAATTTAAAACAAAATGATGATTGTATTTCAGCATAAGTATGTGGAGAAAAGGAAGGACTAATTTTAGAAAGACCTTATCGAATGGGGGAATCACTGAATGGAGTATCTGGACTAGACATCGACGCAGAGAAGAAGTTGATCGACGATACTTTAAAATCGCTCAAGGCTCATAATTGCTCCGACGACTACATTAAATCAAAAATGAAAGATTTGGGGATTCAAAGGTAATTATAATTGGATCATATGAGTACCAGTTCTATCATGAGAGTTAGAAATCAAGTTGAATCATTGGTTTTTTTTATAATTAACGGTTATCATGATAAAAAGTATGATTGTAGCATATTATAAGTATGATTCGTGAAAAAGCATAACTGCATACATCAAAAGCATCATTGCAAAATTAAAAAAAAATTACATATATAAAAGATATGAAAAACATGTATAAATAAAAGGATTCTCACAGTTTTCTCACCGTAAGATTGGTTCTCATAAGAACGGTCTCATGTATAATATACCGTATTTAACTAATCATTATATGGTTAATGTCGTATGTGGAAGTGAATAAGTGAAGTATAATTTTCTCAAAAAAAAAATATTAAAAACAATACATAAAAAATAAATAAATAGGTGAAGTACTGCTGCTTGCGAACTTTTTGTCCTTTAATAATGAAACATGCCTAACACGTACGAAATTAAAACACATTTATAGTTGATTTATGAAGCGCATGAATAATGAATCACATGCATCGATGCTTGTACATTATCATTAACAATATTTGGTGCATAGGATTCAGTACTAGTGTTCTGCCTTGTATTATATATGCAGTTGTGGAAATAATTAATTACATAAAAGAAGATGATGATTTCCACTGACTGCATCATATATATATACATGACTAATTAATATATCAAATTCTCAAACTAACCCAAAATTTTGCCTAACATCAAAACTGTCATAGTAGATTATTAATTTGTATTAATTTTTTTAATTATAAACAGAGCAAGAAAGTATGGATGGCCAAATACATATGTATTCACAAAGGCAATGGGGGAAATGTTGTTGGGGCAATTGAAAAATGAGATGCCTCTCCCTCTCGTTATTATTCGACCTACCATTGTTACCAGTACTTATAAAGAACCTTTCCCTGGTTGGGCAGAGGGGATCAGGTATATTTTATATATATGTCTTCTTTTCTTTTTGTTTTTGTTTTTCTTTTTTTCTTGTTATATATATAGACAGTGACTAGCTAACTTGATGCTAATAATTTAGACTCAATTAATTAATTATACTTTGTATATATGCAAAATTTCATAACAATTGACAGTTTAGCTGTTGGATATGGAAAAGGAAAAATTACTTGTTTCCCAGGCAATCCCAAGACCATACTTGATGTGGTGAGTTAGTTTCTCATTTGTCATTTCTATAGATTAGGAAGACTAAAATTATGCATTGATGTTGTTTCTAACAATTAACCCGTAGGATTAATTAATTAATTGATGCATGAATTGGTCATATATGCACATTTTACACTTAATTGATTCTAGGGTTAGTTAGGTTAATTTAATTTATTGTGTGTGAATTAATGCTAATTAATTTAGGTGGATCAATCGTAAATTTTGATGCATTAAATAATTTTCAGCCAGTTAGATTGGCTAATATTTTAAATTAATTAGCACTCAATAATATATAGGTACCCTTAAAAAAAAAAAACTACGTGATCTTGAATATAGTTGAAGCACCAGTACTAAAGAAAATTAAGATGAATGCAGATCCCTGCAGATATGGTGGTGAATGCCATGATCGTAGCCATGGCTGCTGCTGCCCATTCAAATTCAAATCATCATGAAGAGACAATCTACCACGTCGGATCCTCGGTGTCGAACCCCATGGAGTTGGCGTCGTTGCAAGATTATGGGCAGAGATATTTCATGAAGCACCCTTGGATCAATAAGGAAGGGAAGCCAATCATAGTTGGCAGTATCAAATTATTGAATACAATGGAGAGTTTTCAAAGATACTTAGCCATTCACTACTTACTACCATTGAAGGTCCTAATTTAATTTACCCTACTTATACATGGCCTAACATATATACATGCATGTATAGCTAATTAATTATATTCATGTTGATAATTAGGGGCTAGAAATGGTGAACATTGCTTGCTGCCAATACTTCCAATCCGTGTATGTTGAGATGTGCAGAAAGATTAAGTTGGTGCTTCGTTTAGTCGAGCTTTATGGACCTTATTTGTTCTTCCAAGGATGGTAAGGAACGATTTTATTTTTCAAATACTTAATTATTTATAAGTTTGTGAAATTAATTAATTTGAATTTGTGTGCAGTTTTGATGACATGAACACAGAAAAACTAAGAAGGGCAGCGGCAGATGCAGATGGAAGTGATGATACGTTTTATTTCGATCCCAAAATCATAAAATGGGAAGATTACTTCATCAACATTCACATTCCTGGAGTTGTAAAATACGTGTTCAAATAATTAAAATTCCATGTGCATTGTAATATATATTTTTTAAATAGGTATGTAGCTTAATTGAAATTGTGAAAAGCTAAGCTTTGTGTTTTTTTTTTAAGTTGGTTTTGTATCATTAATTCATCCATTGCAAACATTACGTGCTAGTGTTGTTTAAATGTTGTGAATCAGATTCATAAATTGGGTATGTATTTGAATTTTCTTTTTTCGTTTTTGTAATTAAAATTGCTATGTTGTGCAATATTGGTTCTTAATTGTGTTTCTACGAATGTACGGAGTATTTAAAATAAGAACAATAAAGAAAAACAGTAAAGAACACTAGAATTTGGTAACTCAAATCGGTGATAAAACACCTACGTCTGGGGAACAAATCCAAGAGAAACAATCCACTATTATGATGCAGAGAAGTACAAGACTTATACAAAATGACTCCACCTTATGCCACCTAGACTTCTGTTTACAACTGTTGTTGCATACGGTGATGCAATCATAATATTTATTTTGGATTGACAATTTATGTAGCCAATGTTTTATTCCGCTGCGTAGATAATGCATGCTAGGATATATTTTGAAGATATATTTCCTTCAAGATATATGTGGAGAGAGAAGGAGATTGTGCAGGATATTATTCTATAGATATCCTAAAGATTTTGTGGAGATATTATAATATATTCTTACCTAGGATATATTATCTTGGAGATTAAGTTTAGGGTTGAAAATCCCTATATGCAGACACAGTATTTATATGCAGTCAGATGTGAAGAAGCGGTTGCGCACTTTGAGAGACCGAGAATTGAATATCACTTTGCATATTGCAAAGTTTTCTACACAGTGTCTGCCATATTTTTCCTACTAGGGTTGTGCTAGTAGATGTGTGAGTTTTGAACATATCGTTCAGCCTGTTACTTCATTGACGAAGCTGCTAGAGAACAGGTGCCATCTGCCGGTGACTGAAGCCTGACATGTGGGTGTCTCTCACGGTATAGTTCACGCTGAAAAAGGAAGTTGTAAACGGTTGTCTAAAGGCGACATAAGGTGGAGTCCTTTTGTGTAAGATCTTAAAGCATCCCTGCTTCGTAATAGTGAATTATTTCTCTCGGATTTGTCCCCCAGACGTAGGTATGTTATCACCGAACTGGGTTACCAATTGTTTGTGTTCTTTACATTTTTATTTGTTCCTATGTCAAGAACATTTTTAAGAACATTGTTAAGAACATACGAATTGATGAATTACATAAGTATGTACACAACTTAGAAATTATAATTGGTACCAGAGCAGGTCACCAAGGTTATTTTTCAGGTATTGTAATCTTTGGGATATATTTCTAAGGTTGTGCATACTTTTGTGAGAAGTTTTCTATGTAGATGGATTCATTGGAAGAAGAATTAGGGCCACCGATATTTAATGGCATGAATTATGACTATTGGAAAGTCAGAGTGAGGTGTTTTATACGAGCTATTGATGAGAAGGCTTGGAGAGCTGTTGTTCAAGGATGGACTTCTCCTATTGGTGCTAATGGAAGTCTAAAACCAAGAACAGAATGGACGTCTTACGAGGAGAAAAAATTCCATTTAAATAAGAAAGCTCTAAATCTTATTTGTGCTGCTGTGAGTCTAAATGTTATCTCACTAATTTCTGATTATGATTCTGCTATGGAGGCATGGAATTTTTTGCAGAATATATTTGAGGAGAACAACTACGTTCATGAACGAAAGCTGTCACAACTCACTGCTGATTTTGAAGTGCTGAAGATGGATGTGAATAAGATTGAGAGAAGTTTGGAAGTTCTGACACAATCTGCGCTGATTGTTCCTGAAGATGTTTCTGAAAGTGTTTTTGATAAAGAAAGCTATGATTTTCTGGAGGTGATGGAAGAAGGTATACAAACTTCTGGATTGGGGCTTGTTACAGCAGAAGTCAGTGTTACCAAAGATGTCCTTGAAAATGTTTGTCAGGCTGATGAAGTCAATGTCAGTAAGGGCATTGAAAATGGTCTAGATGTTGAAAATCTTCAGGCTAGAGAAAATGTTGGTGCTACTGTTGAAGTCCACATCGTTAATCTTGGATGTATGTTTGATTCAAGTAATTATCTCTTCTTCAAGTCAGACTTCTCACATGAGTGTTTCGTTCAAATATTTGTTGATGACATTACTGTGGAGTTAGAGATTGGATGTCTTTCATAAGTTTGGGATGATCAAGTGCAAGATGCGAAGCCTATTTATGAAAGTATTTGTGAAGATGACAGAAAGTGAAGCTGAAGTTTCTGAAGAACGGACTTTACTTCAGAACATATATAGAAGATTGACATTTCTCAATTTATTTTCTAGAGATATAAGCTTCAATTGGGCTGTAAGTGATGATCTCTCTGTCAAGACATTGGTTGGTGAAGGTATTAATGTGTTAAGAACATCTTTGAACCTGTGTGGTCTCTGTGTTATGTGAATTCTCCTTCAAAATTCACCCTTACATCTGTATGATGTAAATTTGGTTTTGTTATTCAAGAGGTTGTTTTCTCTATTGTTCTCTGTTGGAGAAGTGATTTGCTTTTGTCCATATTCTTGAAGTGGTTTTTCTTGCATTGGTTTTCTGTGGTGGTTCTTTTCTGGATTGGGTTTGAGGAGCAAATCGACAAGATTGATCACGATTCTTGTTTTTGTCCTGTTTCTGATGAGAACTATGATGAAGTAGATAGAGAACTTACTAGTGGTGTTATCTATCTCTGGCCAACTGAGAGACACTTATTTCCTACTTCGAAGTACTCTATGCTTTACATTCTTGTTGTGCGTAACTGGTTGTCTACCTCTCATCGAGCTATTATTGGTCAAGATGTTGGTCATCTTATATTTTATACTGGTATTCGATGGGCTATTAACTTTGATGGCATATTGTTTGATCGTATTTGTGAGTATATTCTAAGCTCCGGCACTTCTAAGATGTTGGTGCATTCAGGGCTGATCTACAAGATTTTGAAGTTTTCAAGTGTGGAGTTTAGAGAGTTTCGATAATATATCGTGTTGATGATGTGCGAGAGGATGAGATTCTTGGTGATTCTGAGCTTCCCGATAATGTCTTTCAGAATGTTCCTGAAGCCGTTCCTGAATATGCTTCTGTCACTTCTGTACCAAATGTGGTACTCTCTTAACTTCGGAGAGAACTTATGTCTGAAAGCTAAGGATGTTTCTCGTGTTGAGAATATTGTTTATCCAAAAGTTGCAAAGTGTGATCTCATGTGGATTTCTTCAATAGAGAGTTAATCTCCGAGCATTTATTTTCCTCTCTATTTCTTCAAAACCAACTCTATGTTTGATCTGGGTTTTGAGAGCTTGTCCCTGTTTAAAGTCAACTTTATTTGTTGGGCTTCTGCTGTTTGGGTGCTTTGAGACCTAGTGTTAAGATCTTTGACAGAAAACATCATGTTGTTGATGTTGAAAGGAAATCAGCCACTGCAAATGTGAGAAAGAAAACTGTAAATGTTGATTTAGTGATTGATGAGGATGAGGCTGAAGTGATTGATGATGATTTAACTACTTCAGTGAAGAATATGGTGCTGAGTACAGTTAGGAAGAAGCTTGAAAAGGAGCTAGGAAAGATTTCCAAGCACATGAAGTTTTTGTCTGGATACAAGTCTACTGTGGAGAGTGTATTGAAGTTACTCCCAGAAATTGGTGTTCCTAAGTCTTCAGCTGATGGAGCAAGTGGATCAAGAGGGTACAGCTAGTGATGAAGCTAGGACTGTTGATGTAGGTTCTGACATAGCTAACAAGGATGCAGCTGTCGATGTTGCTGAAGATGTTCCTTAAGATGCTGATGCAGGTTCTGATAGGGCTATTGATGATGATCTTCAGGCCACTGCTGCTGCTGAAGATAGTGCAGTAAAAGATGCTTGTGCTGCTGATTTTCAAGCTACTGATGTTGCTTCTTAGTTGAAAAGATATTTGAAATTTTTCTTCAAGTGTTGATGATTCTTTGGAATTCTTATTTTTAGTTGGGAGATTCTTGTCGATGTTGATAAGTTTCTCAACTTATTTTTGACCATTGGTCTCTTTGATTATTTGAAGGGTCTTTTGTTTGGACATATTTTAGCCTTGTTGGTAAAGCATGCTAGTATGCTTTCCTGAAATAATTCTCAATGAAATATATCTCTCTCTTGCATGGGTAATGATGGTGCTGATGTGTTAGCTCTTTATCATTTCGAAGGTGGTCCTTGTGATGGGTGAGCAAAACAAATGACTAGTGAGAGTTGTTCAAATATTGATTCTGATGTTCTCTCTTGCTCAAATTGTTAAGAGATCTTGGTGGTAAGGAGTTCACATGAAGTGAACATTCTGTTTGGCTTGAAGTGTCTGGATCATATCAAATACAAGATCAGGTCCTAGAGGGTTGTTTATCCAGGTCTTATTTACAGGATCTTGTCATATCAGAATGTGGTGGTTGAAAGTGATGATTTACATAAGAAAGATCTGAAGGCTCTTAGGTTTATTCCTAAAATGCTCTATTCTGATATGCATGAGGATGATGTTGGAAAGCCACGTGGGTCCAATTCATGTGATGTTGATACGCTGCTTAGGTGAGGATGTACCTCAACATGATCCTAAGAATGTTCCTGAGTGTTCTGCTTCATCTGCTCTGTCTAGTAGAAGAGTGCTATTGAGAGTCTTCATTTGATGTCAAAAGGAGATCTGTAGAGATGCTTTTCAAGGTGGTTCTTCAAGAGATCTTCATGTTACTACAACTCGTGAGTTTGTTGGTCATGAAGTTGCGTGCTTAATGTGGACTTTTAAACTAAGTGAATTGTTGTTGAAGATGTGCATAAAGTTTTTGCACAATATGTTATGTGTCGCAGATTGGTTCAAGAGTTAAATATTGTAGGTCTTTTTGTGGATTTTGAGGTTAGATGCTGAAATTTGATGAATATGCTGATTTGAGTGAAACATCTACACTCATACTCGTCTTCCTGATGATATTTGGGCAATCAAATTTCTCCTTGATGCATAGGCAAATGGTCATGACAGTTATAGTGGTGTACCTGTTGAAGAAGATGATCAACTTGGATAAGGTATTATATCTCTCTTTCAAGCATTTTTTTCTGAGGAGTTGAATGCAAGAATGCAGGTGTTATTATTGAAGATAGATGATGAGGAGTTGTTTGGTGTTCCCTGTTCTTGTGTTTTTAAGAAAAAGAATTTCGCATTGAGGGGGAGTATTGTAGCAATGTTGGTTAGTCTCAGTAGAAGTCGTGTATTCAAGGGGAGTAGTGTTGCTTTGATTGTTGGTCCCTTTGCATTTTTGTGACAAAAAGGGGGAGAAAGATCAAATGCATGTTTTGAAAATGCTTGGATGCAGGGGGAGCTGAAAAGATCATATAAAAGATTGGTTGCATTTCGAGTTGCTTATGAAGTTGTTGAGATTTCTTGTTGTTTTGCTGGTGTGCTGCTATGAGTAAAGCATGTTGGTTATGTAAGTGTTGGTTTCCTGATTTTTGCAGCAATCATTCTTGTTATCACGTGGATTTCTGGTTTAAACTGCTGGTGAGTCATCAACTGAAATGGTTAATTTTGGCTCTTCGATTATTGATGCTGCTCTTGAAAGAAAGTTTGTTTAGTTTGTTTTCGATGTTGATTTAGAGTTGAATTATGATGATGTCATTAAGAAATTAGCTAGTGGAATTAGCTAGAAGGAACTACTATTGGTCTTGATGTTGGAAAGTTTCTACCATTGTGCAAATTCTTGTAAGTGCTACTATTGTGAAAGGTGCTAAAGTTGTTGATCTTCCTGTTTGAGCTTTGGATTTCTGTATCCAAAAAGGGGGAGAAAATAAGCATGCCTTCAGGGAAAGTCATTGTGCAAGTTAGTTTAGAAGAAGTTTCTTGGTGTTTGGTGGATTTGTGTAGGTTTAACATTGGTATTGGTACTATGGGTGCACTCCTTTATCTATCAATTGTTATTCCCTGTTATGGATAAAAAGGGAGCTGCTAATCTGATCTAAAAGTTCATGTTATGGTTTTTGCTGATCTGATCTGATAAGCACTGGTTTATGTTCTTGTTGATGTGCTTGTACGTGTTCGTGAGTGAAGAACAATGGTATTTTGTGGGACGGTATGCAATTTGGTTTTGTCTACATAAATGCCAAAGGGGGAAATTGTTGTTGCATACAGTGATGCAATCATAATATTTATTTTGGATTGGCAATTTATGTAGCCAATGTTTTATTCCGCTGCGTAGATAATGCATGCTAGGATATATTTTGAAGATATATTTCCTTCAAGATATATGTGGAGAAAGAAGGAGATTGTGCAGGATATTATTCTATAGATATCCTAAAGATTTTGTGGAGATATTATAATATATTCTTACCTAGAATATATTATCTTGGAGATTAAGTTTAGGTTGAAAATCCCTATATGCAGACACGGTATTTATATGCAGTCAGATGTGAAGAAGCGGTTGCACACTTTGAGAGACCGAGAGCTGAATATCACTTTGCATATTGCAAAGTTTTCTACACAGTGTCTGCCATATTTTTCCTACTAGGGTTGTGCTAGTAGATGTGTGAGTTCTGATCATATCGTTCATCCTGTTACTTCATTGACAAAGCTGCTAGAGAACATGTGCCATCTGCCGGTGGCTGAAGCCTGACTGTGGGTGTCTCTCACAATATAGTTCACGCTGAAAAAGGAAGTTGTAAACGGTTGTCTAAAGGCGACATAAGGTGGAGTCTTTTTGTGTAAGATCCTAAAGCATCCCTGCTTCGTAATAGTGAATTATTTCTCTCAGATTTGTCCCCCAGACGTAGGTGTGTTATCACCGAACTGGGTTACCAATCGTTTGTGTTCTTTACGTTTTTATTTGTTCATGTGTCAAGAACATTTTTAAGAACACTGTTAAGAACATACAAATTGCACATGAATTACATAAGTATGTACACAACTTAGAAATTACAACAACCCTTTGTGTGTGAATTGTATTACGAACACTCGTAGTCGGGCTCTAGCTACCGGTAGATAGCACGCGTTCTATATCCTTTTCTACACGAAAGGAAAAATGTTTCTGAATCACAGATTCAGACCCACAACACAATAAGACTAAGGAAAAGTCTTATTGAAAACACACGCTCTCAAAACCTCAGAGAAAACTTGCAGATACAAGAACATAGAGACTTTCACTCAATCTCATAAAAACACGGCTGATAGCACAGCGTTGATCTTCTGCGTTTTATATTCCATTAGATTTGGAGAATAATTCAGCCCTAGAATATCTCCAGCATATCTTCAATAATATGGAAATATATCCATACATATTTCTCCATATTATCTTCCATATCTTTCCAAAATAAATAATTTGAATAAATAAAATTCAAATTAATTTCAATATGCAATTAAATAATCTGAGCATAAATAATCTGAGCAGCACAGCAGAATCCATCAACATCAATAGCCAACTAAAATTATTAGTATTACCTGCAGCCATGCAATAACAGTAATTACAAATTTTCATAAAATTTCTGGTGTTTGTCTCCTTCCTATATTAGACAATGTGCAGCATTGATTAATTATTATTGTAATTTAAATTCACAGGCACACCTTTAGTTTTTTCTTAAAATTTATACTATATTTTTTGTAGTAATCTATTTACTACTAGTATATATATTATAAGTAGTGGATTTATTAGATATTCTATCTTTTTATTCTTTTGACTATCAAAATTCAAAATATATTAGTAGTATGTACTCTCTCCTTTTGTTCTTTTTAAGATAATATATTTTATTATTTTACACTTCACATATATTTAAAAAGCGTATTGTTTAGTGTGTTTTTGTGTTATTTTTATAGTTTAGTGTGAGTTTATTTTCACATGTTTTGTTCGTTTTTATGTGTTTTATTGGAAGTTGAGTTCATGAGGAATTTTGAATGAGAAGGAAGAATAGGAGCAAAAGAATGAAGGAATGAGCAAGAAGTGAAGATCACTTTGGGATAAAGTAAAGGCATAATATCGATAGGAGCGGACGTATTCGGACGAGGAAGATACGGCCGAAACAACAAAGTCACGCGCAATTTTCAGCGGCGCACACCTTGCGACCGCAAGCCTTCCAAACTTCAATTTTCAGTGGCTCACACCTTGCGCCCACAAGCCAGGCCGAGATTTTATGATTTGTTTCCTTTCTAGAATAGGTTTTCTCAAACCTATATATTACAATTATGAACAAAAAGACACTTCTCCTCAAACCTATAATTTATTTGATTTATTTATTTTAAGCCTAGGATTTAGATAAAACTCAAAACTCAATACTTGCTTTCTTATAATAGATTTTACTTGCTTTTTTGTTTCCACATAATTGATTACCCTGTTAAAATCTTCCTTGAGATTCGACATTGGGTTTTGCTTGCTTGTTCTACGATAGATTTAGTTCTATTACTAGCACTTTAGGTGAAACATGTATCAGCTTAAAAGAGACGGATTGAGTAATATTCTCTTCATATATCCTTTTCGCATGCATGTGTATCATAGTGCATTTTTTTTTTAATTTTGGGAGGATTCAATGTGCATGAGTACTGGAACAACAAGTTGTATCTACTGGATCTATTTTTAAAAAAATGTTCCAGTAGTAACTGATGTTGTTGGAACATTAATTTGGCACGAATTTACTAAATAGTACCAAATGTTTCATCTTGTGTATGGTTGAATAGTTCCAACACCATTAACATCACGAGATGAAACATTGTGCATTTTGAAGGTTGAGTTGACAATCCCAAGGCGTAAAATGCAAGTTGACACTTACAAGTTCTACTCACCGGCAAAGAAACACTTATAGGAGAAATTAAGAGGAGATTACAGAAGTATGGAGAGGAAGCCGCTAAAGCTATGAGGAACATGGTTTTCGGGAATATGATAAGATATTCCGATGTTATCATAAAGTTGGGTAGATGCATTCATTATTTAGTCTCGAGGGAAGCCATAGGGAAACCAGACCATGACCCAACTATAGTATGGTTCATGTTGAATATTGAGGTAGCAAATTTTGGAAGGATGGAGTTTTGCATTCATCACCCTGGATACAATTTGGAAGTAGCAAGTTTGATCTATGTGGAGTATAAAAGTGGAGGCAAACCCTCAAATAGCAATTTTCATAAGATAAAAGTCTTTTTTAGCCAACAATAAAATAATGGTGTAATTTTAGCCATTTTTCACTTATATTGACAATAATACCCTTAATGAAATAAAACTAATAAAATAAAAATATGCATAACCTAATTTTCCCTCATTTACGTTTTTTCTTCTATCTCCCCATTTCTCTTCTTTCTCTCCTTATCTCTCATCTTCTAATCGTGTCTGGAACCATCATCGCCACCGGAACCATTGTTGCTGCCAAAGCTATCACCGCCGTTGTTCTCCCATGGGCACATGGGACAACACTTGATTCCACCTCGCTGTACCTCTCTTCCTCTCTCTCTATACCTCCATCTCCATCTCTCTCTCTCTCCCCCTCTCTCTCTTTCTCTCTCTCTGCGTCACCGCCCCAACCGTCGCCGGCGAGCTATATCATGCCCACAACCTATGCAGCAAATCGGAGAAGAAGACTTGCCGTGCACATGAACACGAGCGAAATGAGTGTGATCGTGCACACGAACACAAGCAAAAATGATCGCGAAGCCTGGTTTTGCACCCGAACACAAAAAAACGAGCATACTCGTGTAAAAAAATGAGGATGAAGACCGATCGTTCACAGTAACACGAAGAAAATTAACGTGTTCGTTCACACGAACACGAAGAAAATTAACATGTTCGTGCACACGAACACTAGCAACCGTAAAATCGTGTAAACCTAGGTTTTTTTGCGGTTGTGTTAGTCACAACCGGTGGAGAGCAAGACTGTCGGAGGAAGACGACGCTGGGGCGGTGACGACGACAAGCAATGGTGGCAATGGCAGTTGGCGTTGAGGATTTTCGCGGCGATGTCGAAGATGGTACCAGGCATGAGAGAGAGAGAGAGAGAGAAGAGATGTAGAAGATGAAGGATGGAGCTGGCAGCATCGAGGGGCGAGACGCAGTGGCGGCGGCGGCGTCACGGAGAAGTGGAGGAAAGAGGCTGAGGGCTGTGGTGTATTGTTGTTGGTGTAAATTTTCTGAAAAGGGGAGAGAAGAGAATGGGGATGGGGGTGAGGGTGAGGCACGATAGTTAGATAGGTTTTTGGGTTTTTTTTTATTAATTAATTTCATTAAGGGTATAAATGTCATTACATGTTAAAAATGGCTAGAATTATACCATTTTTTTATGGGTGGCTAAAATAAACCTTACTTTATCATTTTGACTATTTTTGGGTATTTACTCCATAAAAGTGCAGTTATAGTGAAAGTGTAGCTATTCTTTGATATTTTATTATTAATAATGAAATATATATATATATATATATATATATAAGTTATTGTATGTATATATATGTATTCTATGTATGCGTCTTTGTATCAGGTATAACTTATTGTATGTATTATATTTTTTCATACTCGTCATACCCATTGATTTTAGGTAGTGATATTGCTTGTTGATCCTTCTTATAAAATATGTGTCTCTTTCTTATATTTTTTCGATGTGGGATACTTCTTATAGCAAAAATAGTGATAATTTAAGGTGTAGGAAAATTTAGTGACATGTATAGATGTCACAAAATTTGTTACATTTCTAAATGTGACTAGTTTACTTACATTTTTATATGTCACGAAATATTATAGATGCATGTGTAGGTGTAACTAATTTTTGTTACACTAAAGATGTAGCAAATTTTATGACATATTTCATGATGTCACTAAAATTATGTTGTACTACCTCCAACCATGAAAGTAGTCTCATTTCCAAATGGCACAATAGCCAAGGAAATGGGAAAAGGCGGCTATTAGGTGTTGTTAAGGAGGAAAATTAAAAATTTGAATTACTGTTCATACATTACTGTAGTGGGATTTACTATTCATCATTTAACTGTTCATAATTATCAAAAAATTTAAATTTACAAAACTGGAGTCAAAATTTCACGTTTTGGCCCCTAAAATTCAAAACAAGGAATTCAAATACACATAAAGCTACTCTATAAAGCTACATCAACACTCATTTACAACTTTCATCACTCCAAATACTTAAAAATTCTCCAAATACATTCAGAAAGCTATGGGAAAAAGAGTTGATGTTCAGACAGCCATAGATTCGAGATCATGCAAATCTTGTTAGGGAGCTTGAAGAATGGGCGCCTTACACATGGGAAGATCAACGAAGTTGCTGCAAGATTCAATGTCTACAGAAAAACTGTGAGTAGAATCTGGAAAACTGCAAAAGATCAAAGAGCAAGAGGTGAGATTATTAATGTTTCAAGTAAAAGCAAAGGCAGAGTGAGACACTTCAAGCATATGATTGACTATGCACAGATAGAAGCAATTCCAGTGGAAAACAGAGGTACAATTCAGGCTATGTCAGATGCTCTTGGAATACCCAGAGCTACTGTGGCTAGATGGGCTAAGCATCTGCTCAGACATCATACAAATCACATCAAACCTCTTTTGAAAGCTCCTAATACGCTGTCCAGGTTACAATTTTGTCTACAAGCCTTAAACTATGATTCAGAGGTGAATACTCTCAAATTCAAGCCCATGGAAACCACCATTCACATTGATAAAAAATGGTTTATGTTAACAAGGAAGAGCTACAGATACTACATCACCCCAATGGAAGCAGATCCACTGAGAGTGATTCACTCAAAGAAATTTATACCAAAGGTCATGTTTATGTGTGCAGCCAGCAGACATGTATATGATGTTGATGGCACACTTTTGTTTGATGGAAAGATAGGAATTTGGCCATTAGTTGAAGAGGTAACAACAAAAAAGAAACAGCATAAGAAGACCTAGAGGCACTAAGGAGATGAAACCTATACAGTCCATCACAAGGCAGGTGATAAAAGATTGTCTCATTAAAGAGGTAAAATGTTTATGTTTCCCTTAATGTAATTCTAGAAATCTAGTTTTGACTCTCATTGAAAAAGAATGGGTATGCAGAGCCTATGTTTGAATTAATGAATGAAGTTACACTTTCAATTGAATGCAATAAGCACTCACAACCTATGTTCCAATTAATGCATGCACTTTATGCTTTTCTTATTTCAGATAATTCCTGCAATTAAGCAAAAGTGGCCAGCTTGTTTAAGCATGAACATATCAATTCAACAGGACAATGCCAGGCCACACATCATGAACACATATGCAGATTTTGATGAAATTGCAAATGCAGATGGCTTTCAGATAAAGCTTGTGAATCAACCACCAAACTCACATGATTGCAATGCAAATGATCTAGGGTTTTTCTGTGCTATTCAAGCCTTACAACAGAGAATGAAATGCAGAAATGCAGATGAACTTATTCTTGCAGTGAAGCACAATTTTAACATGTTGGACCCAATGACATTAAATAAGGTGTTCTTATCTCTGCAATGTGTTATTCTAGAAATCTTGGAGGTGAAGGGAGGGAACAACTACAAGCAACCACATATGAAGAAGGATTCCCTAATCAAACAGGGAATACTTCCTACAAATCTGGATGTGCCTGAATACTTAGTTAGGGAATGCATTGATTACTTAATTAGAGAAGAATCTACTACATGTGTTGAAGACCTTATGGAAGCTATGAGAATCAATGTGCCACATAATGGAGCAGGGGTACCAAATCTGAATGTTTAGAGATTGGGAAGGTATTTGTGCAGATGAAGTAGCTAACATGCCATGCAAAGCAAGTTTTTTGATGCAGACATGGCATTTAATGAAGTTTTTGTGAAGACAGAATGAAGTGAAATTGTGAATTTTTTGTGCATAGGACATGTATCTCAGATTTAAATGTATAAATGCAGCTCTATTGTAAGGATGTTTCTGGACTAGTAATGATCAAACATTTGAAACACAGTTTGTAATGTTTTTTTTCCATCATTTGACCAAATCAAGTCATCAGAGTTATAGAGGTTGGTCAAGTTTAGTCACAGACAACAAAAGTAACCAGACAGCAAATTGAAACCAGTTCAAAAGAGGCATTAGCTATTAAAACATCAAAATTGTCATCATTGCAGTGTAATTGAATCCAAAACAGCCACAGTAATCCGAGCATCCAATTTAACCAAGATCATCATCGAAATCAATATTCATTCCAGCAGTGAAATCACATAAACAAATCATGTTTCATCCCAAAAAAAAAATTAAACAGGAGCAGGATCCATGCATCCAATCACCCAACATAATCTAGACACATAAAGCACATAAATCTACAAACAGGTGTAGAAGTCACCGAATAGAAGGCTTCAAGCCCTCTCATCTCTTCTCACAGCCACAGATCTTGTGATTCAGGGGCCTGTGTGTCCTCTATCGGCGCCGTCTCAGATCCCTGCGGCAAGTACTCCGGCGCGGACATTACACCAATCCGGGAGAGTGGGTAGCGGTAGAAGTACTGCGGGAGCCAGCAAAACAAAAATGGATCAGATCTGTCTGGAGCTTCACCTGCAGGGACGGGCAATGCCGTCGGGGATGGAGGTAAAGGCAAATCTAGGGTTTTCCGGCTGGGGAAAGGCGGCGGCGGCGGAGATCTAGGCTTTTCTGGGCTGAGAGAATCTTCATCCGCCAGCTGCGCCCCCCTGGGACGGCGAATGACACGGATTCGGTGTAGAGGGATGGGATTTCAGTGGCGAGGGACAGATTTAGGGTTTTTAGGCCTAGGTTTGGAAGATTTAAGATTATTCCGGCTACAGGAGGGCGGCGGCAAGGAAACCTTAGGGTTTCCCTTGATAAATGGGGTCGAGAATCTTCATTACAGGAAGGAATTAAAAGATATAGGGATGGTGATGATGGAGAAGAGATCTAGGTTTGGAAAAGGAGAGCGGAGGTGAATGATCGAGTACAGAGGGAGAAGAGAAAGCTTCTCTCGATTGATAGAGAGAGAGAGTGAGAAGATAAATCTGGAAGGGAGAGTGGGGGTGAATGATTTTAGGGTTTCAGCCCCCCCCCCCCCCCCCCTTTAAGTCTAATTATGGACCTAAGTGTATTAGGCCCTATTTGGGCTAAGTAAGCGTGATGAGATGGGCTGAGTGGATACTAAATTATTTCCTTAAATGGAAATGAGACTTATATATGAGACGGACCGATTTGGCAAATGAGACTACTTTCGTGGGTCGAAGTAGTATATCTCAAAAAAAATAAAATAATAATAATAATAAAATTATATTGTAGTGTGAGTCTTGCGTCAGAAATGACTGATTAATTCTGATCAATAAAGTCTGGAGAGTCGATCACATAACACGATACTAATTCTTTGACGCTCAAAAATAAATATAATTGCCTAACAATGAGTTGTCATAGATATATGATACTCCGCATCAAAAAAACTAAATATATACTCAAGTAGTAAATACTACAATTTTAACCCTGTATACATACATTAAAATTCATTCCCAATAATTATCTTACAATTTAATCTATGCTGGTAAACTTAAAATAACACATAAAACAGGTGAGATTTGTGGAGGGATTTGCGCTCTGATTTGAGGAAATTGCGTGCCGAAATTGAAAGTACTTTGGGGATCTTATTAATAGATTGAGTGCAAGATTCAACATTATCTAACTTACACATCAAATTTAGAAATAAAAATTAAAAAAAAAAAAAACATACACATCAAATTGTTATTTTTGCCTGCCATTTATCAACTCTTAATGCTCTATTACATTCATCCGTCCCACCAAAAATGACTCACTTCTTGAATATATGTGAGGTATAAAATAAAGAAGTGAATCCTTTTCGGCATGACAGAGGGATCGAGTATCACATTTCTTATTTTATAATTAATAATCATAACATATTTATAATATTTCAAAAATTATAAATAAAAATAATTAATTTTAAAAATATTATGAATACATAGCGATCACTCATTAATAGTAACAAAACTGTTCGAAAAAATTGCAATCCCTCCTTCAGGAAAAAGTAAATGCAAAGTAATAGTAATGTTGATAAAGAAGGTGATGCATCACCAAATAAAGTACTATTAATCTTTTGATTTTAATATTCTTTTGACCAATTTGTTGTACAACTTCGTGCATTGTTTCATCTATGGAGTAACATTTATGAACGTAACATTCAAACATGTGCATTAACAGAAGATATATCAATATCAATCTTGCATCATGGGGATTTAATAATAATAATAATAATAATAATAATATAATAATAATAATAATAATAGTAATAATAATAATTGAAAAAAAAATCATCAACATTCACACCATTACAAATGAAATACTAATTATAATTTTTGACAAATTAAATGACGAACTTTTATATTTGACGAATTAAATCAAGGCCTTACTTTATATAATTGAAATCTTACCTAACATAATTTTGACGGTCACAATACTAACATGAAAATTTACAGAGACTTTCCGCTTGTGATATGAATGTCAAACGTAAAATAAAAATGAAAACCGTGATTTGATTCGTTAAAAAATTAGGCTGCGTTTGATAATCATCTCAAGATGAGGAAGGATGATTCATCTCAAGATGACTCATATGAATAGTGTCAAGATGAATCATTCATCTCTCCATTTGGTAGCAAAAAATCAGACTCGGATGATATCATATTGTGTTTGGTACAAATTGTAAAACTCTAGATTAAAATTTATATTGACCAAATTACCCTTACTAAATACCCTTACCGATTTCACTTTTTATCGTTGGGATTAAATAGTACCCTTTATTATTTATTATTTATTATTTTGTATTATTATTATTATTATTGTTGTTGTTGTTGTTGTTGTTGTTGTTGTTGTTGTTGAGTTATTATTTTTATTATTCTTGCTATTATTATAATTATTACTATTATTGTTATTATTTATTATTATTTTTATTATTATTATTATTATTGAGTTATTATTTATTATTATTTTATTATTATTATTATTATTCTTTATTATTATATTATTACTATTATTATTATTATTATTATTATTATTTTATTACATTATTATTATTATTATTATTATTATTTGAAATCGTATAAATACATAAGGGTAAAATGGTAATAGAGAGAAAGTGTTGTGTTACTGTTTCAATGAGTTCAACTCATCCGACCAAAAACGTGAGATGACTAAACAAGGCGGAACAGTGAAATATCGACGGGTCTTGTATTCATCTCAGGCCCTCCAATTTATTTTAGTTGGTTACCAAACAATAAGATGAACCAAGATGATATCTCTCATCTTGGTTCATCTTATTCACCAAACACACCAAGTACAAATTTATAAAAGTCAGTGATTTTTTTTTTTCTTCCAATTAATCCAAAAGTAATTACTTCGAAATACTAAAAACCAAATCCTAGAGCAAAACATCACTCCTTAAAGTCCACAAATCAACACCACGAGTAATAACTTTGGGCCCATCTTTAATTGTCCGACACTTCGAATTCTTTTTCTTTCCAACGAGAAAAGTACTAATTAATTTCATTCAACTAATATTAAGTGGTATTAGGGTCTTCTACCCACTCTTAGATAGTTTAATCAAAAACTACTCATCCCTTTTAATTTACACTACAACTACCCAAACTTTCAAATTGAGACTACATTACCCCTCAATTACCCCATATCTATTTTCTATTTTTCCCCCTTCAATTTCAAACGCACAAATTAGATTCTCTCCTCTTCCTCTCTTCTCTCATTTCCTCTCTGCCTTTCGTCGTGGCCCCCTTCCGCTGCAGCTCCATCGCTCTCCTTCTCCATCCACTCCCAACCCCCAAATCGCAGCTCACCACCGCGGCTCTCTCCGTCTTTTCTTTCCTCAAATCTGTTGTAGCCTTCTATCTCGCTTGCGTGACACAGCCGACATAGGTAGATAAATGAAGTGGCAGTGGCGCTCTCGCTGTAATGCCCCTTCGCGATGCGGAAATCGCTGACGGCAGAGATGGTCGACATCGGTGTTGCTGCGGCGGCGGAGCAGAGGTCGACCACTATGAACACGTTGCGAGATTTGAGCTGTGAATTGTGAGGTTTTCTCCATGCGTTTGATTTTATTTTCAACGCCGTGATGCACTGTTGTTGATGAAATTTAGAGTTCACGCATGTGGTTGTAATTTTACTTTTTAATCAAATTAATATTGTTATGCTTGATTACTTTTTACTCAATCATATTTTCTTGATTATTGAAGGTTCAATTTCTGTACTCTAAATTCAAAGGGAATGTTATCTTGTTCTTCTTCTTGTTCTTCTTCTCTCTCTGTATATGTGTGTGTGTGTGTGTGTGTGTATAGCTGTTTGTTTCTGTGAATTTTCATCTCTGGTTTTGATTTGATTTGGTTCGTATTATGTAAGATCGTACCATTACAGTCTGCAGGGTACGCGTGTTATTATTTCGTACCTATGCAGTGGATTCTGGTACGAACTGTTGATTTGATTCGGTGAAATTGAGTATTGGATGTTAATTTGATTATATTTTGTAATTGAGACGAATTGTATATTACTTTTCAAATTTTTTATGTTCTTCTTGAATTCTTCTATTTCTTGAATTTATGAATTTAACAATTTTGTCCAATTTGTGTTTTGGTACGAGTTGAACAATATTCGTACCGATAATCATAGGTAATCAGTACGAATTGAACAATATTCGTACCGATAGAAATATAAAAATTTATTGTTGTTCCTGAATTCGTACTACATTATAGGTAATCGGTACGAATTGACCGATATTCGTACCGATAATCATAGGTAATCGGTACGAATTGACCGATATTTTTTGATTTTTTATGTTAGATAATTGGTAGTTTATGATTTTTTTGATTTTGGTACGATTTTCGCCAAGGAGTGGGTAGTTTTTAATTTTTTATATGAGATACTCGGTACGAATTGACCGATATTCGTACCGATAATCATAGGTAATCGGTACGAATTAATCGATATTCGTACCGATAGTTCATGCTTAATTATGTAAATCGTACTATATTATAGGTAATCGGTACGAATTGACCGATATTCGTATTGATCATCATATACTTGTACTGAAAAATTAAAAGAAAGATTGAAAAAATAAACGAAAAAAAAAAGAAAAGGGAAAGGAAAAGGAAAAAGAAAAGAAAAAAAAAAGACCGAAAACAAAACAAAAAAAATGAACAAAAAGGAAAACAAAAATGAAAAAAAAATAGCTGAAAAACAAAATAAAGAAAAAAAATGAAAAATAAAAAAAGAAAAGGAAAGGAAAAATAAGTAAAAAAAAAAAAACAGGGAAAAGCGGATAAAGGAAAAAAAACATAAAATAGAAAGAAAAAGAAAACTAAAAAAATTGAAAAAGACAAAAGAAAAAAAATGAAAACAGATTAAAAAAAAGAGACTAAAGAAACATAAATAGAGTAAGGAAAAAGAGAGAGAAAAGGAAAAGAGAGGAGAGAGAGAGAGTGTGCATAATCAATAATGCGTGTTACGTTATTTCAACCGTTCATCACAAGGTAAAATGCCCTAATTTCAACAATGTAATGAAAAATGCGTGACGATTTTTCAGTTTAGGCGTACATAATTGACTTGAATAAAGCATTTCTTTTCTCTTTTTTTTAGCTTTCACTGACTTTTTGTTTGATAATTAGATTTTGGCAAAAACTTGGGTGAAGCCGGCCACATAGTGTGGTCAGGGTCAAAGTGTCAATCTTTATGTAGAAAATTGTTAATGTATATGAATAAAAGTGTCAATCTTTAACATAATTATTTAACGAATAAAAGTGACAAGTCAATCTTTATACAGAAAATTATTAATCTACACAAATAAAAGTGTCAATCTTTTGAACGGCCACATAGTACACCCGGGCTCACCCTAGTGTGCCCCTTAGATATTTAGAGAAGTTATATAGTTGATCCCACTAATTTATTTTATGTTTTATTTTTCATAGTTTTAATGATTTATAGGGGTGGTCATTCCTGTTTATAATTCTGTACCATTAATAGGATAAGGAATGAAAGCATGAATGGTCATTAATCTATTTATGGACCATTCCTATATACCAGTCACGCATTGTGAAAAGATAAGTTACTTCCTCTTGGAGGTACTCCCTCCCTTCCAATGAACTTGAGTTGTTTTGTTAAATATATGTAAAATATAAAATAATGAAACAACTCAAGTTCGTCTAGACAAAGGGAGTATAAACAAGAAATATTGAGAATGTATTTATCTCAAATGTGATAGAGTGGACCTAGGCCATTTGACGGAACCACTATAAACTCCGGCCCAAGTCCGTCCCGCTATAGCAATGGGCTTAGGCCGAGTTAGGCCTATACACTCAATGGGCTTAGACTGGTCTGATATTTTGCATTATAATTTAATTAACCGATGATCATTCTATTCTTTGTGGATATCAACCATATAAATTGAATCACTAAATTCATTCTATTACTAAATTCATTTTATTCCAGCTAAATTTCATTCCTACATATCAACCAGCCATTACCTAAGTTTTACAACAAGTAACTTCGAATCAATCCTATCAACTCTGACTATTGAGAGATACAACAATCTCACAACAATCAACTCTCACACAAACTCAGTTTAACAGTCGGTAAGACTTGAGTTTTGATTTGGTTAAATCCATATTCCTTTACAACAAAGGATAGGAAATACTCTAACTAAGCTTTGGATACGTATACCAGCTTAATCTAGAATGATGGAGTATGAATCTTTAGAAATGAAGAACACTTCGAAAGAATTTTTAAGAATTGCAGTTTTCATGTGACAAGGATTGGTGGAACAGATTTGAACTTTGTTCATGCCTTCCCCAATTTTTTCTATGGACAAAGCTCATCGATCAAATCACTGTCTTTTTGACTTGAGGAAATACTGCAATAGTTCCTCACACGAGTCTGGCCATGGAGTTAAGAGCGATCAAGACCTTAAAATCTTTAGTGATGGTTCTTCCCAACTTGTCTAGCTTATTGAAAAGCTTAGCAAGAGTTTTGAAATGAGACTTAGCACATTTTAATAGTCATGACCCTTTTGGTGATCGTTAGTGCAATAAGTTGTTATGAGGCATGCTTCTAATTAAGGACGAAAAGTTGCAAAGAACGCAACACACATGTATTCGTCCCGGGACCAAAAAGGATATGGACTTCGCTACCAAGCACATAAAGAGCCGTGGGATATGGACTTCCCTCATCATATATAAATTCAAAAAAAAAAAAAAAAAAAAAAATCAAAAAAAAATTGTAGATCACTTATTATAGGAATAAACCGATGAAAATCCATGACCTAACACAAATCCAGATTATAACGTGAGAATATGTGTAAAGGAAAAGTCATCAACGTGCAGGTGGCATAGTTAGAAGTCGGCTGGCTCGTCCACTTATTTGGTACATATACGTCACAGTAGATTTGAATAAATTTGAAATATATGCATAATAAACCAACATGCGTTCCACAAGTATTGGTCGAAAATCAAGAAATTTCATATTATCATAATACATGTTTAAATCATCATCACGGTCTTAAGTTTTAATACCCTCCTTTTGCTAATAATTCTAAATGGGAAGAAAGAATAATTATATCTTTGTGTTCTTGCTAATGATACCTTAATTAATAAGTAGTATATTCTTAAATTTTACTTCCTCAATTTTTTTTATAAGTGCCATATTTTGTTTTTGTTCTTGTTCTCTTTTAACTATCCATTTCAGAACTTGATGATAAAAGAGTTAAATTATTCTTCAAATTTTATCCCCATAATCAATAATATATATAAATTGGTGCCAGAAATAAAAAATAATGAACGAAGTACGTGTAATTTGACGAAGTAAATACTTATTTATAAAAAAAAATAAAAAAAGAAAAGAAAAGAAGGGAGTGCCTAAATTTAAGGAGCATTTATTGGGTAGGTATCATATCAACTGTCGCAGCTAGAAGTATTAAATAAGAAACGAGTTATGCATATAGCTTACCAAATCCTTGGTTGTAGCAATTAAATATTATACGACTTTTTTATATAAATAGGTCCTCCTTTTCCATAGTTCCCATCTCTCGATTTTTGCTCATCATTTCAACCAAATCATCTTATTATTTTTGCCATGGAAGAAAGTGCAATCCTCCAATATTTTGAGGGCAAGACTATTTTAATCACCGGTGCCACTGGTTTTTTAGCAAAGAGTACGTCTCTCTCTCTCTCTCTCGAAGTTTTTAGTTCTAATACTGCATGCATGGTTCTAATGTTTTTGTTGTTGATAATTTGATTTAGTATTTCTGGAGAAGATACTTCGATTGCAACCAAATGTGAAGAAAGTATTTCTTCTGATGAGAGCGAGCGCCAAAATATCTGTCCAACAACGGCTGGAAGAAGAGGTATGAAATAAAATATATATAAGAAAACACGCTTTAATTTCTTCAAAAGAAAAATATATTTATTGTTACTGCAAATCATCAATTTATTTGCAAAAATTACGTACATCATCAAATGTAATCCCACTAAATTGTAGTCACATTCACTCTCATGTGCGTGTGTGTGTTGGCCTATATATAATGTGCTTATGTCTAAGTTCGGTTAAATATTTATGAACGTTGTTGGTACATTCAATTCGGTAATCCTGCATGAAACCCTACAATTAATTATGTATTAATATAATGTGTATTAGACATTTTTGCGTTATAAATCATTTATTTTGAGATTTATATACTTGTCGATCGTAAGTTATACACTAGGTTTCGTTGAGCATTTCTAGAATGTTTGAAAAGAAGTAGATTGATTTTTTCATTAAAAAAATAACTTATTATGCGTGTAAATGTATATATGTTTAGGTTGTGGGAACCGAGCTATTTCGAGTTCTAAGGGAAAGATGTGGAGAAGATTTCGACTCTATTATTTCCACAAAAGTTGTTCCAATATGTGGAGATGTTGGTTGTGAAAATTTAGGCATATTTGATGCACAGCTGCGTGAAGAAGTGTGGCAAGAAACAGATATTATTGTCAACTCAGCTGCTACTACCAAATTTGATGAGAGGTATATATATATATATAGAGTAATGCTCCCCTACCCACCGTTGGCATACTTAACATGCCCACGGATGAGGTGGCGACATTATATTTAAGTAAAAATTAATTAGTATACCTTATAAAAATAAACTCTACAAAAAAAATCTAAACCCTACCAAAAAATGATAAATCCCAAAAGAAAAAATCATTGACATGGCATTGTCATGTCAGCCGTGGGCATATTAAGCGTGCGCACGGTGGGTAGGGGAGCATTTCTCTCTCTATATATGTATATATTAATAAATGGGAATTTTAAATTTAAATCAAATAATGTCACTCATTGTGTATATAAGTCGATTATTATATTCACATATATTGTCGTCGATCTGATTTTTAGTTGATCTAACTGCAATAAATGAGACATAATATATATTAATTTCAAAAGAACATTCCGTCATATGTATAATCAATTGACTACATATCAATGAGACAGAGACGTACCATTTCTTATATATATATATACTACTATACTCACAGTAATAAATTTAATACGTCATGTATATTTTATTTTATATATTTTATTTTCGTGTATATAGGTACGATATAGCATTTGGAATCAATGCTTTGGGAGCCATGCATGTTCAAGACTTCGCCACTAAATGTTCAAAATTGGAGATGCTTCTTCACGTCTCCACAGGTAAACTTTTAAAGCTAGTATTTTAATTTTTCATGATTTTAATGAATTATTCTTATCGAATTAGGTATCCAATGTGTGTGTGTCTGTTTCTTTTTTCACCAAAAAAAATAAGAATTAAGTTATACTTTTATAAATTAATTAGTCAAACTGCAGGATTAATAATTGATAATCTTTTTTTATTTTATTTTTATTTTTATTATGTACGTGTAGCTTATGTGCATGGGACTAGGGTTGGGCTGATACAAGAGAAGCCATTTTGTATGGGAGAAACACTACCTGGAGCCAAAATACCGTATTTGGACATTAATTCTGAGAAGAGTGTAATTCAAGAAAAATTAAGTGAATTACAAACTCAAAAGCTATCCGAAAAGGAAATCACAAGAGCTATGAAGGACTTCGGCGTTGAAAGGTTCATTTTAATTAAATTCTCCCATATATAATTTTATTTGGATAGATATAAAATTAGTTAAAGGCAAATAATTCATTAAATAATGGATTTTATATATGCATGAGAAGAGCAAATTTGCATGGATGGCCTAATACGTACGTATTTACAAAGGCAATGGGGGAAATGCTGCTGGAGAGGTTTAAACAAAAGTGTAATGTGGTTATAATTCGCCCAACTATTATTACAAGTACTTTCCAAGATCCTTTTCCTGGTTGGATCGAAGGTTTAAGGTACTTTTTCTAGTAATTCATTACTTATGTTTTTTTTTTCTTTTTCATAATTATATATAGTTGTGTACTTGTACAAAATTATTATTTTTAATAAAAAGTACGTGGTTGACCAATTAATGACTTTTTAAAGTTAATTATATGATGATATTTGAAATTATTTTAGCTTTCCACATTTTTAAAAAAAAATTATTTGCTCCCAACTCAGACTAATATTTTTTTGTTCTTGTGTGAAAACAGAACTTTGGACAGCATCTTTGTTGCTTATGGTAAAGGCAAACTGAAATTCTTCGTAGGTGATCCAGACTCGATTCTTGACTTGGTAAGATATATAGTTCAAAAATTATTAATTGTTTATATAATAAGAAAATATATACATACAAATGATTTGTAACTTTCGTTATATTTATCTTTTGGGACACACTTGGGTCAGCCGGAGGCACTGTGCGGCCGGGCTGAAACAATGACACTTTTATTCATATATATTGGCACTTTTCTGTATAAAGATCGACACTTTTAAAAATTGTCATTTTATTCGTAAAATAATTATGTTAAAGATTGACACTTTTATTCATATAAATTGACACTTTTCTGTATAAAGATTGACACTTTGGGCCCGGCCGCACGGTGCATCCGGCTGACACAAGTTTTTGTCTTATCCTTTTTTAGCACATGAATTAAAATAATATTTCTCCTTTTAAATCAAGATTCGTATCACATCCTTTTTATAAATTAATAAAAAATTATTCACGTCATCTAATTAAATTCGATCGCCTACTAAATTAGGTCAATATTAGCTACGTACACTTTCTACTTCATATCTAAAAAAGTAATGGACTTGACTCTTGCAAAAATGCAAATCCACAAATAATCCACGTGTCAATTGTCTTAGCTTACCAAACCGATCGAACAAATCTTATTATTAAATGCTATGACTCATCTCTTTACAAACAACCTCGACCTAACTAATTATATTTTATATTCGTCTCTATTTTCCTCAAATTAATTAAACTCTTCATGCATGATTTGCCATCGTAATTTATGCTCGCCTAGGGTTTGATGAAATATCATACTCCGTATTATAAATATACATAACAAAATTGTTCTTTTTTTAAATAAAAAAAATAATTTACAGATACCAGGTGACATGGTGGTAAACTGCATGCTTGCAGCAGTAGCATCACATTCAAGGGAAAGAGACGAAGTAACAGTGTATCAAATAGGTTCGTCGAGGCGTAATCCAATAAAATACGATGAATTAAAATGGTTAGTGCATCGTTATTTAAACAATAATCCATTGATCGATAATGGAGGAAAACCTATCAAAGTTGGTCTTCCAACTACTTTGGATACCATGGCCAGCTTCCACAATTATATCTCTTTCCATTATTTGCCATTTGTCGAGGTCAGTTAATTAGTTTTATTCTTTAATTCTTTTTATATTACGTAAGTTTTTATTCATCGGTTTATATTAATTGAGATTCTAATTAATTTTTCATCAGATGCTTAGATTGGCAAACGTGATATGCTGCAACCTTTTCGAACATGCATACATCAACGCAAAACGAAGAATCAATCATGCCTTGAGATTAGCTGAGCTTTATAAGCCTTACTTGTTTTCCCAAGCAATGTAAGTACATTATAGTATTTTCATTTCATAATTTAATATTTTATGGATCTAAATCCAGCTAATTAGTAAATATCATCTATGTCGAATACTGTGTTTTGATTTTATGTTTCTATTTTATTGACAGATTTGATGATGGCAACACTGAGAATTTACGAATGAGAATGAGAGAAAGCAGCAAAAATTTGGACGTGCTTAATTTTGATCCCAAGAGCATTATGTGGGATGATTACTTTTTGAACACTCATTTTCTAGGATTAGTCAAATATGCCTTGAATTGATTATTTGTGTGTGTAATTTGTATCTGTACTCTATCTCTATCTCTATCTCTATCTCCTCTCGAGAATTTGTACGATTATTTTCATTTATGGATTAATTGAATGATATTTTATTAATTTGATCATGCACTTGAAGCGATAAATAATTATGTTTTGTTATATTTTTTTTGTAAAAGTGTGGACAAAAGTGTCAAACTTTGAATTCACGAAATCGTCAAATTTTAATTATTATAATTTTCCAACGGCTATTGATGTGACACCATACGAGTGAGTAAAACACATTCCCGCATGTGAAACAATAAAATAATTATTTTTACCATATTTTTCGCAAAAGTGTCAATCTATATTAATAAAAATGTCAATCTAGTTATATGAACAAAAATGTCAATCATTCACAGGCCCGGTCCTGACTATAGGCCCACAAGGCTGACACCTCGAGCCCCAAAATTTTGAGGGCCAATATTTTTTTTAAATGTGTATTTTTTTTATTTCAATTAAACTTTTTGTGTTGAATGCAACAAAATTGAACAACGATCAAAGTTGTGTATATTTATGAAGTTGTTGAAAGATTGTGTTAAAAATAAAAATCAAGCCAAAATTTGTGTATTTTATTGCATTTATCTTCGATCATTCTTTTCCAAGATAATAACTTTATTTTCTTATTTCAACTAATTTTGATTATATATTCTCTCATTTTTTGTACTACTACATATACTATATTTTTTTTCTAGCTTCTTAAAGGGCCTATTTTTTCGTTTTCACCTAGGGCCTCACGAGACACAAGACCGTCCGGATTCATTCGAATTATCAAAATCGTCAGTTTTTGTTGTCGTACTTTTTCAATGTCTATTTATGCGACACCTTACGAATGAGTAAATAATAATCCAACACTCGAAGCGATAAAATAATTATTTTTATTGTAATTTTCGTAAAAGTGTCAATCTATATAAATAAGAGTACCAATCTATACGATTAAAAGTGTCAATCTTTGTGATTTTTTTAAATGTCTATATTTTTTTTCATCCTATTTTTCCAACGGCTATTTATGTTACACATTACAAGTGAGAAAAATATAGTCCCGCCCTTGAAAAAGATAAAATAATTATTTATCTCCTATTTTTAGTAATAGTTCCGATTTATATGAATAAAAGTGTCAATTTATATGAAAAAAAGTATCAATATTTTTAATTTATATCATTGCTACGTTATCCATGTGCGCATTAAGCATGCTCACGGTGGGTATTGAAGTATTATCACTTCAAAAGATAAAATTGAAATTTCTATTAATTTAATAAAATGTTTATTTTGCACTTTTATCATTAAAGAAAACAATAAATATTTGGCCTTGTTTCATATTTGATGAATTTTGAGGGGGGGGCAAAAATTTTAGGCATTACAAGAAGATATTGAGACCAAATAGTATAGAAATTGTTATCCCAAGGTTAAAGTCGTCATTTCATTTAATAACTCCGAAAAACATTAATTTCCTATAATTTGACCTCATCGATAACACTCAAAATTCATCAAATTCCTTATGCTCACCAATTTCCCCCAATTTCCGCCGAGCGTGGAAGCGTTTTGAATACGAATTCAGCAAAAAAACTACTACTACTACTACTACTACTATTGTTATTGGGTCGTGGGCTGGGTATATTGGGCCGCGATTTTTTTTTGGATCCTATAGTTTTTGTCGGGTGATTTTGGGATAAAAGTTCTCAAATTTAAAACGAGCCCAGTATTAATTGAAAGTCCTACCAAACGCTGGGAAAGCAAGTCCAGCTTTACGAAACTGAGGGGCGATCTCGTCATTCTTATACCAGAACGTCTCAAGCGCGGGAAACCAAATCTTTCAGCCCTCACCTCACCCCGCCTCTCTCCACTCACCACTCTCATGCTTTCTCTTCTACGAATCCATCCCCATCTTGTGCTTCGTAGTCCTTCCATTTTGATTTTCCCACTTTTAATTAACTTATTTACTTTTCCTTTTCCGTTTTACGGATTTCCTGCCACAAGATGAATGGCAGCGACAATAGGAGGAGAGATCGGTGGGATTCTCGTATTTCTAAGAAGCAGAAGCTCATTCTAAATGCAGAGGAGCAGCTTGAATCCAAGCTCGGTTTCGATCTATTTACCGAAGGCGATAAGCGCCTGGGCTGGTTACTTACTTTCGCCTCTGTGAGCATCCCAATTTCTCCTCTTTTTTCATCCACTTTATATGTAGTATTTGTCTAATTTTGATTTCATTTTCTGAAATTTAATGTCGTTGTTATATATAGTCGTCATGGGAGGATCGGGAAACTAGTAAGGTGTATGGTTGCGTCGATTTGTATTTTGTTTGCCAGGTAAGCTTTTCAATTTTTAAGAGGAATTCTCAAGTATTTAGCTTGGAAGAAAATTTGGTTGCTTGTTGTTAACTAATTTGATGTCTGTTGAATGTTGTGGTCGCAGGATGGTTCAATGTTTAAGGCGAAACATAAGTTTCAGCCTTATTTTTATGCTGCCACCAAGGTAGGTATCACACACTTCGTCTGCTACAAATAAGAGTGCACTTAAGAGCGTCTTTCCTATCCTTCAATATCAAATGACGGGGTTTACAATAATGTTCTTGTAGGATAAAATGGAAATCGATGTTGAGGCGTATTTGAGAAGACGTTATGAGGGCCAAATTGCAGATATTGAAATTGTTGAGAAGGAGGATCTTGATCTTGTAAGAAACATACGACCTTTACTATATTTTAGATGTTGATTTTTCTCATCTGAACTCGTTATGTTAGAAAGCTAACAATAATATTGCTTGGTCCCGAAACGTGTCATACAAAAATGAAACATCTCAAATAATATAACTTTGTACTTCTTTATAACTGAAATAGTCTTGTAATGACTTTCACTGTCCCGACTCATGAGCTAGATTTGGAGATCAAAGCCATTTGCTTGTGCCAAAATTGCAGCAACTTTGTAGAGCTTTTCTTTTTCTTATTTTTTTTTTATCAGAATTGAGTTTTTTAGCTGTTCAATGTCTGCTTTTTTGCACTACCTCTGCAGGATAATATTATTACACGAAGATTATGAATCAAATGTGTTCCTTACACTGTCATATGAGAATAAGAACACGATGTTTGCACAAAGCATAATGCTCCAAATTTTGATATTTCTTGTGTTAGGAGCTCAATTGTAGTACCTGTTCCGCAACATTATCTGATTGAGATGAATATTTTTTTTCTCTGCTATTATTCTATATAACCTCTTGTATGTACCCAAGGTTGTAATACATCCTGAAAAATATTGTGGTCTGAAGTACTCCAATTGTCACAGAAAAATCACCTATCTGGTCTGCACAAGTGCTATTTAAAGATATCTTTTGATACTGTTCAACAATTGATGCAAGTAAAGAGAGATCTTATTCATGTTGTTGAAAGAAACCAAGCAAAGTTGGACGCAGAGGATGCATATGAGTCCATTTTAACAGGGAGAAGGTAATGCTTATCTTCATTTGGGTGAAGTCATAACAATGAGTTCTATCTGAATCTGAATATGTTTTGATTGAGCAGCAAACAACGACCCCAAGATTTCATAGATTGTATCAATGATCTTCGTGAATTCGATGTACCTTATCATGTTCGCTTTGCTATTGACAAAGGTAATAGCTCATTCATATTATCGATTTTCTTTCTTATTATCTGCGTGAATCCAAAGTTACAAATGTATATCTTGTCTAATGCATTTTAAGTTCATATATTTCAGATATAAGGTGTGGACAGTGGTATGATGTTAGTGCATCCAGTGCTGGGATTACAGTGGAGAGGAGAACAGATTTGTTGCAACGTGCAGAAGTTCATGTCTGTGCTTTTGATATTGAGACCACAAAGCTTCCTTTAAAATTTCCAGATGCTGAATATGATTCAATCATGATGATCTCATATATGATTGATGGCCAAGGATACCTCATCATCAATAGAGAGGTATATGACCGGACCAAAGATTATTTCACATCCATGTTATTCATGGCTCATCTCATCTTAGGTTAAGGATGGCACTCCCCCCCCCCCCCCCCTTTCTCTGAATATAGAGGGGTGATTGGGGAAACATGTGGATTTTAAATTTTTTAGCCAGAAGAGTTTATCAAAAAGATTTAAAATTCAAACTCCACTCTGTGTTTAGTTTTTATTACAGAAATTAGATAAAGCCTGGATTCTGGGATCTCTTTGATGTGATTTATTTAGCAGTACCATCATACCTGCTGTACTGAATCATGTATCTTATTTAAATAGTTTAGCCTAGTTCAGGAGCAATCTTTTAGTTTGTTAAAATAAAATAAAAAGTTTTTTACACAATTTAGCTTGTTAGCTGATTAGTTTTAACTTTGTATGATTGTGCTATTACTGAGAATCAGTTACATTTCAAAATATTGCAGTGTGTTGGGGAGGATATAGAGGATTTGGAGTACACTCCCAAACCAGAATTCGAAGGTTGCTTCAAAGTGAAAAATGTTAAAGATGAGGTATTAATGACTTATTACTTATTTATTATACATTTAAAACATATATATTGTTATTACTCTATAACTCTGGAAATTGTTACAGAAAGGACTTCTTAGCCTGTGGTTTGCCCATATGCAAGATGTAAAGCCTGGTATATACGTGACATACAACGGAGACTTTTTTGATTGGCCATTCCTGGAAACCAGAGCAGCTCATCACGGTTACAATATGAGTGAAGTATGTAGCTTATCAATGCTAGCCACAGGAGATTTCTTAAGATTTTTTGCAGTTCTGTCTATCAAATTTTTCCAACGACAAATTTGATCATTAGTTTAGGGTGTAGAAAGTTGTAATGCTCTGAAGCTTTGTATATCTGTTGCCTGGTCAATGAAGAAAATTGTGTTATATCCTCTCGTACTTGCATGATTGTGGGGATACTTAATTAGAGATAACTGACTATTGCATTTGCATTCGGTTGACGTTGGCTCTAAAGCCTTAGTTGGTACATCTTAACAAGTGAAATCCACTTATCTGTTATTTAAATCTGAAGCACCGAGATTTTTAAATGAGATTTACATAATTATCTTATCTATTATTTAGGGGTTTGGTTGCGTAATCCAATACCTATTGTGTTCATTTAAAAATCCAAGCTCTTTATTTTTCTGTTTCTCAGTTCCCTTGTAACTTATGAACTGCAGGAACTTGGATTTCAATGCGACAAAATTCAAGGTGAATGTCGTGCCAAATTTGCTTGCCACCTGGACTGTTTTGCGTGGGTTAAACGTGATAGTTATCTCCCTCAAGGTAGCCAAGGTCTAAAGGTTCGGCTCCTTTTTTCAACTTCTGATTTTAGATTCTTCGTCTCTTGCTTTTGATTTCCTGATTACATATGTTTTCCATCTAGTGAACTTATAGTAATTTTTATTTTCATTAACATTTAACACTTTTTCAGTTCCTTGCAGTTATCCTTCTTTTCCAGTTTTCAATTACCGAGTCATTGTTGTATACCATGATATGCCTTTTATATCATAATTGCATCCGGATCATGATATTAAAATGCAAACTTTCTCATTCTGTACAGTCACCTGGATTCTATTGTAATGCTTATGTGCTTGGTAGTCTGATCTTATTGACTGTTTTGCACCTTGAGTGACATCTTCTTTGTCCTGTTTAAAGTTCAAACAATGTACTTCTGTGACTTTGATGAATTTGAATTCAATTAAACTCCAAAATGGTAGATAATATCTGTGATATGCGCTTCATGTTCCATACCTACAATGTGTGATATTCTTGAATACCTAGTGAGATGGGTTTCTTCATTTCTTGATGTCAAAATACTATCAGATTCGAGTTCCACACAGTATAGTTGATTTTGTAAAATTTCAGTTGAAAATTTACTATATCTGCTTGCTTTTCAATCTCATTTTTGTTTAACATGTCTATTTCATGGCATGTTGTCTTTTTATAATATGTGTAGATAATAATGTTAACTCTTTACTATTTCAGGCTGTGACAAAAGCCAAATTGGGCTATGATCCTTTAGAAGTCAATCCTGAGGATATGGTTCGTTTTGCTAAAGAAAAACCGCAGGTATGTTCTAGTTGAAATTATATTCTGACACTATTGTGAATATTGTTTGGAGAAGATCAATGATGTTATGGAGCTTGTTTTCAGCTAGAACAAAACAAAAAATTCAAATTTTATCAGATGTCACTAAGAATTTATCTTTAAATAGAACATTGCTAAGTTCAGAGCTAGATGGCAAGTTTGGTGGAACCTTGTTGTTTTACCCTGGTGGCTGGTTCTAGAAAACACAGGAAGACTGAAAACACGTGCATGCAACTGTATCTGTAGCGACATGAAGCTGGTTTTACCTTCATATTATTTTGATTTTGATTCTTATTCGCAAGTCAAAAGTGAGCTGTAGTATCATAAAATCAACTATGAATTTATATAGAACTCTTGAGCAACTTGATGTTGGTCTTCTTCAGTGAAGATTCTTATGCTCTTTGGGTTAAAGGTGAACAACTAAATCGACAGTGATTCCTCAAACCTACATGGTTGACTGTTAATGATCAAAGTTAAAGAGTCAACGAGCAGTTTCAAACTTAAAACTATCTATGTATAGTAAGAAAGAACTCCCACTTATTCTAATTAAGGATCCCATCTGCTGCCAGAGGTGTTCTTTGTTAAAGAACTCTACGGAACTGTTCCAAAAAAAGATAAGATAATACACTTTTTCAAACCACTGAACTGATTAGCATACTTTTCTTAATTTTTCAGTCCCTCTATCGTAAGCTTACGACAAGCTACTTAAGCTTCTCCTGATCCATGATGTCATTGCTAAGGCAAATGTGTTGTTTATAACAGTAAAGGCATGATTTTTCACGTGGAGTTGTCAAACACAAACTCAGGGACTTCAGGACTATTCTACAATGTCATGTATATCTTTGGAGTTGTAGTACTAATGTTCTAGTCTTTCGTCTTTTTGCTTTCCTAGGTTGACCCATCCTTGGTTTCTTGATCAGTTATATCATGAACTAAGAATTTCTTGAAGGAACTTGCACCAACATTGTTTTTGTAGATTGGTGTTTGGTGTATTTCCCCCCCTTCCCCAGTTCATAATGGATGCATTTAGCAACCAAAAATACTTATGTTTCCATCCAGAAAACAATAAGGTCAAAATTTGCATTCGCAATGTGCGTAATCTGTATCAGGGCAAACTAACTAGTCTTTCTTTTTATAAGTCTACTTGATTATAATTATGATCTCTACTTGACCTTTTACCGAATTCAGTAAATTGTTTCATGTGGGATACTCCACTAACCATCTCCTTGGTTTACATTGTTGTGACTTTGCAGATGATGGCATCATATTCTGTTTCTGATGCTGTTTCAACGTACTACCTATATATGACATATGTACACCCCTTTATTTTCTCCTTAGCAACCATAATCCCCATGCCACCGGATGAAGTTCTTAGGAAAGGAAGTGGGACTCTCTGTGAAATGCTTCTTATGGTCCAGGTGAATAATTGAAACCCTATACTTGTGCTTTTATGTTGTAACTATGGGACATTGATTCTTTCAGTTGCACAAACTCTGTTCCTCATTTACTGGATTCATGTTTTTTGAGTTATTTGTCTTGGGCCCTCTGGTTCCACATCTTCTAAGATGGTCTCCAACCCAATGTGTAATATGAAAATAAATCAGATACAGGGACCTCTTCAACTACATGGCGATACCCTTATTGTTTAGCATTTTTGTTCTTGTAGGCATACGGAGCAAATGTTATCTGCCCTAATAAACACCAATCTGATCCGGAGAAGTTCTACCATAATCAACTCCTTGAGAGTGAGACATATATTGGGGGTCATGTGGAATGCCTAGAAAGTGGAGTTTTTAGATCTGATCTTCCCACAAGTTTCAAACTCGATCCAGCTGCCTATGAGGTGATAATTGATCTCAGCTCCTCTTAGAAATAAAATATTCGAGTTCTTTTGTTACAACACCTTTTTATCAGAAGGCTGCCAGCAAAACCTGGAGCACTCTTAAGTGAAATAAATGCATTTTTTTCTAGTGCAATCGTCAAGCGCAATGTGTATGATCATCTTTGGAATTATGAACATCATATTCTTTCATAATTTTGAATTAGGCAATGTCTCAGCATACACTACTATGTCTTACACATGTTGAATGTTTTCAAATTCTTATTCACTTGATTGAATATTAAAGTTCCTGAAGCACCTAGTTTGACCTCTGACTAGTATGCCTATTTAGAACGTTTGGTATATTATATGCATATCATGTCAAAAGAAAACATGCTAGGAGGTGGATGTGTTATTGAAGTTGGATGGTTTGTGGTCACTTTTTGTCCGAACAAAACTTTTTTTTCCTTGTAAATCTTACTGAGGCGAGAATAATTATCATTACAGCAATTACTAGACAATCTAGACAGGGACCTTCAATATGCTATCAAAGTGGAGGGAAAGATGGATCTTGAATCAGTTTCGAATTATGATGAAGTTAAGAATGCCATTGAGGAAAAGGTAATGTTTCCATGTCTTTGTGAAGCATGCTTCTCATTAACTCTGTCTAAAGAAGAGACATATGACTGGTTTCCTCTGTTTCATCCCCATATTTGATTTTAGTCAAGAGGAGTTCTGCTATCTAGACTATTGTTGTTTTTAGACTTTATCATCTGAACTATATCTTGTTCTCCCTTTTTTTCTGATGACCATCCATTTGAACTAGTAAGTTAGGGTTGCTATCTAGAGCGGTAGAGCTCACTATGTGTAGAATATTCCATATTCTCATATGTGCACAGTATATCTGTTGTGAAAAGGAAAACAAAAAAAAAAGTTTGCGAGCGGAGCAGTGTTGTAAAAAACGTTCTGAGGCGCGCCTCAAGGCGTACGCCTCAGCCCTAAAAACGCCTCGAGGCTTACGCCTCGGATGCCAAGTTTGAGGTGATCGCCTCAAAACGCCTCGCCTCAAACGCCTCAGTTAAATAGTTTTTTTTTTTTTTTTTTTTTTTTTTTTTTTTTTTCCGGGCTTAATTGGCCTTTAAAACTAAAATGCCCATTCCTAATTAACCCTAAAATCAAACTAAAATAAGTTAAAAAATAATAATAAAACACAATTGAAGTCGCAAAACATAGACACTCGCGTCGTGACTCCTCCTTCTCCTTCCTTCTCTCAGAACCCAGGCATAGACACAACATTATTAATACAACATTATATATAGGCAAAGTAAAAAAGCCTACACTTTGATAGATGAAGAAGAGATTGAGGATGAAGATGAAGATGAAGATGAGGAAAAAACCAACATTATTTAATCATTAATGCTTTTAATTTATTATTTTAAAGACTTCTAAGACTATTAAGTTTGATCTTTTGTTTGTTATTTCTCTATTATAAGTATTTGTTCTTTTTATAAAAAAAATTGTCTTAAGTTTGAGGCTTACGCCTCAAAACGCCTTGAGGCTTACGCCTCGCCTCAATCAGGGAAAACGCCTCAAGTACGCCTTAAGTACTTTACAACATTGGAGCGGAGGTCCAAAATCCTCTATAAATCTCGGATTTACCCTCTATTTAGTCGTACCTTAGTCCCTAGTAACACACCTAGATGTCCAGTGGCAGATATATCAAAATATGCAAATGGAGATGTTGTGCTACTGAAAACACATATATTGTGTGCATGTGGATAGTAACAAATTGCTAAGCTTATTGCATTGCGTCATGACCTGCAAAATTTTGTGTGCTTGTGCTCTTCAATATGCAGCTGATGAAACTGCGAGATCACCCGATATGCGAAGAATTTCCACTGATATATCATCTTGATGTTGCTGCTATGTATCCAAACATCATTTTGACAAACAGACTTCAGGTAATCAACAAAATGGTTCCATGGCATGTAGCACATTTTCTTATTATGGACTTCACTTCCAAGTGCAGTATAGTATTGTACGCAAATGAGAAAGCATAGGTGCATAGATCAATCTAAAAATGATCATATCTGAACATGATCCATGACAAGCTAGGTTAGTTTTGCTACATCCTATTCTTGGGAAAATGGTCTAATAATTAATTAGCTATAAAATGGAGTCAAACTGCTGTGTTTCCTAAATAGATTATAAGGCCGAATGAAACATTAAATTCAAACCAAGCACTTGCTTTCGTTATAATGATTTTTTGTGATTTCTAATGTGGGCAAATAGCGAACCTCTAAAGGTTCCAAGTTTTTAAGCTTCTCTCCAGTAAATGCAATCTTCAGCATCAAATACTTACTATTATATGATCTCTAGTTGATTGTGTGGGTGGTATGCTCACCGTAATGGGAAAGCTTATGTCTTTATGGATCCTGGATTCACACAACAATAATTTGCAAAAAATCATGGCTACTTTAAGCTGTAATATGACCATATTTTCATAATCAAGATGGCTTTTGACTAACATGCTGTTAATTATGTTTCTCTGCTCTCAAATTGTAGCCACCTTCAATTGTCACGGATGAAATTTGCACTGCATGCGATTTCAATCGTCCTGGAAAAAATTGCCTTAGGAAGCTTGAGTGGGTTTGGCGTGGAGAGACATACATGGCAAAGAGAAGGTTTGATTAATATTCCTCCATTATTTTGTGAATTAAACAGAAAACTGCAATGAATAATATTGAACTTGGTTTTATTATATTGATGCCAGTGACTACCATCATATAAAGAGACAAATTGAGTCTGAGCTTGTTGATGGCATGAAAGGAAAACTATCCAACTCTTTCCTTGAATTGCCTAAAGCAGAACAACAATTGAGACTAAAGGAGCGACTAAAAAAATACTGCCAAAAGGTATGTCTACATCCTAGTCCTCACCCCGTTAATTGAACCAGTATGCGCTCGTAAGTTCGTAACAATTTTTTAATATAATTTTTCCTTTCATCTTCTAGGCATATAAAAGGGTATTGGATAAACCTATTACTGAACTTCGAGAAGCAGGGATCTGCATGCGAGAAAACCCATTCTATGTTGACACTGTCCGCAGGTAGTTATCTAAACTATTGTCATGATTATTTTGACATTTTTAATCCACTATTCGACACATACTCTTCAAGGAGCTTTCACATCCTTCTTAACCGTAAGTCGAAAATTTCAAGCCAAGTTGCCGTACTCAAGATTGTCCTCATTTGCTTTTACTGTATTTTATCTTTGTTTTTTGTAAAGCTTTCGAGATAGAAGGTATGAATACAAAGGGCTTAATAAGGTTTGGAAGGGAAAATTGTCAGAAGCAAAAGCCAGTGGAAATCCTATTAAAATCCAGGAAGCACAGGTATCAATCTCTCCTGGTCCTGTTTATGATGATGTAAAGTTGTTGTAGAAGTAAGACTGATTCTGATGACATTACTTTTTCAGGACATGGTAGTGCTTTATGATTCATTGCAACTTGCCCACAAGTGCATTCTCAACTCCTTCTATGGATATGTTATGCGGAAGTATGTTCCTAACATCCGTTCTATTGACGTCCTATCTTTCAAATCAACTTTTTGTGTTCTTACATATCGTGGTCAATTTATAAATTCCATAGGGGTGCAAGATGGTATTCCATGGAAATGGCTGGGGTTGTTACATATACTGGAGCTAAAATAATTCAGAATGCACGGTTACTGGTTGAAAGAATCGGGAGGCCTCTTGAGTTAGACACTGATGGTATCTGGTGTTGTCTTCCAGGATCATTCCCTGAGAACTTCACGTTTAAGACAAAGTATGTTTTAGTTACAAAATTATTGGCGGCTTTTATGAATTTACTTCTCGAAATCATTTGGTTCTTTAGTACATCATGTTTAAGTAGTTACTTGTTTCTGGCATGGATCTATTGTCTATTTACTTTTCTCATGCCCAAACGTTCTCTGAAGAGATGCTGACCATACATATATTCAGAGATTCGGGGAAGAAGCTGACAATTTCATATCCATGTGTCATGCTAAATGTGGATGTGGCTAGAAACAATACCAATGATCAATACCAGGTCAGTAAATCAACTTATCATCATATTTTAGTAAGTTTTGACTCATCACTGCAAAGTCATGGATGGTCATTAACTTTGGGAAGGAGAACTGATTCAATAAACTGACATTGGTACCGACTACTGTTTCTTGCAGACTCTACAAGATCCTTTCAATAAGACATATACAACACATAGTGAGTGCTCAATTGAGTTTGAGGTGGATGGACCATATAAGGTGATGCCGTGATAACCTGTGAATTTGTACTCTTAACGATGACTATCCCTGTTAACTTGTCTTGTTATATAACTGAAAAACATTGGTAACATATGCGTATAGGCAATGATTATACCTGCTTCCAAGGAGGAAGGGATTTTGATTAAGAAACGTTACGCAGTTTTCAATGATGATGGTACCCTAGCGGAACTGAAAGGTTTTGAGATCAAGCGAAGAGGTGAGCTGAAGCTCATCAAAGTTTTCCAGGTATTTCCATAACCACTGCAGTGCCCGTTGCTATGATATTTGGTGGAGTGATCTATTTTGTTTTCTCTTCCTCAATCCTCATCATTCATCTTAATGCTTTTGCAGGAATTTATCCTTATTCATGTACTACTACCTAGTACAGTATTTTTCATTATCCTAATCATGATGATATTTTATATATATCTTCAATTGATATATTGCCTGATTATGTTTTAACTCCCTCCCTCGCAATCCCAATTGTTTATTTCCTTTTAAGCCAAGTTTCCTACTGTTCATTGATTTTCGAAATTACTAATTATTTTATTTTTTGCAGGCTGAAATGTTTGATAAGTTTCTTCACGGATCAACATTAGAAGAGTGTTATTCAGCTGTTGCTGCTGTTGCAGATCGTTGGCTTGACCTTCTTGATGTATGTTACTAAGTTTTAAATGTCTGGTTTTAACATACATAAGACTAGAGTATACATTGTCTACGTGTTTATTAATGAAAGTTCTTTCCCATCTAATTACCACAATTCAAGATACTGGAATGTTTGCCTTACTTTCTTTTTTGAAGTTTTGGCTTGTTCTGAATAGTAGAATAAATTTCCTTCTGGCACAGACCATTCAGGATAGTAGTCTGGAGTATGTTTGACATACTTTGAGTATAGCAAAGCATTGTCTTGAAAATACTGCATAGCTTTTGTTTTTCTTTTTTTTTTTTTGAATTCATATCACTTATCTGCGGGACTTAGTACCATTGACAACTGTGCATATATTCTCCTATATTACCAAAAACTCTTAGCTGCTAGAATTCAATGAGATTTGATGATCTAAGTCTCTTATAATTTCAGAACCAAGGAGAGGACATCGCAGATAGTGAGTTGCTTGATTATATATCAGAATCAAGCACAATGAGTAAGTCCTTAGCAGAGTATGGTGAACAAAAGTCCTGTGCGGTGACTACAGCAAAGCGCTTAGCTGACTTCCTTGGGGATGCAATGGTGAAAGATAAAGGATTGCGCTGTCAGTATATTGTTGCATGTGAACCGAAGGTACAAACTTTATAATAAGCTTGTGAAGTCTGTTCTGCTTTTATTATTCTATTCAAGAGAATACTATGAGATGTCCTATAAATCCACAAAATGCAGTTTTCTGTTTGCTGTTCTCTTTATTATATTTGCTTCTGCCAGAGAGGAATGAAAGAATTGAGTTTAGTCAGGAATCGGTCTGAATATAAATGCAAGATTGTAATGTGCTTTTGTATAGATATAATACGATGGCATTTTTTCTAGAATTGGTGTGAATGCAATCGAATACGACATTGACACACCACATGTACAGGGAACCCCAGTAAGTGAGCGTGCTGTTCCTGTTGCAATTTTTGAGACTGAATCAGGTTAAACCTTTATAGCTTTATCGTTCTTCTTGTAATTAATCTCAAAAACAAAGAAGTACTTAGCTGGTACAAATTTTGGTTACAGAAATAATGAAATATTACGTGAAGAAGTGGTGTAAAGTCTCATCAGATGTTGGCATCCGGTCAATCATTGATTGGTCATACTATAAACAAAGGCTTAGTTCGGCTATTCAAAAAATAATCACAATCCCAGCCGCCATGCAAAAGGTGATGCAAGTGACTGCTGCTAAGTAATCCATTTCCCTTTTTTACATCCCTCTCTCCCACTTCTGAACTGGAATCATATATTTGTTAGGTTGCGAACCCTGTCCCAAGGGTTGTTCATCCTGATTGGCTGCACAAGAAAATCAAAGAAAAAGAAGACAAGTTTCGTCAACGCAAGTTGGTTGATATGTTCAACTGGAAACAAAAAGATGATGCTGTGAGGTTGAGTGGTAATCCTCAAGCTAATGATCACTCTACAGATGGGCAAAATATTACTGACATGGAAGACTTTAGATGTTCTGGGAAAAGTACTCCTGTGAGGCCTCAACCCATTGTTCGTTCCTATGGGATCCATAGTAATCAACATCAAGTTGAAACAAGTAATGTTGTAGAAAGTGCAAAGGAAAATGATAAGGAGACAGGACATAAGCAGTCAACTCATCCATTGCAAAGGGCTCCTGAAGAGATAATTGATAAAAGTGTTGATTATCAAGGATGGTTGGAGTCAAGAAAGAGAAAGTGGAGAAGTACTAGGGAGAAAAGGAAACGTCAACGGTATTATTTTTCATAACTAATGTTTTTATGTGTTCTTTCTGTAATATTTTCATAAAAGGGTTGTAAGGAAGTCTCATGCGTAGATTCATTGTTGATTTCTGTTTGTTTATTTCTATTTTTCCAGGGTTAACATTATCAATGGTGCAGAGGATCCTAGCAGCACTACCAACTACAAACAGGCTCCAGGTAGAGTTGGGTTAATTCCTATTTCCAGAGGCATGACTTAGCTCTCACCCGTTGCCATTGGCAGGTGATGCATTTTAAAGAGTTTCTATTTATGTAATTTTTCAGTGGCTCTATATTTTCTTCCATAACAAGCTGGATATGATTCTTCTCTTTGTCAGATCATTCAGCTTGAACCAAGTGGACAGAATGGCCAATTTTTTGCCTGGGTAGTTGTAGAAGGAACAATGCGTAAGATCCCCATATTAGTTCCCAGGGTATTCTACCTCAACTCTAAAGCCCCTGTAACTGAGGAATTCCCTGGAAGGCGCGTAAACAAGATTCTTCCCCATGGACACCATAACTATAACCTTATTGAGGTAAACCTTCTAAAGTTTTATTTTGAAGGGGACACCTTCTAAGTTCTAAAGTTTACAGGAGCGTTCTAATCACAGAAGTATACTTTTTAGTAATGATTCTGTCATTTGAATATTGCTTTTTCCATGAAAAAAGGTCAGGATTGATGAAGACCAATTTAGGACTGAAAGCAAGAAATTAGCTGCTCACCTTGCAGATCCTGAAGTTGAGGTATTTATTTTCTAGCCAGATTCATATGCTGCAACTTCCTGTAAATACTTGTATGGACACTTCACACTTCAGTGCACCATGCTAATTCTAATACGGACAATTTGCCTTCACTTTGAAACTTCTTCTTGAGGTCTTTTGACTAATGCATTTCGCTTAGGGAGATGAAAATATGAAAATCTCAGAGGATCATTTACTCAGTTTATAGTTAAAGGAGTCGATTCAATCAAAGTAACCGTTTTGATTTGATACTTACAGTTGCTCACAGTGAGGCCCATTATATACTACTGTAAACCTTCCATTATATCATACGAAAGCACTCTTCTCCTTGCAGTCTCTTGTCGGTTGAAACTTAGATGGAAGTCCTCTTTTCAAGTTTGTTGCATGGCTTCATTATCTACCTAGATGTCTAGATACTACATAAAACTTTAGGCTGAATAACTGCAATCACAACTACTTATATCATCTTTTTTATGATAATCTGATAGTAGTAGAGATTTTATTCCCTTTATATGTAGTTTAACAAGGTCTAGACAGGCCAACTTTATATCAGTCAGGACATGTTTATACCGGTCACCTGCTGCAGTGAGCTATTTTTATTTATTCAGTTGTCTTCGTCTCGTCTTATACCTCTATTTGGGTGGGGTTGGGAGAGTTCAACACTGTGTACTTAGGACTCGTTTAATTTGGGGAATATGGGTGGATTACTAAAAATTATCTAAATTTCTCCAATCCAATGTAACTTTTCTGGACTTCAAATGGGTGGACAACCGTCCCTTGACTGTTTTAGTTTGAGTGATTAAGTAATAAAATTATCATCACTTTTTTTAGTGCATAAAAGTATACATGGGAGATGTTAAAACTCAAGTAAACAAGCAGTTAGTGAACTGCTTTCCAGTCCTGATGACGTATTATGTCTCAACTTTAAAGAGTGGTATTTTCCGGAGTAATTAATTTGCATCCAATCTCAATCACCAGCAACACCATAACAAAGTTATGAAGATGCCGATGTCTTAATGGGCAACATCACAAGATTTTGATATAACACTTATTAAAGGTTGTTATTTTCATATCGCAATGTCTGTGAAAATTGGAATAACCATATTTGCCAACTCATGGGGCTACTCTTGATTTTACTTGCACATTATGATGATAATTTGAAACTTCTACAGGGAATATACGAAACCAAGATTCCACTGGAATTAAATGCCATCCTTCAGATTGGTTGCGTTTGTAAAGTGGACAAATCAGCCAAAAAGAGAAACTTTCAAGATGGGTGGAGTTTAAGTGAATTGCATATGAAGACAACAACTGAGTGCCCATATCTGGAACATTCATATGCTTTCTTCTACTTATATCATAGGTATTGCATGTTGTTGAAATATATGTTATATGGCCTTCTTAATTAAACAAATTTGCTCTAGTTAAGGTAATATTGTTGCTACGGTTCTCATGATAAAAATTTGGTATTCAATCTTCCTCAGCATCTGTGATAGCCGAGCCATGTTTGTTGCATATTTTCCTGCATCAAGCCAAATAGCTGCCGTGGTTGTCAGTCCTTTCCAGAGTAAGGAATTGTCCTCTCAAATGCTAGATAGACAATTTCGTGAAGCTAACCAAGCATTATCCTTACAAACTCCTATGGATAATGAAGACATTACATTCAAGGTAAAATTGTTTGCTGATACATTTGTTCTCATATTGGTATATTTATTGAATTATCATGTTCTTGCACTTTCTCATAGGTAGACTATGTTGGCCATCTCAAAGATGCTCAAGGAAACTTGCATAGAATGATAACAGAATACAGGTTTGTCTCATACTCTAAAAATCTCAATTCATTATAATATGTGGCATTTGCATCGAGCTTCTTCAATGAACAAGACAGCTCACAACTAGTTTGAAGAGATCTGTTAATATAAAAAAAAATACTCCCTCTGTCCTCTTTTTACTGACCCTCTTTTTTCGGCACAGCGTTTCCATGCTTCTCGTTGATGGGTTTTAAAATGAATTTTTGAAGTATTCTTTCTTTTACGGGATACTATGGGTGCCGAAGTATCCCGTAAAAAAAAGAATACTTCAAAAATTTATTTTAAAACCCATCAATGAGAAGCGTGGAAACACGTGCCGAAAAAAGAGGATCGGTAAATAGAGGACGGAGGTAGTATATAAATTCGTATGTTCTAAACTATTATGAAAACTGTAATCTGTATGAACATGAAAAGGGAGAAATGAGATATTTTGTGAACTTGTATGTATCTGGTCATTACAACAGAAAGTGGTGTCAAAGACCAAATTATCCAACAGATTTGTATTGGGTCATTACAATAGAAGATTATTTTGAGTTGATAATATATTGTATGAACATTTGTTCACATCAGTATAACAGCGAACCATGCATCCACGTGAGTCCCTGTGCCCTCCACCCAACATTTGGGTCTGGGTGCTGACTGCATTGGGGTTTCCTTTCTATCTAGTAATGAGATGAATATGTGTATTCATTATTAATTATTTTGACCAAATAAAGTATGTATGCTATTAATAATCAATAGATCTACGAGGTGTGTTTACCAGTGAGACTTATCCTTTCTGATTCAAAATGAAATAATATCATTTATCCTATTTGAAATCCAGATTGGAAGGGGATGCTAATACAAATAAAACATGTTAATGCCTGCATAGTAAGAGACTTATGTTGCAGAAAATAACATTTATTATCCTATTTGAAAACCTAACTGGGAGGAGTTTTTAATATCATAGACACGTGAATATCTTTATGGGATAGAAAGGGTACATGCATGATTGCTCTAAGAACTAAATCCAGGGTCTGATAAGCCTGATATAATGTGGCCCTCACTAGTGATGCTCTTTTAAGTTTCTACTTAATATTTTTGAGAATATCATAAGGTGATTGGTACTCTGATTAGTGGATCTTACCAGGACCTTAAAACTTGTCTACCAGTAATATATGAAGTGTGTGTATAGACTGCCTTTCTCTCTATGCTAAGAATTGAAAAGGTATAGGACTCACAAACTATGCAACAATGATACCCCATATAGTGGTTATCATGTCAATCCTCATACTAAAAACAATGATAAATATCTGGAGTGTTTACTAGGGACCTAATATATCCCCATATTAGGCTTCAGGAAAGACAGAGGCTTATGAATTTAAGTATGACCTGTCTTTGATAAGGAGCAAACTGATTTGGATGGGGACAAAAAAGTACTCCTTCCATCCCATAAATTTAGTTCTGGAAGGTTGGATACGAACTTTAAGAAAACAAATTGTTTATGATAAAATTGTAAAGGTAAAGTAGGTTTATTCAAGGGTATTTTTGGAAAATTAGGAGTAGGAAAGAGAATGTTGGGGTAACGTGTAGTTGTTTTTGGTGGGCCCCAATGGCATATTATGCTATTTAGGAGAATCTTGAGGATGTTTATTATGTGTAGTGGGTTTTAGAGGTATGAGACTAAGTTTGTGGGACAGTCAATTATAGTAACCAAGACTAAGTTTGTGGGACAGAGGGAGTATTAAGGTTGGGAACTAGCTTAGTATGTTTAATATTCAATACACGAGCAGCTTAAGGGTTTCAACAGCTAAATGACATGTCTGCATGCCACTCTAGGATGTTACCAAGGTGTATTCGAACATTTTCAACTTTTTCTTGATTTTATTCTCAGGAATAAAACCATATATTTTTCTGAGTTGGGAAGTTTTGCAATTCCGTTACCCTTTCTGTGGCATGAATGCTTTGACATTTACCTTGTGCATAATCGTTTTGGCAGACATCGGCATCATGGTACCTGTAATTGCTGTTATTGAGTGCCCTCACATTCAGTCATTGAAGTCTGGTATTAGATCATTGGAAGAGTTTCCTTGTGTAACCATACCGTCGAATGCTCGTGATAGCCAATATCAGGTGAATCCAAGCGTTGTCTTTGATTTTTGTGGTTTATATATGTATTGATTGTACTAACATATTGGCACTCTTTGCTTATACAGGCTATTGGTTGGCAAGTAATTGCTGCAAAAACTGGACTACAACGATGTGCTGCATCATCACAATGGTTGAATGAGAGAGTTACATTGTCACGATATGCCCATGTAAAAGCTGCTGCACTCATTACTTGATAGATGCTGTATTTTTGTATGTTTTCTTTCAGATGCTATATGAAGAAAATTATATATGAACAGGTTCCATTAGGAAATTTTGAAGTTGATTGGCTCATACACACAGCTGATATCTTCTTCTCGAGAGCTTTGCGTGATCAGCAACAGGTTGCAGCTTTCATCTCTTTATCAAGATTTACTTTACTTTTGACTGTTAGCAAAGATATAACAAGTCACTTGCCATCTTATTTCATCCTCAGCATGTTTTCATACTTATGAAATTTAATCCAACAGGTGTTGTGGATATCTGATAATGGCTATCCGGACTTGGGAGGCACTAATGAAGATGTACCATGTTTTATAGATGAGGTAAGTCATTTGGGCTTCAGATTGAGTTATATTTTTATTGTGGTTGTGGCATGTTTTGTATTGTTCAAATATGGGTAATGAGATTATTGGAATAATGGTTGTTCCATTGTAAGATGTTAGGGAGTTAATTTTATAATGATTCCTGCAACCAGGTCAATCAACCTGTTGTCACTTATCCCGGTGCATATAGGAAAGTCACAGTTGAACTTAAGGTAATAGTTCGCTTTTCTCTCGTTCTCCCTCCTTTTCTTCAGTTTTCCTCCTTTACCCCTTTCTGCGATTAAAGTAATCTGCATCTGTTATTCTTTTAGATCCATCACCTAGCTGTCAATGCTCTTCTCAAAAGTAACCAAGTGAATGAAATGGAAGGAGGAGCTTTATTTGGTTTGGACCAGGAGACGACTTCAACTTCATATAATACTGACAAACAATATAGTTATGATGAGGAAAGTTCTTGTGCTCCTGCATTTCGTGTTCTGAAACAGTTAATCCAGAGATGCATTGCTGATGCAGTCACCTCAGGAAATGTGTTTGCAGATGCTGTATTACAGCATCTCTACCGATGGCTTTGCAGGTTGCTAATTGAACTTTACTTCTCGAAGCATATAATATTTTGATACTAAACTCTTTTCACAATATATCGCAGTCCAATATCTAAACTTCATGACCCAGCTCTCCATCGCATGCTTCATAAGGTGATATCTCTATTTTCAGGAAACATGAGTGTTGTTGTTCGATTGATAAAGAAATATGTTGCATATGGTCACACACTGTCATTATATTTTTATCTCCTATTTCTCACGCTTTATTTTTCAAAAGAAAACAATGTTAAGCCGATTGCTGTTCTTACTTTAAGTGATCTTTAAGTTTCTTAGAAAGGATATTGCATGTCATACAGTTGAGATCTCTCAACAATTCTTTGCTAGCTAATTTAACTGCAGGGTGTTTGCCAGTCCTGTAATATCTAAGTTGAGTTATTGAAATCCACTACTAAAATAGATGATTTACACGTACTTTAATTCAGGAAAGCATGTTTATCCTTTTGATAAGGGGTTCAAGAGTTTTTACTCAGTGAATAGATGATATCTTGACTGGCAGGTTATGCAAAAGGTGTTTGCTTTGCTTTTGGCGGAGTTCCGGAAATTAGGTGCAACGATTGTGTTTGCAAGCTTCAACCGAATTATAATAGATACTGGAAAATCGGATCTATCGGCTGCAAAAGCTTACTGTGAGAGTGTACTTAAAACTCTGCAAACGAGGTTTGTCTCAAAATGCATTTTGGGGTTGCTTTTTTAGTGTGCATGTCATCTCAAGCTTCCATTGTAGCAGGGACTTGTTTGAGTGGATTGAACTTGAGCCTTCCCAGTTTTGGCATTCCTTACTCTTTATGGATCAGGTAAGCTCATCTTACTTTGTGAGAGATCATTTCAATATGCCGCTTACAGCATGTGTCCACTTTTACTGAATGCAATCTCAGGTTTTTTTTTTTTTTTTTTCCCTGAGTGTTTCAATATGTTGAAAAGTAGGAAAAAAAAATTCTCTAAAAAATGTTGCTGTATTATGTTTTCTCCCTTTCTCTAAGAGAATAGGGTCCAATGCCAGCCAGCATATTTTCCCAAGTACTTTGCTTGCAGTTTGGTTTACAATTGGTGTCTTTACATTGATAATATTTAATCTCTTTTTGTCCTTTTTGGTTGGTGGATTGGCTTGAATTTCATCTTTCTATATTGATTCCACCCTTTGTAAAGTTGTGTTTCCCTTTTCATTTTGTCTTTTCCTTGTCATTCTGATGGAATTATTTTCATTGCTCTTTTTTGTTCAATATTAGTATAACTACGGTGGAATTCAAGCTAGATCAGAAGATGGACCCGCAGAAGAATGTAGAAATGCTGGTGCAGAAAGTGTATATAGCGACTCTCAAGTAGATATTGTCTCCAACTGGACCATAGCAGAAAATTTGACTAAAGCAACACAGGTTGGTTAATTATCCATGTAAACATTAAGACTTGTTTATCCTTACCTTCTTTACTGTCTGAGGATTCTCTCGGAAGAAAGAAATAGATTCTATTACTGTATTAGCCACAAACAGTGAAAGAAATAAATATGCTGGACCGAAAAATGACCTCAAATAACATCCTAAACCTACCTGTTCTTTGAACCTCCTTTTAAATGAAAATTTTCTTAGCTATTGAGTTAGGTGAAGATGCTGCCTATCTAGTCTTAAACTTGCTTAGCCATTAAATAAAGTTGCCAGCTTATTTGATATCATGCCTAATTAAGTGCCCGTCTTTCTGCAGGACCACTTTATCTTAATTGTATCAGAATTTTTGTATTTTCCCTGGAAGTTTGCACAAGAAGAAGCAGTAAAACGAGCATCTTCCATTGGAGATCTATGTACTCCATCAATCACAGCTGCAACTGCTGAGATTCTTGAATCACAAATGACAGAATTCCTGAAGAAAAAGGTGTCATTTAATTCATTTGAAGTATGTTCTTTTTCCTAACATCCAAAATATCGGACTTGATATCTAATTCTATGTTCTACAGATTGCATCTGAATTTACAGACAAACTTCTTAAAATTGTATGTGATCCACATCTTCACGTGAAAGGAAGAAACAAGTCTGAGAGTGATCCTCCTGGAAGTTTGCAATCTTCAACCAACACCAATAAGGGGGATGCTGCTTTGGATTTCATCAAGTATGTCTGTGCAGTTTTGGCACTTGACCAAAAGGTTCAGCATGAAGTACTGGTACAGTCTCTCTAAAATTTTCTCAGTTTAATAAAAATTTACGAATTTATCATGTATTTTGCTTCTATATATATCCCTTTCGTCATTTCTCTCCAAAGGTGTGCTAATGCTACCCAACCTTAGCTTCTAACAGTTATTTGTAGTTTTTTAGAAATTGAATGTCCGTCTAGTAGATCTACTACTGACATTTGTTATAGAAATTATTTGGCCTTGTATATTTTGCTATGAACTACAAGAAATACTCTGATTTTTTTTATTATTTATTTATTTTTATTTTTTTTGCTGCAACATTTCATTGTTCTGACTTCTGAGTATCCATGATTTTGTTGGGTTTCAGCACCTTTGGTTCTAGATGTTATATAGGAATATATGTTTTCCTTCTTTATCTGGTCATTTAATCCACTGTAAACTTTTTATTATGTTATGCAAAATTCATATTCTAGTGGTCTCTACTTTATACATTCAAGTCTAGCTGAAACATTTTATGTGAGTTATATTATGTATGCAGTATTTGTATGTGCAATACAATTTAGCTATTGCATAATGAACTAGGTTGTGGTTTTACATATTTGGATTCATACATGCTGAGGAGCACATTCATCGTACTAGGATTTATACTCAACATATCTCCTCTGGCAATCATTTGGTTGTTGACTAGTAATGTCTTATTTATGTCATGCTTTTTCATTTGGTTTTGAGCAGGTCATGAGAAGGAATCTTCTGAAATTGGTCCGTGTGAGAGAATTTGCTCCGGAGGCTGAATTTCAGAACCTACAAACATCCTTAATTTTACCAAATGTTGTTTGCAGGTAAATTTGGCTGATGAGTTATGGTTCTGTTGTGAGTCTCTCCTAAATTTTATTTTCTCCAGGACTCTTTATATCTTTTTGTTATATGATTACTGATTATCATGTTGCTTGATTGATCATAGAACACAGAACTGCATAAATATCACATATTGTCTGTGCTGTGATCATTGGAAGGTTGAATACTCCTTGGCTTCTAATTTTAGAAAAGAATGCATTGAATGAAAAGAATTGATTCGGTAGTAGCACTGGAATTCTATCTTCCAAAGCTGTTGAATTGCCAAGTAGTTGATTAGTGAGCAATATAGTCAACATGGTTTCGAAAGTCAGAAAATTATCCATTCTTCATCTAAAGAGAAATACATGTCCAAGCATCATATTCAATTTCTTCCTATTCATTGTATTCTGTTTGCAGTTACTGCAACGACTGCAGGGATCTAGATTTATGCCGTGACAGGGCATTAATGTCTCAAGAATGGCGTTGTGCTTTGCCTCAATGTGGGCAACCTTATGATCGTGAAGTAATGGAGAATGCTCTCCTTCAGATTATTCGTCAAAGGGAAAAGCTATACCACCTTCAAGATCTGGTGTGCCTCAAGTGCAATCAAATCAAAGCTGCACATTTAGCCGAACATTGCTCTTGTGCCGGATCATTTGCTTGCAAGGAAGATTCATCCGAGTTCCTAAGCAAAATGCAGATTTTCCTGAATGTAGCAGTTGATCAGAAGTTTCAGCTACTCCAAGAATGTGTGTCTTGGATCTTACAAGGCAAATGGCTGTGATTTGTGCATCCATTCCTCAGATGAATTATACGCAGCAGCACCATTCTTCTCTCGAGCCTTGATCAGTTCTGTTTGTGTACAGGCCAGAATCTCTGGTCATCGATGTATAAACATCAAACATCAGCGGTGACGTATCACGTGATTCGATGAAGAGGATTCGGCCAAATATCTATACTTGAGAGTTGTCTTGGACTCAGGGTTGAGTAGAGACTACAATTCGTTTGTACAGCCCCATCTCAGCATATATCATGTGTATAAAGTGCCATTTCTGTAATAGAAGAATATTTATCTACACTATAGTAATAAGAGATACAAAAGTGCCATCTCAAGAATTGATCGTCTGCATGTTTACATATTAACCAAAAAAAAATGATTTATTTATTTAAACAATATACTAATTCTTCATTAAGAAACGTTTTCTATATTTGTATTACCATTCAAAGTCGAAGATTATTTTTTAGTTGGCAGAAAATGACGGTCTCAAAAATAGTCATTAATTTTAGTTTTTCATAAGTAAAATGTATGATTTTAGGTTAATTACACGACCATAGTGCATGGTAATGTAGAGGTGCCCACGGTTCCGGAACCGGAACCGAACCGGCGGTTCCGGTTCCAAGATGGCTGGAACCGAAACTGAACCAGAACAGAAAAGGTTCCGGTTCCTGAAACCGACGGTTCCGGTTCGGTCCCGTTCCGGAACCGGATAAGAATTGACTTTTTTTAAAAATTTTTTTTTTTTTTTTGTTCGATTATGATTCAATACTTCATTGTTTATTGATTTAATTTTAATTGTAAGACAATTCAAATTATAAAATGTAAAAAAATACTTGAGAGTGAGATTGTATAATTTTTTATTTATTTATTAATCCTAAACCCTTGGACATCACATGTCGATTCCAAGGGCCGAGCCTTGTTAAAACCTCTGTGAGGAAAAAGAGTATCCGTCTAAGCATTTTAATAGACCACTACATATTGTCGAAATCAAAATCGTCGTCGAAATCATCCGTTTCTTCAGAGGCATCGGTGTCGGCTTCTGCTTCGGTGGTACTGATTGGATCATGTTCAAAGACCTCATCCCATTTGTTCTCTTGCTCACGGTGTTCGGCTAAAGTGTAGTCCTTGAGCAATACTTGAGCTTCGAGATTCTGCGGGGTCATCGTTGATCGTCTTTCGTCTAAAGTGTACCCTCTGCTGCTAAAAGCTTGCTCGACCGATACCGTCGAGGCAGGAACAACAAAGAGTTCTCGAGCCATTATGGATAAGATTGGGCATTGAGCTGTTCTTCTTGACCACCAATGCAAAAGATCTTGATTGTTTGGACCTGCACTTGTTAGTTCTGATGCAATAACCGGTTCATTTAAATATATAGACAATTCATCATTTTGAGCGAGTCCGGATGATCCCCTGTTTTGGAAGAAAGAATGGAATTGTTGGGCCCGTTTACTCTGAGAACTAATTCCTAAGTCCATAGATGGCCTTGGTCTCCTAAATTGTGAATTATAAATTAAATGATAAAAATATTTAACTTTACAATATAAAATTTCCATATAAAAAATGAAACACTCTAATCAACAATCAAATGTTACATCAAATAAGTATACAAATACAAGTATAATATTGAAGCATAAAATAAAATTAGAATTTAAAAAAAAAAAAAAAAAACCGGTTCTTTTCGGTTCTGAACCGGAACCTAACCGTCGGTTCCCGGTTCCAAACTTTCGGAACCGAAACCGAACCGTTGGTTCTACCGGTTCCTCGGGTCAGTTCCGGTTCGGTTCTGGAACCGCCCGGTTCCGGTTAAAAACCGACGGTTCGGTTCCGGTTCCGGTGGGCACCTCTATGGTCATGTGTCACGACCACGACCATACGAGGTCGTGACAGTATCCAAGATCACGATACAACCATAAATGATCACAACACAACCATGCATGACCACCACACATGGTTGTGACAGGGACACATGATCGTGATTGGTTGTGCGTCACGACAACAATTTAGGTTTTATCTGGTTAAAATTACCATTTACTTGTGAGGGGTTAAAATTATACTACATTTTACTTATAAAAGGTTAAAATTAGTAGTATCTTTTACTTATGAGAAATTAAAATTAACTTTTACTTATTGATTAACATTCGAAGAAATGTAGTAGAAATAGTAGTTGGTTAAAAGAACCAAAAAAAAAAAAAGATCAGTCGAGTGACCTCAACATTGAGAATATAGCAACTAATTTACTTATATAAACTTTTTGTTTAAAAAAAAAACACTTATAATCTAGTGAAAATGGTATGAAATACCCACTTACACTTAGCCAACAAAAAGCGCACCCCATAAGATAGTTTACATAAATTATACCCACTTTTTATTATTTCGGACGAAAATACCCTTACTTATTTCAACTTTCCTTCAGCTTTTCCCCTAGTTTGAGCTCCCGCTTTCATTACATTTATTGTCTCCTTCTCCACTTTCTTTGCTTATTGGCGACGAGAAACGACGAGAAACTCTGAGCGCTCGACATTGGCTTAGGATTCCGGCAGCCTATCAACGATTTCGGGGCCTTGAGTGTTTCCGTTAATATCATTCTTCCCGCAGATTTTTTGCGCGTCGCTCTGCTGTGCAATTTAGGGCAGAAATTTTCAGGCGGCAGGTCATCGATTCCATCAGCGGAGGCTCCTCAAATCTGTTTTAAAGGCGGCGTTCTAGATGGCGGCGGTTGAACCGAAGGTATTTTCTCGATTCAATAGTTTTATGTTGTGAATGATTTATCTCATTTCATTTAATTATTAGGTAGCTTTGTTCAGCTGAATTTGAGTCTGGAATGTGAGTTTATTTTTGTTAAATTGGCGTTTTGTATAGCTATTTTAAGATGGGTAAGCTAAGGTTGTATTTGATTCGAGTCTGAGTTGAAATATAATTGTAGCTGTTGGAACAACTGGGTGTAATAGTTTCACTTGTTCCATGCAATGCATGCATGGAACAGTACCTAGTAGTTCCAACTGTTCCATGTCATTGCATGGAACAGTTAGAACTATTACACCCAGTTGTTCAGTTCCAACTACCCATGTGCTGGAACTTTACCTTATTTAATGTATTTAATGCGTTGCATGCAAATTCGGCCTAAAAACATATTGATTGCCCATGGAGGGGAATGGTCTGAAAAAGATAGCACTTACATTGGCTTTGAAAGAGAGTTGATGCCTATACCACCTGTTGGCCCTATAGGATACATAGATTTGTTAAGTAGGATTCAGGCACGCATGATGAAGCCGAAAAGTAAGTACTTGTATCAAGTAGTTGCATTGGTGAAGTCCGCGACGGGTGATACCGTTAGAATGAAGATTCTAGATGATTTTGATCTAGTTTATGTTCTGGATGAGTAGGAAGCACCTGTATTATACATTTCTACAACCCCAATAAATGAAGAATTATTAGAGGCTGTGAATGACCATGCAGCAAGGCTGAATAATGACATAAACCCGGTGACTAATGCTTCTGAGGCTAGGAAAACAAAATTGGGTCGGGATTTGGATAAGAATTTGGATACGACTTTGAATAAGGATTCAGATACGAATTTGAATAGGGATTTGGAGAGAGAGAGAAAGTGGAATATTGACACGGGCGTCGATTGGAATGAAGATTGGGGTTTACATGATACGAATTTGGATGGGGAGGGTGATCATGATCCCTTCGCGACATCTGGAGACCGTGCAGAAGATGATGATGTAGAGAGCCTTGAAAATATACCCATCGGCAGCCTTCGACATAATGTGACCTCTGGTAGTAGGAATGATGTATTTGACGGAGATCACGAGTATGTTGGGCAGTGGGTCATCCCCGGTGCATCGTTTCATAAGAAACAACCTAAAACAAGAGACAATTTAGGTAATGAAGGCATCGGCGACGATACACTTTGTAAAGGTGCTATATTTGAAAGCAAGAAGAAATTGGTGATTGTGTTAGGGTTATATCATCTTGCTAATCACGTATCATTTGATACGCCGCGTTCTTGTAAGAAACGATATGGTGTTTATTGCAAAAACAAGAAAGAGAATTGTTCTTTCGTTTGTACAACACTAGCATTGGGTTCCGCATGGGAAATACAAGAATGGGCACCGCACACGTGCAAAAAAGATTTGAGATTTAATTCCGAACCAACCATATGCAGTAAAGTTTTAGGTGCATATTTTGTTCCAAATTTGATGACAAAAGGTGTTGTTTTAAGGCCGAGTGATATCCAAGCGATGGTGAAACGGAAATTTGGGGCTAAAATAGAATATCAAACTGCTTTGAATGCCAGAAATCATGCACTTACAATGGTGTACGACGAGTCACACGAGTCATTCCAAATGCTTCCGAAGTACCTATGGATGATAGAGCACACAAATCCAGGATCTGTTACTGAATTGAAAGTCGATGAGGCTGACGGGAGTTTCAAGTACTGTTTCATGGCTCTCGGTGCATGTGTTAAGGGATTCAATGCGTGTCGTCCTGTCATTGTAGTTGACGGTACACACCTGAAAGGGAAATACAAAGGCGTACTGTTGGTGGCTGTTACAAAGGATGCAAACGAGCAGGTTTTTCCATTAGCATTCGGGTTGGGGGACAAAGAGACTGACGAGTCATGGACTTGGTTCTTTCAACAGCTCCGACGTGCCTTCGGCTGTCCGGATAAGATGATGATCGTTTCAGACCAACACGTTAGCATCAAGAATGCAATGGATGCTGTCTACCCCGGTGTAGCCTATAGGCTTTGTGTTTATCACCTGCAAAAAAACATCAAGTTCTGGGGAGATCATGCCATTGCGCTCTTCCAAGTAGCTGTACACGCCTACCGTGAACGTGACTACGACCTTGCAATGAGAAATCTTAAATCTCATGCTCCAGCTGCATATAACAAGGTACTGTGTGTTGATCCGAGACAATGGGCTCGTTCTAAATCTCCTGTACCCCGTTACTTATTTTCAACATCTAATGCTGCTGAGTGCTTCAATGGTTGTCTTCGATGGGCTAGAACTTTGCCAGTTTGTACTCTCTTCGAGTGTATCCGCTCTCTCATCGGGCAGTGGTTTGTAGAACGGCTTGCTCTGGCTACCAGTCAAACTCACGAGTTAACTGATTTTGGACAGTTGAAATTGGGTAGGGCAACTGAGTTGGGTTCCACTATGAGCGTTGAACCAATTTCTATAACAAAGTTCAAGGTATCTGCAGCCATGAAGCATCACATAGTGGATCTTGACAAGAAGCAATGCACTTGTCTTATATTCGATATCGACTTCATCCCTTGCTCTCATGCTTCAGCAGCCTTACGGTAATCATGTCATGTTTGAAATGTGGTCATTGTTTTTCATGCAAGTCTTTATCGGTTTAGGGCTGTAATTTAGGATCCAGTTGGATCTATTTGCTCCAATATAGTTCCAATTGTTCATTCCAGCACTAACATCTTAAGTGGTTTCGTTGTTGCAGTCACACGAAGCAGTCGCCAATCCCATACGTCTCTCGTTATTACTCCACTGATGCACTCCGTGAAAACTATGCGGGTGAGGTGATGCCAATTCCTATGCCCGAAGATTGGAACCTACCCGTTGCGGTTGAATCGTGGGTCGTTGGAGCTCCGAAAAATCCTAAACAGGCCGGTCGACCGCGTGTCAGCAGGATAAGGCCCGTGTCCGAATCATCATCTCGAAGCAGAGGCACCCCTCGATGTACTCGTTGTTCGCAGTTCGGACATTATCAGAGTACTTGTGTTGTTCCAATATCCTCTCCGTCTGCCGGAGAGGTTTCGTCATCGGGTACCAAACGCCGCAGGCCGAAGACATGCGGCATTTGTCCATGCTACTGGGCATACCCGATTGACATGCATTCATAGGGTTCCGCCGCCATAGACGAAGCTATCAAGCGTTATCGGCTTGTAATCTTATTTGAATATTCGGAACTATTTATTACTATAGATCCAACTGTACCAATTGTACTGGTAATACTCAAAGCATTTCATAGTTCAATTAATTAGATAGCGATTAATGTGCTTTAACCGTCATTCATTAGATGCTTCAAGAATAACACTCATTGTATGCTTTGTTAAATCAAGTATCTTCTCTCAGGAAAAAGTGTTTTGTTTTTATTTTTTTTGTTGAAGATTCCCTTGACCAAGCATGCTTGCTTTGAGAAGAATGGCAGCCTTTGAACGGTCAAAAGATTCTCTCAAATAATGCATACGCATCCTCTCCAATATTTATAAGTGTTATAAGATGGTCATAGTGGTTGCCTTTTTTTCATGTATTTCTTAGCTATATTTCGCTCACTTTTCAGATGGATTTCTCCAACCTCCCATCTCAAAGACAATACTTCTACAATATCCCATGGAACAAGACTCTTGATAAGGAGTTCATTGGGTGTCTTATCTCACTAATGGAGAAATACCCCGACCTCAAATATGATCATGCGCCGGCAGATGCCTTATTGGCGGCGAAGTCATTCTCCTGAACAACAATCCCAGTCTAAGCCTCGATTGGGAGGATCTCTACTGCCGTTTCAGTCTCCTACGAGACCGGTATGCTACCTTCAAGTGGGTTCTTGCATATGAAGGGTCCGACTGGGATAGAGAGAGCAATCGTGTATTCACTAGCGATGATAAATGGAATGCAATGTTCATGGTAAATACGACATAATTTGTTAACCTCCAAGTACCTAGTCATTTATTTATACGTTAATTTGTTTGCAGGAGAAACCAATGGCTAAAGCATACTACAGCCGCGGCGAGCCACTTTATGATGACATGATGATCCTTTTCGCACTCGACGACGTTAAGAATGAAGAACTTTCGCATAAAGTGATTAACTTGGATGAAAGTGAAGCTTCGGATGATGTGTCCGTTGAAGTAACATCTCCACCCTTGAACTCCCGATGCCGTAGACTTTTCGAGGGCCCATCGAACCCACCTTCATTCCCCGCAATGAACTTCGGCCCAAGAAAGCCACGCTATATGGAAAGCAAAAAAAAGTCATCAAGCCAAGGTCAAAGCTCGACCTCATCTACATCGCCACTCATGTGGTGGAAACCGTGATGGGAACACTCTTGGGGATGTTTTGCGCCGTTGGTTGTTAGTTATCAATTTCACGTTGTCATTGCGAGTCTAGTTGTTGAAGTCCTACTAGTTATCTCAGTCTATTTATCTCAAGTCCATTTGTTTAGTCTTCTTGTTTTATTGCATACAAGTGTTCCAGCATTTGGCACTTGGATCACTTGGTTCTTTTAGAAGAAATAGATCCAAGTGTTCCAGCATTTGGCACTTAGATCACTTGGTTCTTTTAGAAGAAATAGATCCAAGTGTTCCAGCATTTGACACTTGGATCACTTGGTTCTTTTAGAAGAAATAGATCCAAGTGTTCCAGCAGGGCATTTGGATCACTTGGTTCTATTAGACGAAATAGATCCAAGTGTTCCAGCAAGGCACTTAGATCACTTGGTTCTATTAGACGAAATAGATCCAAATGTTCCAGCAGCGCACACAAAACATATTGACTGAACAGTTCACAGTATCACGCGGAATATATCAAAAATAAGACATAATATTATGAATGCATCTGAGAGACACTACCTACCGAACCCTAACAAGCATGATTGTTTATGATTTCCCATCCCACCTAGACATGCACACATGAACACTACAGCAAAATATGCAGTTTTTTCTGCAAGCCACCCCCTGGCTATCAACATAACATGCTTCAGAAAATAGAATAAAAACTGTTTGTTTCTTTCACTAAACGCCGGCCCATTACTGTTTGATCGAAGCCCCCTGCTCAGACGATAGGAAAAACTGTGCTCCCGTCCGTACTGAATTTGAAGATTGACTCTGCAATGTGATTGCGATAATTTTGAATATCATCCATGGTCATCTTCTTATCAGCCACCCCCTTAAGTCGATTTTCAGCGTATAATAACGCTAGTGGACCGCAACTTGCGCTGTCAGCCTGCTTGATCTTGTTGACTTTAGGAACACGATGCTCCCATTGCGAGTAGATGGGGATCACTTCTTCAAGCCTTTTCTCGTAGAAGTTCATATACTTCAACACTTGTGGGACAATACGCGCTACCGGCTCGAATGCGACTGATCTAATTTGAAGGTGGCGGGCTTCGAATTTGTGCTGGTTCGAGTCCCAAATCTCCAACGTGCATTGCGTCAGGTCTAGAATACACGTAGCCCAATGTTTATTGAAGCAACACACCATGATAACCTATTCGAACAACATTTCAATGAATGTTAGAACACGTGGAACAGTATTGGAAAGCAGTTCCAAGAGTACCAACTTCAGTTCGAATTATTTACCTTATTTGCATCTTCCCAACTTTCCAAGGCCCCCCACTTGGGCAACCGTCCATCCACAAACTTAGACAGCCTTTTAAGGTCTACCTCCTTAACTTCTTCCTCCTCATCAAACCTGACGGATCCCGTGCGATCTTTCTCGATGTCAGTCCAAACCTCCAATATGGCTTGCTGAAAGTCGATAGCAGCTTGTGCATAAATAGAAAAATCTCAGGTGAACTTAAGTAAAGTGACCATGAAATTAGTAAAATTTACATAGAAAGTGGATCCCGTGATCCTTATCCCCTTTTTCACTTTATGAATTCCAGCTAGGCTGGGGTCCGTGGCTAGGATAGATAAGTATGGATCCACATGCTCATTCTCCAATTGATATCCTATTTTTTTGATATCAAGAAAATACTCTTTGCCCACTGGATACGGCAAGCCAACATTTCTCCTGAAATTGAAATGACTAAAGAATTACATAGACAGAACAATGGAACTATTTCTACACATCATGAAATAAGGTGAACTTACTCCTCTCCACCAGTCCCCCTTAAGAAGCGTTGGAAGTCTGTGCCCCTGACATCGTTTGGTAAGAAGGGGCTCCTTAATGATGCTGCAGGTTTTCTCTTTCTACCTGCTCCTGCTCGACTGTAAGTCACTACCGGCCCTTTGCCCTTTCTCTACCTTGCCTCCTCTTCCAGTTGTAATTAAAGTGTTCTCACTGATTCTTGTGATGTCGGCTCGGCTCGGTTTACGATGGCAAGGGGAGTTGAGCACGGTAGCTCATCATTCAGAAGCTCCTCATTAAAAACTTCCCTTTGAAATGAACGTATCTCAGCCAGCTCCTTTTCCATTTGGGAAGTGCTGACTGTCTCTTCAATCGTTTGGCCGGCATCCTATAAAGTTTTAAAGATGAGAGACAACCAACGAATGTAAAAAAAATAGTTGGAAAACCTGGAACAATTGGAACAACTGGAACAATCGGAACAGTTTGCAAGAGCTGTTCCAACTGTTCCACACCCTTAAAAAAATGCTAGGAAAAACTAAAGTATTGATACCAATCCAGCAGTTTCACCGTCTCCTTCAGTCTTCTTTTCTCCCTCCCCATCCTCGGCATCTCCTTCAGTCTCCTGTTGTCCCACCCCTTCATCAGCATGGGCTGTACCATGGCCATCTCCTTCAGCCTCCTCATCTCCCTCAACCTCATCGGCTACATAAGTTCCATCCTGAGCATGTCCTTCATTCTCCTCCCAAATTACCTCATCATCTTCCTGAAATTGGTTTTCTCCAACCTCGTGATGGTCCTCCTCTTCTTCTTCACCTTCATTTTCATCATGTGACCTTGTCGACATGCGTGCTGCTCTACAAACATCATTGTTGATGTTTTGGTCACGGTCGGGAAAAAGGATCGCCGTCATCTTGCGCACAACCAGATCAGCTACTTTCTCTGCAAAAACACTGCTGCCCTCGAGCTCCTGCCTTGCTTTCTTTGCCGCCTTACTGGCAATCTCGGCAACCAGTTTTCTCTTCCTGCTCCGCGTCAGAGTGTAGACGGCTTCGTCTTCTTCGGCAACACCGGTGCCTGCGCATTGACCTCGCCTTTCGCCAGCTGCACTCGACTTCGGAGGCATATCGGTCCTCGTCGGTGGTATTTGTGGAACTGCTCTTCCTGCTGCTCTTCTCCTTGCCGTCGAGGCTCTCTCCAATTGAGAGGTGTAGATCAGAGAGAATGGCGTCCCTTCAGCCTCTATGGACGTCACATAACTGCGTTGTACTTCTTTGTCATCAGGCTCCAACCGCGAAAGAATCTTCAACATAAATTTTGAATGCATCAGTAAAGATTATTTACATGAAAACGGAAACAACCAAACAAACAAATAAGTTATAACATAGCCTGGAAGAGTTGTAACTCTATACGAAAATAGATCCAAATGTTCCAGGTATTCAGACATAAATAATCAACAATATATTTGTTTGGATGTAACAGTTGTAACCATATACCAAAATAGATTCAATTGTTCCAGGTATTCAGACAGATAAATAATCAACAGTATATTTGTTTGCCTGGAACAGTTGTAACCATATACCAAAATAGATCCAACTGTTGCAAGTGTTCAGTCAGGCAGTTAATTATATAACATTGCCTGGAACAGTTGTAACTATACACAAAAATAGATCCAAATGGTCCAAGCAAAGAACACGCTAAAAGGTGAGGGTTCTCACATGTGTGATCTCGATATCCAGATAAGTTAAGCCTCTTTTGTAGGTATAGCGTAGCCCACGGGGACGACAATTTCTTCTCACCCTTGCACCAAAACTTTTTCCCAAATCTGGGAAGGCCTCATATATCCAGCCCTAATTCACAGAAAAATACAAACATTTAAGAATTTATTTATGCAACTAAAAAGGTATTACAATGAAATGAGGAATACAACCCACATACCAGGAAAGCTAGAGTGTTGTCAGTCAAGTGATAAGACTTGACAGGAATATGCTTTTTCACAGATCGAATTGAATTCACCAAAAGCTGGTAAGAAATGCTGCCCCAAGGGAACTTAGCCCATCCTTTCTTGTCCTCGACCAAGACCCATACCCAGTCGGGTATCTTAGAGGATGCAGCGTCCATTCCCATGATAATGTGTGCTACAATAAGAATCTGAGAGAGCTTCACGCAGTCCCCAGCATCAAGACCTTCCCAGTTCTCGCCAACCATGTACCAATACCATAAATTGTTTGGTGAGATAGGGTTGTTTTGGAAACACCGGGTGTAGAGAGAGTTCTCTGGTATCTTGTGCCGTGCAAACGGATCAAAATCGGTGGGCCCAAATCGGAGACCAGTGACGAGCGCAAACTCCATTCGTCCGAGTTTAACTACCTCACCATTTACCCTGAAGAATATCGCAGTAGGGTCAGGGTCTGGGGTCCCTATTACTTCCCGGCTGACTAGATGGTGGATGCACTTCCCAGACTTCGATATTACAGTTGGGTATCTCATAAAATGTTTGAACACACTTCTACTCATTGCTGCTTCAGCATCAGCTCCGAATTCCTCCAGCCTGCCCTGAATGACAGATATGATATCCTCTTTGCCAGTGAGTATCAATTTGTAATTTTCTTCATCTTGCATGTGCTTTCGGGGTTCCTCCCAATTAGCCTTCAAAAAATAAGCACCAGATGTTAGTAAAATAGAGTGTACTATACTATAAACATGTCTGATGGAACTATTTCGCTTAATAGATCCTTCTGTTCCAAGTGTGCCAACAGAATGCACATGGACTACTTGGAACAGATATAATGACTTTCATAAATAGTTCCCATTGTTCCTGACCATCACATGGAACATGTAGAACTGTTTATGAAATAGTTGAAACTGAACCAAGGAATCGAGGTTCCACCAACCCTAAACCGCCAAAATAAACCAGCGCCACATAGTAAAACCACCCAAAAAACCACCAAAAAACAAGAGAATAAATAACAAACAAAGGATTTTCATTGTTGCAGATGTTCACCACAAACATTTGGAATCGAAGCCATCAATTTAACAAAGAGAGCAACAATGAAGAACCAAAATCTTGAACATATTCCTCCAAATACAACAAAAATTACAGTAGATTAACAAAACCCAGTTGCATGTTGAAATTTTTACAGAAAAAATATAAGAAGAAATCCTAAAATCAAGTAATATACCACCAAGAATCTACAATATGCTTAAAAATCCATAATAACCAGACCAACAGTAATATTCGTCATGAATCCACAACATTCATCAAAACTCACAACTTTTAAAGAAATCGAGCATAAAAACAAGAACCACACAGAAAATACATAAACCCACCAATATTCTTCAAAATCCACCGATTAAAACCATACCTCGACTTGGTTTTCGGGATTTGAAGTCGACGCAGAGGCCATTGCTGGTAGCGGATGTAAGGGTTGGGCTTCTCGGTGGATCCTTGGCATCGTCGTGGCGGAACGTCGGCGGCTAGGGCTTCAAAATCCGTGCAGAGAATGTCGGCGGCTAGGGCTGCAAGTTTGGATCTTCAGAGAATGGGAGTCGGAGAGAGAGAGAGAGAGAGAGAGAGAGAGAGCGGTTGAGGGTTTGGAATCGAAATGGGGAAGTTGGAGAGTCGCCTGCAAGTTTTGATACCACGGAAAGGCGCGACGATTGGGCAAAATTCAACCATTTTCGTATTTGAATTATTGAGGGCAATTTCGTCCGAAAATACAAAAAGTGGGTATAACTTATGCAACTTAAGTTGGTGGATATAATTTTTGTTGGCTAAGTATAAATGGGTATTTCAAATAATGGCCCTATAATCTAACTTAATACTCCGTATAAGCAAAACTATAAAATATACTCGTGAAAAAATTTAATTGGGAGTCCAAAACTAAAAGCAAAAGGCGAAGAAGTAAGCCCAACCCACAAACCCAATTATAAAAGTAAACCCTAACAACGTATGACCTTGCTATTGCTCGTATATATAAATCAGTCGCACCCAAAGAAACAAACCCTAGCAGCTACATTTCCAGTGATCTACGTCTTCCGCATCTTAAACTCCAAGTAATTCTGAGAATTCTCCTTTAACTAAGTGTTTGGGTTTGTTTCAGTTTATGCGAATTCTTTTTCGTAACTGTATTTTTCGGTTTGCTCTGTGATTTTTCTATAGATATGAAGTTCGTGGCAGCTTACCTGTTGGCTGTGTTGGGCGGCAACCCTTCCCCCTCTGCCGATGATATTTCCAAAATCCTCGGCTCAGGTTAATTACTCTTCTCAAACGCATACAAATTTCATTCTTCTTTTTTTTTTTAACTATTCTTTCTTGTTTAATTAATCACTGAATTTGCCGAAATTGATGTTAATCCTCCCATAGAAGTTATACAGCTGTGCGTGCATTTACTTTAGAGAGTGTTTAGATCTGCATTTTCTTTTTTTTCATTTGTATAGATTTTGGGTGTCATATTAGGAGATGTTTATGCTTTCTTGGTCTGTCACATAACGTAAAGGTTATATTGTCATTATAATTTGGTTAGCATTAGCTTGTATTCATATTGAAGTTGGGGATAATTTAGTGGTTATATCTTCGTATTTCACTTACCATTCGAAGTTTTAAGTTTAAAGCTTTTTTTTTTCAATGTTATTATGACTGGCCTTTTAACACGATATATCAGTTACTGCACGTTTCTTTTGCAAGAAAGATCAAATTTTGTAGATGATGTAAACCAAAATTGAGGCTGATACTAATGTGGAAAGGGGTGATTCATTAGTTGGACACGTTTCCTTGTTTTGTAGAAGCACTAAATGTGTTTATGCTCAAATGATAGCAACTAGAATTTGTAGCTTCTTTTTTTTTTCTTTCCATTTCCTTTCTTAAATAGATTGTTAGTTTTGGGCTGTAGAAGATGTTTTCCACCAATTATAGCTGCATTTTTCTCAAATAGAATTTGTTTTTTCAGTTGGAGCTGAGGTTGATCAGGAGAGAATTGAATTGCTTTTGTCCCAAGTGGCGGGCAAAGATATCACTGAGTTGATTGCTGCTGGAAGGGAAAAATTGGCCTCAGTACCCGCAGGAGGTGGTGGTGCAGTTGCTATGTCTGCACCTAGTGGTGGTGCCGGTGGAGCTGCACCTGCTGCAGCTGAGGCGAAGAAGGAAGAGAAGGTCGAGGAGAAAGAGGAATCTGATGATGTAAGTTGTCACACACTTCTCTACTTTTTTCATCTAAGGCTAATGCTGTAGTTACCCTGTTTTCTGCCAAATGATATTTGACATTTTCGATTATTACTTTTGCAGGATATGGGTTTCGGGCTCTTTGACTGAGAAATCTGCAAAACAGTTTATTGGCAAATTGTCATGTCTTTTAACTTTTGTCTTGGTAGAAATTCTCTTTTTATGATTTTGGCATAGCTGTAGTTGGAGATGAATTTGTGGCTTAAACAGGTCTAAGGAGACATGAAGATATAATACTCTCAATTTTGAATTTCAATTGTTGTGTTGGATCATTGCTTTCCTCTACTTTTCTTGTTTATTATGAGCTTGTTATTTTTTGCAAGAATATTTCTGCTGTTGAATTTCATTATGCTCTTCCCCTTTCCCATCCCAATTGAGTCATTATGTCATTATAATTTGTGTTTCATATGCTAACTGCTTGCCAGTTTCTTGAAACAATGAAATAACTGAGCTAATTGATCAGTCTTGATAAATTCGGTTTCTATCGCTCTGTAATTTTGGTTCGTCTACTTTTCTTAATAAAGGAGATTCAATATCGGGTTATTATCACTTTTTGTTTCAATCTTTGAATTTTTTTTAAGTAGTGTTCCATTTTCTGCTCTCATTACTTAGTGCAATGTTATGCGGAATTATGGAAGCACAAACTAGTATTTTGACAAGTCTGAGCCATACATTTACAAGCTACAGCATTAATTTGTAAAAAAGTATGCCCCTAGAATAGTGTACCATTTATGTTGTACAATATTTTTTATCATGATATTTGTTAACTATGTTTTCATATTGTAATATTGTTGTCGTCCTGAATATAATGTCTTACAATTTCATGCATCCTAAAGTACTCCATATATATGTGGGGCAGTGGAGAGAATTCAATTTTATGTATTACTCCTCTCATCGTCCACCAACGATAAGTATTCTTTTTTACTAGTTTGGTACGTTCACAAAACTTGTGCACCTTCTATTTTAGTATCAATCCACATACTTTTTTTTTTATTAAAACAATCATCACCACCCACCAACTTTTTATTAAAACTTATATGCAACGCTTAACATGGACGGAAGTACTATTTCAAATCAAATTAAAATAACATAAAAGATAAGAGCGATCAAATCTTCCATGGATATATCAAATCAAAAGCAAAGAAAGAAAACAAGTGCAGTTCTACATACTGTACATCTGCTTCATATATCAGAAACTGACGGAAACCTAAAGCGTCAGTGACTGATCAAGGTGAAAAGATACAGAAACTATCCTATTACGCAACACTTCCTTTTCTTGGCTCTTTATCAAACATAAGCTTCAACATTAGACCAAACCAGTTCTCTCCCTTCAGCCTTTCTACGCATGCATAAACAGCGACAAACTTCAGAAGACGATCGACCTCTCCATTCACATGCCAAAAAGAATGATGGCTCTGTACGTACGCATAACTGAAAATAATAACATTGTCATCTTATAACTGTTGATTATAGTACTACAAGAAGTTGAATGTAGAAATATTTAGTAAGAGAAGTCGCCTCACGTCTTCATGTATTGGATGAAACAAGAGACTGAGGATTTCATGTTTCAAGAGAAATTGTTTCAGTTTGGGATAGTAACATTCAGGATTTTCACATCTTGATATGGCTTGTCTCCCTTGTCCGTCTTCACTTTCTCTATACCCTGTCAAGCAAAGAGACCAGAGTGAGCTTACAACCAATTTTTCTTAAATAAAACAAAATAAAAACGCAAACAATACAACAGTGAGTAATATATATAAATACACACACATCAACATTGCATGCCACTGCATATTAAAAAGATATTGCTCCGCATGACAAAAGATGTTGCATGCTACTAATACTGTAATACAACATTATCAATTCAAATTCAGTAAACACATTTCAGGGTTGCACTATCAAATGCCAAAGATAGCCGATTGGAAATCGAGAATCATGAAACATGATTTCAATCCTCCATGACACTAACAAAAATGTTCCCTCAATCGGCCAAAATAAGGTAAAGAAATACTCCATATATAACTTTGAGAAAGATGTAATCATATGAGACGGCTTATTCAAAATGAAGCATAACAATTTTCAAAATCATGTCATAAAAGACTAAAGAAGGTAACATTGCAATAATTTAATGGTACCTGTACAACATCCATTCCTTTAGCCACTCTACCAAAAACAGTGTGTTTGTTGTCCAACCATGGAGTGGCAACAGTGGTAATGAAAAATTGAGAGCCATTGGTGTTTGGCCCAGCATTAGCCATTGAAACCGTGAAGGGCCTGTCATGCCGCAAACTGCAGGAACAGCGGAATCTTTATGAACATTGGAACTTATATGATGAAGGAAATGTTTGATCTAATAAATTTAATAATCATTAACAGGTAATAGTTTTTAAATCCAGAGCCAACTATTACAACAAGATTTCACCAAACACTATACCATTTTTCAAATTACATAACCAAGATTAAACTGTTAGCTTTGTCATAGATGCACAGCCAACAACCATCTTTTTCAGACCCATACGCTTTGGAGAAGAGAAGTTGTGTTGTGATAAGCTCTGTTGTAAAAAACGCAGTGAGGCGCGCCTCAAGGCTTACGCCTCAGCGCCTCATCGGCAAAAACGCCTTGAGGCCTACGCCTCAGACGTTAACATTGAGGCGATCGCCTCATCGCACTGAGGCGCACGCCTCGCCTCAAAACGCCTCAAGGCAACTGAGGCGGAACGCCTCACGCTGTGTTCAAATTTGGTTTATTTAAGTGGATTGTTTTTTGTTTTTTTGGGCTTCAACACTCTAAAATTAAAAGCCCATTCAGCCCATCCCTAATTATAAGTTTATAACCCTAAAATTAAACTAAAAAACATGAAAAAATTGAGAAGAGGAATCGCGATTCGCGATTAGCGATAGAAAGCATAACAGAAACTCCTCCTTCTCCTAGCCCTTCCTTCACGCCCACTGCCCAACTCCCGCTCCCATTGGCTGTCACTGGCCGGAACGCCGCCGCTGACTGCCGCCGCCGGCCACCTGCTGCTTGTTGCCGGCGCCCTGAAGAAGTTGAGGTAATTTCTAGTTTTCTAATTAGTTTCTTTCAGCAAACTTTAAGTTTTAATTGCTGTTGCCTACTGCTGGGTTATTTGCTGCTTGGTTATTTAGCTAATGGTCTAATGCTATTTGATTATAGGTCAAAGTAAAAAAACAAGAACTTTGATCGATGAAGACGAGATTGAATTTGAGTATGAGTATGAGGATGAGGATGAGGATGAGGATGAAGATGAAGAGGGTGAGGAGGAGGAGGATGATGAGGATGACGAGTGAGGGGTGATGATGTTGACATTTGGAAGAATTTGAGAACAATTTAATCATTTATGCTTTGAATTTCAATTTTAAAAAACTTCTAAGACTATTAAATTTGATCTTTTGTTTGTTAATTATCTATTTTAAGTATTTGTTCTTTTTTTAAAAATAATTATGTCTTAAGTTTGAGGCTTACGCCTCGCCTCAATTAGGGAAAACGCCTCAAGTACGCCTTACGTACTTTACAACATTGGTGATAAGATGAGTGTAAACATTTTAAGCCCTAGATGATCAAATGCAGCACTTAAAAGCATGCAAGGATCCAAATATACAGGCAACTCCAACCAAAGGACTTTCAGGTAACAAGCAGTTTCATTGATAGTTAATACATCTGCCCTTCTCTGCAGTTTTATGGAGAGGTAACAGATCCTTACCTAGGTGCAAAAAATATTCCAACAGAATCAGAAATCAAGCATACCTCTTATGAAACTCATCTTCAAATTCCCTTCCCCAAATAGATTGTCCACCAGTGCCATCTCCAAGAGGATCTCCTGTCTGAATCATAAATCCTCTGATGACCCGGTGGAAGATCAGATTGTCATAATAGCCATTTCTGCAGTGCGTTGTGAAATTCTCCACTGTTCTTGGACATTCTTCTGGATATAACCTCAAGTGGACATCACCCATCGTAGTATGCAAGATCTGGAAAACGGGGTAGATGATTAGCTACTATTTAACAGAGAATATTATAAAATTAAATCAAAAACCAAGAACGAAAACCCTCTCCAAGAAAAAAAAAAAAAAAAAAAAAAAAAAAAACAACAACAAAGTATGATTAACACCCCATATCCCCAGCCTCTCCCCCAAGTATTATTTAGAAAGGCCATTATTAACTGAATGACTTTGCAAGTTAGTTCGCATTTTCAAGCAGCCACCCGATCGGGGAATATAAAGGTACAACACTAACCACATTGTCTGGGAGGGAAGTTGTGACTGATTTTCCAATATCTGATACTGCCAACAGTTCATCAGCAGGTGGTTTTTCATTAAACACATCTCTGCCCTTGGTAGCATCTTCAGGTTCCTCGGGTTCTCTTCGGCTAAGGAAGCAATAGCAATTATTCACACCAGGTTAGAAAAAGGCTAATCAAATCCTACTGAAACAGAAAAATTATTTATTTAAGTTTTTTTAGGATAAATATCCATCAAAGTTTGATACTATAGTCACGGATTTTTTTGCTACCAACGATTGATTAAGCTTTAATGCCAGTCATTTAAAGTGTTAGAAACTCCATAATGAAACAGAAGAGGAAGGTAGTTGATACCCCAAAAAGATAACATAAAACATGTTAAAGCACTATTAGTAGTACCTGAATAAGTAGATCCTATGCTTCTTGAAAGCACAGCACAAGAGAGTAGGATCTATAAGTGGGTCTTTACTTTCATTGACATTTGCTGAAGCAGCACGAATCTTCCGAGCTTTTTTACTGCTCTTGTCACCTTGATACAAGGCGATTCTTAGGAATCTATCATTGTTCTCTAGCTTCCCTAGGATTCGGGAAACTCTGTTGGTATGTAGATTTACAACCTATAAAAGACCAAGAGGAGTTACTGCTTTATAGTACTGGAAGCACACTGTCTTAAATTGTTGTTCGAGAAATTCAGAATGATATGAGCATCAATATATAATCAATAAACAAGCACAGTATCAACACTTCCACGTCAAAGAAGACATCTTATAACTTACTTTAATTCCAAGAAGAGTGGCATATATAAGGAAGTTGGAGCTTTCATCAAATACAGCATTAGGCTGTGGTACATTTTCTGTTTTCTCAAGTTCTTTCTCCACAGCCATTCGTCGTCCAAAATCGATAGCCTCAAGCCTGTAAAGAGGGACATCTTTCCTTTGGAGATCTTGGGCAACCTAAAGAAGGAAGATGTGTAGTTTATATAACTACATTCAAAATATATTAAGCCTAAATACATAGGGTTAAGTATAAAACTATTACCTCAAGAGATTCATCATATACGCGTCTCAATTTTCCGGTTCTAAACCAAAATACGCGTATTCTACGGTCAGGAGATGTGATTGAAAATTGCTTCCCATCTGGACTGACCTAGAGAGAGTTAGAACAGCGAGTAGCGATAGTGAATAGTGGATAAAAACAACTATAACTCATTTGTATAGAAAGAAACACCAATGAAAGAACAACAACACTAAAGATAAACCACCATAAAATACTACATGCTACCTCAATAGAAGAAACAGCAGTCTTGCATTTTACAATTGTGAAAAGGTCTGTATCACTTTTGAGCTTAAAATTCACCCTGCACGAAACATTTTTAAATAATACATTACATACAGAAACAAGTACCTAACCAGAAGGCCATGATGATACGACAAGTCACATCTTACTAATAACAATCCTTTGAAAAAGATTAGTACCAATCAAGGAATTTCACATCTACTATAATGATCCAAGCACCCAATTAAATAAATAAAATACAAAAAATAATTAACATAGTAAACTGAATCACAATCCCTCATTCTTTGTAATTTGTTCAACCAATGGCAGCACAGAAGATAATGCTCTAAACACCTAACAGACTCCAATACACCAATACAACTAACGCCTAACAATGTTTAAAACTATTTTAAGACTTGTCAAGATGTGCATCTCATATCTTCACTTTTTTCTCGTTCAAAAATCTCAGTTTCAAAGGACATCAATAGTTAAAGAACAGAGAGAGAGAGAGAGAGAGAGAGAGAGCGAATTCCAATATCTGGATACTGAAATGAATCAAATCACAGACATTGAAAACTTACCCAGATTCCGGGAACTGAAGCGTAGCAGGACTCCAGTATTCAATGACTCCTTTGTCGTCTGCAGAAATCACAGTATCGTATTCATGGTTGTACTTCATAGATTTTATCGGTCCAAGGTGTATCTGTTCACAAGATTTAGCATATGATAATTTGTTTCAAAGGAAATCTTAGCAACTGCCAATCTCAGTCTCAGCTTCATATTTTCATGTGAACAAAAGGAAAGAAAGAGGGAGATACCTCTCTAGATAAAATCGACTCATTTGAGCCTGATCGAGCATCATATATGTGGACAGAGGTAGAGTCACGATCACTAATAGCTAGTTTCGCCTTTACGTCCCCTTGTTTGTAAACCCATTCAATACAACCAGCCACAAATGGTAGACGTATCATAGCCATCATATCATAGTTAAATACATCATATATTTTCACAGACCGGTCATTTGAAATTGTACAACAAAGAGCACCATCTACACTAACCTGCCAAACAGTAACAAAAATAGGCGATTACTGATGTGAACAGAGCAGATTAGGTTAAAACAAACAAGGTGTACTGCATATCCGATAGAGATAAATGAAGTAAATGATTACAAAAGCTTGACAAAAATGCAGGTGATCAAATCCCAGGTGAGGAGTGAGAATTAGAGTTATACCACAAATTTGTTATTCTTATTTTAGAAAGTGAGTTTCAGAGAAAGAAATAGAAGAGCAAAGGATGGATAACAATTAACAATATAATCAGAACTAGGAAGATGCAATATCACCCAACAGTAACATATTTAACAAAGCATGTCAAAAAGTGAAACTCACTGCAAGGCCTTCAATTGGACCAAGATGGGATCTAAAATGTTTTGCAAACTCTATACCAGTAGGTTTTTTCTTCCAAAACTTTATATGGCCTGTAAAAAGAATAAAAGAATAATGATTAGTACATTGGTGGCAAGTGGCAACCTAATATCACCCTGAACATAATGTGCCAATAAAATGAAGAGTTCCACAAAAAAATGAAATCAAAGCAGAATTGTGTCTTTACAAATGCCATAAAAAGGGAAATATGTACATTAAAGGCAGGCAATTTTATTAAAGGCAAACGGAGCAAACACATAGCTGTCAGTGATGATTCAACAGGGCATTGCGAACGGATAGAAGATTTTATGACAGGGTCAAGGAAATTAGGTGAAACAATTCCTCCAACTTCTGTTAAACATAAAGGAAACCAACTAGGAATGCTCAGGTTAAGGAAACCTCCCCAGCATCAATGCCAATCTTAACTTAATAATTTCCTACCGGTTATTTATGTGATGCACATAAATACTACTAATCTTACAACCCGTGGACAGCCTGAACCACACCGTTAAAGGTTACCAATGAATATATTCAATAACTAGATAAAGGTGCCACACCAGAGCCTCATAAAGCCACGACCCAAACTAATCCGTCTTCCCCCGGCGGGTAATATTTTTGTTCTTGTGGTTTGCAATCATTATACACCTAAATTATTAAAAAGTGGGGAGTTGAGAATCTTAAGGTCACCAATAGCATTAAAACTACAGCAATATATTTTAAGAGTGAACTGTGTCTTTCACTGAAAAGACAATACTATTATATGGCATCATAAATGCTGCTAGTGTTGAGCTTCAAAGAAAAATGTTATCGAATTGATTAAGATAGGCCAAGGAGTATTATTACTTAGAATATTTGACTTTCGTGTCTATGTATATCCTGCCGAAGATATCTGGTCAGTTCACTGGCATTTTACATCTCTTTCTCTAACTTTATGTCTCTGCAGCATATATTGTTTTTACTAAACTTTTTAATAGTCAGTATCAAAGAATTAACCTTCCCTAGTAATTGAAACAATAGATTTATGATAACAAACATCAAATGTCAGATTTGATATTGGTTTTCAAGTCAAGGCCACAATGCACAATAAAATTTACTCATCATACTTATAAGTTATAACAATCAATTTAACCCGATCACTGAAAAATTTACAAAGATGTAGCTAAGTAGGTTCTGAGTAAGAATTAGATCATCATCTACAAAACTAATCCACAAATAATTGAAGTATTATGCATTTTCGGTACAGCGCGAAAGGTGGCAGTTTTAAGTTCACTTCACACTTAAGAAGATATAAGAGTGACCTGATTCAATAACATCATCACCCACTACAAGATTAAATATAAACCCATTGAAATTCAGATTCTTCTGTCTCATTTTGCTGAGTCTAGAAACTGAAAATTATCTTAACCAGAAGGCCAGCAGGATCGGTTGTCCAAAAAAAGATCTTTTTTAGCTGACTGAGAATCAACCTGAACTTCTTTCTTTTTCAAGACTCAACGTAACCCCAACAGTTTCTATTAGAAGAGAAAACTCAAAATTAAGGGGATTTCAGGCATTATTATTTATGGCAGCAAAATGCAGATAGCGAAGTCTAATCTAAATATCCAAACTTCAAACTATCAACACAAAGTTCGCAGCAGATAAATCATCTAAGAATTTTCATAATAGTTAGATTAAGTTAAATCTTACCATCCGCGCTCCCAGTTATGAAAAATTCAGCAGCCGAAACAGCTACATGCGTAACCACATCGCGGTGCATATAACTCTTCTCATACCTGCATTTAATTCAAAACCAAGTATCACTTAGTAACTTTGCTTCTCCTAAAACCAAAACCCTAAACCCCCAATAAGCAAAGAATTATCACACAGAGACACGTACATGTTGGCGGAGGGGAGCGAATCGAGATAAGCATGTTCGAACTGCAGAGGGCGTTTGGGCCGGGCCCGGGGCGCCGGGTCGGGCCCAACCATGAGCTCTTCCTCCTCGCCGGCGGCGGAGTTACCGTTAACTTCCTGAGCTTCTTCCATTGCTTCAACGGTTACTCGCGATTACAAATTTCACAGATATATTGTGTGGAAATTTTTCAATTTTGGGCTGGGTTTTTGGTCTAGCCTGATTTCAGGGTCGATTTATTTTAGTTTAAATTTAAATTAAATTATTTTAGGTCAGAAAATTATCATAAAATAAAATATGAAAAATAAAATTTCTTCTGAACCTTTTCTGAATTTCATAACTCATCCTCATTTTCCCTTCATTTTAGTTATTTTTCCTGTCTTACGATAAGATATGGACCATCAAGTATAATAGAATCTATATATATATATATATATGTATATATATATATATATATATACTATAAATGGATCTCCATTCTACGTGGAATTATGTAGAATTTTTGTGATTATTTTTTTAAATTCTCGTGGTTTTGGTTATATTAGGTAATAATTTAATCAATATATATACCATATTATAATATATCTCCATATATTAATGAAAATTTGTACATATCTCATAATTCCATATTATATTATATTTCATTAGGATTAGTAATAAAATTTCTTATCCCACATCGATTGTTTAATAAAATTTCTTATCCCACATCGATTTTTTATAAACTTTAGATTTAAAGAATGAAAATTGAATGACTTTCTATTAGTTCAATTTTTTTTTGATAAATTTCAAATAATTTATCACGATTTATATTTTTGATCGATCAGATATAATATGATTATTCAATTTAGAAAATTGAAATACTTGGGTTGAATTTGCAGTGCCATAAACGTTAAATATTTATTTACAATATTTTAAAAGCTAAAGTTAAGTCACTAAAAGGTCAAAGATTGTAATACGGCAGTATTCACTTGAAATATTAATTATTCTTATTAAGTTGTGTATTTATAGAATTGTAACAACTCATTAATCTATCCATTTGAACCATAATCATAATTATCAACTCACAAGACAATTCATGATCTTATTTTTATCCCATGTTTTTTGTATCTATCTATTTATCTATATTTAAAATTTTATAATCATGATCATTTTTTATATTTCATTATATTATATAATGATGACATACATGTATGATGTACGCTTAGCAATCGACAATGGAGAATCAGATTTACATTGTTATTTAATAAATATATAGAAGATAAAGATTGTAGGAGGGAATTAATACTATGTTTTGAGTTAAGATGCATAAGTGCAACCAATACTCATTTATTCATCGTTTAGTTAAATTTTCGAACTCTTCTTTTATATCCAACTTAATATATATGTTTAGTGTTGATTTTCAATATGGGACAAGGGAAATAGGCGGCTTCATATTCAAAATGAATATAACTACTCGACTTGAGAAATACAACCCAACAAATATTATCCCTCAAAACCGTTGACCCAAACAATGGGCGACGTAGTTTTCAAAAAATATTATATTAAAAATGAATACAACTGCCAACAAATGTTACTCCAGAATGGTTGAACAATATAACGGGCGGCTTGACATTCAAAATGAATATAAATACACTGAGAAATATTATAACTCCAATGGATAATCTAAACAACGGGGGACTTCATATTCAAAATGAATTACTCGAACAAATGTCTTCATATTCAAAATGAATATAATTACTCGAACAAATGTTACCCTCAAGTGGTTGAACCAAACAACGGGTGACTTGATATTCAATATGAATATAATTACCCGAGATATATTATATCTTCGACGGATTGTTATGACGAAATAGAGTAATTGTGAGATCGAAACAAACAGAAAGCGTAAAAGTGACACAGATTTACGTGGTTCACCAACGTTGTGTTGGCTACGTCCACGGGCAAGAACGGATAACAGTTTTATTCAGATGACGGCTACCAGTTACAGAGATTGTGCGCCCTACTTCTATATAAATAGAGTACACCAGATGGGCTAGACCTAATATGACAAATTAGGCCTAATATAGAAACATAGCATACCGTTTGTGTGGCGGCAAACATTACGGATTCAAGGCATACTAACAAATCTCCACCTTGACTTAATCCTCCAAGCAGATGCATCATCACGATGTCAGACGAAACAGACTTCTCCATTCTTGCCTCATATTTACCCTCCTCGGTCAACTAACAGCTCATGACATTAAGCAAGTCCAAACAGTGTCGAAACTTGCTATGCGGGACCGGTTTGGTGAACATATCAGCAAGATTATCAGCAGTACCTACTTTCATCACCTTGACTCTCTTCTCATTCCTCAGAAAATGATACCTCATATCAATATGTTTGGTCCTCTCATGGTGGACCTGATCCTTGGCTAAACAGATAGCACTCAGGCTATCACAGAACACCACAGCTTGCTCTTGATGTAGACCAAGATCACCAACTAGCCCTTTCAGCCAAATTCCCTCCTTAGCAGCTTCTGTCAACGCCATGTACTCTGCTTCAGTCGTAGACAAAGTAACTGCAGCCTGCAAAGTTGCCTTCCAACTAACAATAGAACCACCAAGAGTGAAAACATAGCCAGTCACAGATCTCCTACTATCAACATCTCCAGCACAATCAGAATCAGAATAGCCAGCTACAGAGCAGTGAGTATCACCTCCATAAATGAGACCAACGTTAGATGTACCTCGAAGATAACGGAATATCCTCTTCACGGCTTGCCAGTGCTCCTTTCCAGGTTGTCCCATGAACTTGCTGACGACACTAACAGCATGTGCTATGTCTGGTCTAGTACAGACCATAGCATACATCAAACTCCCTACTAGCATTAGCGTACGGAACTCGAGACATGTACTACCTTCTCATCTTCAGATTTCAGTGCATAATCAGATGACAGATGGATGTTAGCAGCACTTGGAGTATCAATAGGCTTCGCTGTATACATGCCAAATCTTGACAAAATCTTCTCAATGTAGCTCTTCTGTGACAAGAAAAGCTTATTCTGTTCTCTTTCCCTATATATCTCCATGCCCAGAATTTTCTTCGCAGCACCCAAATCCTTCATATCAAATTCAGCATTGAAAAGAGCCTTCAACTTCTCGATATCAGACTTGGACTTCGCAGCAATTAGCATATCGTCCACATACAGAACAAGATAGATCATGGAACCATCATTAGCTTTGTTGTGGTACACACAACAATCATACGGGCTCCTGCTGTATCCCAGCTGGATCATGTAACTGTCAAACCTCTTATACCACTGCCTTGGAGACTGCTTCAGTCCGTATAAGGACTTCTTCAACTTGCAAACATAATCTTCCTTCCCCGGAATCTCGAACCCCTCTGGCTGAGTCATGTAGATATCATCTTCCAACAATCCATGTAGAAAAGCCGTCTTCACATCCAGTTGCTCAAGCTCTAAATCCTGATGTGCCACCATTGCTAGTAACACTCTGATGGAAGTGTGTCTGACCACTGGTGAGAATATCTCATTATAGTCAACCCCCTCTTTCTGCGTAAACCCTCTTGCAACTAGCCGAGCTTTGTATCTAACACCCTCATCAGCCGTAGTTCCTTCATTCTTCTTGAAGATCCATTTACAAGTGACAATCTTCCTCTCCTTAGGCTATTTGACCAGCTCTCATGTCAGATTCTTTGCAAGTGACTCCATCTCTTCACCCATTGCAGCGAGCCATCTAGCAGACTCACTACCTGAAACAACTTCTTTATACGTGGATGGTTCACTTGCAGATGGTTCCTCTTCCACCTCGTCAGCGACCTGCAATGCATAGGTCACCATATCCTCGAAACCGTATCTCAACGGAGGCTTCACACATGTCCTCCTAGCTCTGTCAATAGCAATGCTTCTCAGACGAGCTTCTGGATGAACAACTGAACTAGAAGTTTCAGCAGTAGTGTGTTGATCTTGATCTTCTCCACCTTGGAGTTGTGATTCACTCTCATTTTGAGTGACTTGTAGCTCCACCTGTTTATCAACACTACTAGACTTCTCTGCACCAATAGACTTCACAACAGAGTTAAGCATATAATTTTCATCAAATACCACATTCCGACTGAGAATAACTCTATTCTCTGAAGGTGACCAGATCTTATAACCCTTAACTCCATCCCCATAACCGACAAATACACCCTTATTAGCTCTCGGTTATAATTTACCCTCACTCACATGATAGTAAACAGTACAACCAAACACTCTCAGCAAAGAATAATCTGTAGGTTTATCAGACCATACCTCATAAGGTGTCTTGCAGTCAATGTCAGTGTGAGGTCCACGGTTGATCAGGTAACACGCCGTGTTTACTGCTTCTGCCCAAAACCTTCTAGTCAAACCAGCATGAGAGAGCATGCATCTCGCTCTCTCCAATAGTGTCTGATTCATGCGTTCTGCCACACCATTCTACTGTGGAGTATGTCTGATGGTGTGGTGTCGAACAATCCCTTGATCCCTGCAGAACTCATTGAACTCAGACGAATAGAATTCCAAACCATTATCAGTTCTCAATCGCTTGATCTTTTTCTCAGTCTGATTTTCCACGAAAGTCTTCCACTGCTTGAACCTCTTGAAAGCTTCACCTTTATGTTTCAACATTATCACCCAAATCATCCTCGAGTAGTCAACAATCATTGACACAAAGTACCTACTTCCTCCAATAGATTCAACACGAGACGGACCCCAACAATCCATATGAATGTAGTCGAGTGTCCCCTTGGTCCGATGAACACCCTTCTTTGGAAACTTATTGCGATGAAACTTCCCAAATACACAGTGTTCGCAGAATTCTAATTCTGCACTTCATGTCCACAAAGAAGATCACGCTTTGACATGATTTGCATCCCTCTTTCTCCCATATGACCAAGCCTCATATGCCATAGCTTTGTCATATCCTTGGTCGGAACTTCTGATGATGCAATATTAGCAGAATCTGCCACAATGGAACCTCGCATAATGTACAAAGTTCCACGTTTCAAGCTAGTCAGAACCACCTTTGAACCTTTGCAGATATGCATTACTCTACCTTCGCCTCTGAAACTGAAACCCTTACTGTCAAGAATACTCAGTGATATCAGATTCATCGTCATCTGTGGAACATGCCTGACATTGTCCAAAGTGCAGAATACCCCATCGTGCGTCCTTATCCTGATCAAGCCAATTCCAACCACCTTGCAGACAACACTGTTGGCCATGGAAACATTGCCTCCATCTACCTGCTCGTAAGTTGTGAAATACTCCATGTGAGGACAGAGATGGTATGATGCTCCTGAATCCAAAATCCACACATCATTACAATGTGGCTGTACATCTGCAACCAAGACTAGATCTTCTTCTGAATTCGCATCCTCATCTTCAGCCATTGTTGCAGAACCGTTGGCGTCTTCTTTCTTGTCCGGCTTCTTATTATTATTATTATTATTCTTATTCGGACAATCAAACTTCCAATGCCCTAGTTCTTTACAGTAGTTGCAGATGTCATCGGGCTTAGGACCTCTTGAACCCTTAGAGTTCGACTTCTTCTTTTCAACTTTCTTTTGTCCCTTACCCGTAACAGATAGTCCTGATGCCTGATTCTCTGTGGCAGAACCAGTTGCCTGTTGACGATCTTCTCTGATGTGCAGAGCAGATCGAACATCTTCCAGAGACAGTGTTTCTTTCCCAGTTATAAAAGACTCAACAAAGTTTTCGTAAGACTCAGGCAAAGAAACCAGCAGAATTAAAGCAACATCTTCATCTTCTACTTTAACATCAACATTACGCAGATCTAGCAAAATTTTATTCAATTTTTCTAGATGATCCTGAAGGGGTGTACCTTCCTGCATGCGTAATCGGAACAGACGTTGCTTCAAGAGCAACTTATTTGTTAGAGACTTCATCATGTAAAGACTTTCCAACTTCGTCAGAGGGCAGCAACAGTCTCCTGATCAGCAACTTCAATGATAACATCGTCAGACAGGCACAACATGATTGTCGAGTGGGCCTTTTCTTCGAGGGTATTCCACTCTTCATCTTTCATGTCGCCCTTATTCGGATTCTTAGTGAGCGGCGCCCACAAACCCTGCTGCTTCAGCAACGATCGCATCTTGATCTGCCATAAGCCAAAGTTATTCCTCCCGTTGAATTTGTCAACCTTCACGTTCAGAGCAGACATCTTCGATTGACTCATAGAAACCCTAACAGTGCGGAATTCAGAACCCTAATCGAAGACCAGGCTCTAGATACCAATTTGTTATGACGAAATAGAGTATTTGTGAGATCGAAACAAACAAAAAATGTAAAAGTGACACAGATTTATGTGGTTCACCAACGTTGTGTTGGCTACGTCCACGGGCAAGAACGGAGAATAGATTTATTCAGATGACGGTTACCAGTTACAGAGATTGTGCGCCCTACTTCTATATAAATAGAGTACACTAGATGGGCTAGGCCCAATATGACAAATTGGGCCTAATACAGAAACATAGCATACCGTCGGGCCGGGGCGGCGCCGGGGCGTCACCTCCCTTGACCCCCCGTTTGCGTGGCGGCAAATATTACGGATTCAAGGCACCATAAGCTCGGTCATAAGGCAGATTCTTGCCCATTAAAAAAGAAAATTGATGAAATCTTTTTCGATAATGAAGACCTTACAAATAAGATTTCAGCTCTTTTAATCTCTGAAGAAGAACCTTCTAATTAAGAAGATTCTGAATACGAACAAAATAACGAAGAAAACAATAATACTGATTCTGATAACAATTTCATAAATCAAATTTTTGAAAGTGAAGATGAATTAGAAGAGGAAGATTCCTGTCAAGGATTTTGTCCCTTAAGCATTAATGTTATTACAAAAGATAAAAATGAAAAAGAATTGCTTTTTGATCTTATCGAAAAGGTTCCTAACCCAGAAGAAAAACAAAAATATTTAATAGCCCTAGTAATGGGTTTAATATCGAAAAGGTTCCTAACCCAGAAGAAAAACAAAAATATTTAATAACCCAGAATTACTTTTTGATCTTATCGGAAATGTAATTTAAACATCCTAAGAATCTTTGTAATTGGGTTTTGTCTTTAATAACATCAGGGAATTTTTGAGCGAATTCAATAGCCCTAGTAATGGGTTTAATAGTTCCTTTGTAAATATCATGTCCAAAAAATCTTATTTTTCTTAATAACTTGTATAAATATATTGAGATGTTTAAAGTGTTGGTCAATATTTTGAGAAAATATTAAAATATCATCAATATAAACAATTGAAAAATCTGAATAATCATTCATAATATTGTTCATAATGTTTTGAAATTCTGAAGGGGCATTTTTTAATCCGAAAGGAATAACATTCCATTCGTAATGTCCAAAAGGAACTGTGAAAGTTGTTTTGTATTTGTCTGTTTCACAGATTTGAATTTGCCAGAATCCAGATTTAAGATCAAATTTGAAAAAGATTCTAGCTTTGTTAAGTCTTTTGATAAGGTCTCTTTTGTTAGGTATTGGATATCTAATCCATTCTAAGACTTCATTGAGTGGTTTGTAATTAATTACAAGTCTGGGTACTCCCCTTTCTTTTTCTGTTTGATTATTAACATAAAAAGCAGCACATGACCAAGGAGACTTTGAGGGTCTTATTAATTTTTTATCAAGAAGAGATTTAATTTCTTCTTTACAAGTGTTGAGTAATTCATGATTCATTTGAATTGGTCTGGCCTTTGTTGGAATATCATTTTCTTTAAATTAGGAATATAGGGGAGAGAAACTTCATGTTTCTTTCTATCCCAAAAAGCATTTGGAAGATCTGAACATATTTCCTTTTTCATAAAATTTTCAATATTAATTATTTTTGTTTGAATATCTTTATTAAGAAGTTCTTCTTCGATTTTGACATAAGGTAATTCTTCTTGAAGGGTTTTGATATGAGATTGTTTTCTTTGAATAGAATTAATTTGAAATATGAAATATTTTTGAAGTAAAGAGATTTCTCTTTCTCTGATTGGATTAAGAAATTTGAAGGAGATGGAGTTTCCAAGAATATTAGTAGTAATTCCTTGTCCATCAACTTTGAAAGGGTAGATAGTTGTTAGGAAAGGATTTCCAAGAATAACATCTTGATTAAGATTTTTGACTAGAATGAAAGGAGTTTTGAAACAATAATTATCATTACAAATATATGCATTAGATAATTTATAATTAATATTAAGAGGAGTAGCATTAGCTGCTATTAATCTTTCATTAGTTTTTTCATAATATTTCGAAGGTATTAATCCTTCTCGAATACAATTTTGATAAGCTCCGCTATCAATTAGGCAAGAGACATTTATTTTAAAATTGTCGACAACAAGAGTTATAATAGAATACCATTTTTGAAAGGATATTTGTTTTATGTTGAGAATTGAAGATTCCTCATGATTAAAAGATTCTTCAAAATTATCTATTCTATTAGAATTTTCAAGAATATCTTCCGGAATGGAATTTAAAAGAGCTAATCTAGCTTCTAATTCTAAATCTTTTGTATGAAGAGTATTTATTTCTTTATTGAGAGTGTTGACTTGTCTTTTAAGGTCATTGATTTCTCTTTGCAAATCATTAGTATTAACAGTATTATAAATAGTTGAGGAAGGGGTTTTTTCAAAGAGTTTTGAAATACTAAATGGTTCAATATTAATAGGATTCTTGTCTTTTTTAGGAATGTCTTCATTGAGAATAAGTTCTCTAAGTCTTATTAATATTTTTGTTTTTCTTCTGGGTTAGGAACCTTTTCGATAAGATCAAAAAGTAATTCTTTTTCATTCAGGAATATCTTCCGGAATGGAATTTAAAAGAGCTAATCTAGCTTCTAATTCTAAATCTTTTGTTTGAAGAGTATTTATTTCTTTATTGAGAGTGTTGACTTGTCTTTTAAGGTCATTGATTTCTCTTTGCAAATCATTAGTATTAACAGTATTATAAATAGTTGAGGAAGGGGTTTTTTCAAAGAGTTTTGAAATACTAAATGGTTCAATATTAATAGGATTCTTGTCTTTTTTAGGAATGTCTTCATTGAGAATAAGTTCTCTAAGTCTTATTAAATATTTTTGTTTTTCTTCTGGGTTAGGAACCTTTTCGATAAGATCAAAAAGTAATTCTTTTTCATTTTTATCTTTTGTAATAACATTAATGCTTAAGGGACAAAATCCTTGACAGGAATCTTCCTCTTCTAATTCATCTTCACTTTCAAAAATTTGATTTATGAAATTGTTACCAGAATCAGTATTATTGTTTCCTTCGTTATTTTGTTCGTATTCAGAATCTTCTTGATTAGAAGGTTCTTCTTTAGAGATTAAAAGAACTGAAATCTTATTTCTAAGGTCTTCATTATCGAAAAAGATTTCATCAATTTTCTTTTTTAATGGGCAAGAATCTGCCTTATGACCGAGCTTATGACATTTATAACATCTAGGATTAAATTTCTTGAAAGGTTTTTGTTTATATTTTTGCTTAGTGTATTCCGGGGGTTTTTGAGGAGTACTCCTATGAAATTTTCTTTTTGTAGAAGTTTTAAAAGGAGGATTATTAGAATATCTCTTTTCACAGTTTTTGAGTTGGGAAGAAGGTGCTTGAATTTTCTGAAGACCAAAGGCTTCGCAAAATGTTCCAACCTCTTTCCGGAATCGAGTTTTCTCGTTTCCATATTTTGATTGAATTTTTAATTCGGAACATAAAGAGAGTCCTTCTTTTTAATGAAAGCAATCAATTGTCCATATGTAATGGTTTCAAATTTAATTTCATTGAGTCTAGTAGCTTCTTTTAGTTTTTGGTGTATTCTTTCTCCAAATAATTTTGGAAGTCCAGCAATAAATCTTTCTTTCCAGAAAGAAGCATTGCAATCATTCCTTTTAAGTATATGAGTTAGAAAAACATCTTTATACCATCTATAATCAGATAGTGAGGGACATCTTAAATTTGAACGGACAATTTGAGTTGAATCTAATTCTTCTTTAGGATTTCCTATGAAATACATACCTATAGTAATGATGAGAAAATCACAAGTGTCGCTTTTATCAATGAATGTACCATCTTCTTCTTCAAAGGTGGTAACATGTTAGTATTTGTTGTTTATCATTGAAATTGAGGGAATTATCCCACCAGTTTTTTAATTGACCGGTAAAACCAGTGACTATTAAAGCAACTGTATTTTCTTCTGTAATATTTTGGACTTTGTAGGCTACTCTAGCCATGCCCATTTCTTGGAGTGTATTTAGAATTTCATATTCTGATTTTCCATCTATATTCCATTCATGAATAGAATGACCATCATATTTTGAGTTATTTTTAAATTGAGATCTTTCTTCAAATTGCATATCTGGAGGGGTATACCTATTATTGTAATAAGGTTTAGTTCCAGGTTTGAAATAAATTCTGTTTAATTATTTCCCAGGCAAGGGGGCGTCACCCCCCTTGACCCCCCGTTTGCGTGGTGGCAAACATTACGGATTTAAGGCATACTAACACGGATAATCCAAACAACGGGCGGCTTCAGGTTCAAAATGAATATAGCCACTCGACTACACAACAAATGTTATCCTTCAAAACAATTGACCCAAACAACGGGATAGTTTTGAAATAAATATAATTACTCAAAACATATTACTTTAAAAATACATACAACTTTCGACAAATGTAACCTTCAAATGGTTGAACCAAACAACGTGCGGCTAGGCATCAAAATGAAAATGCCTTAAAAAATAATATCATTACTAAATCTATTTTTCTATTATATTTATGACGAACGTCTTGAAAAAATAAAATTTAAATAAATATGACTAATTGAATTTTTTTATTAATCTAATTTTCTATTACCGTATAATGGACGATTTGAGATTACTAAATGCAAAATATAGTCTATCATTTACCTTTTCCTTTTGATATAATTTCATATTAATATTCAAAAATATTTTTTTTGCATTTTTATCAATTTAAAATAAATAATTGGATTATCTTTTAAATTTTATTTTAAAATTGCAATATAAAGTGATCCCGTCGAATTTCGACGGGCGGTACACTAGTTGTTATATTTTTGTTAGTTCGAATTTTGGACAACTAGAGAATGTTGTTTGAAATTTCAGTTTTATATTCACTCGTTATTTGTTGTATGCTTAGATATGTTTAAGTATTATTAACGACGAAATTCTTAGTACTTTACATAGATGACATACTTCTCATTGTTGACAATGTGAACGTATTGTCAGATGTAAATAATTGGTTGTCTGCACAGTTTCAAATGAAAGACTTGGGAGAAGTTGGTTATAACCTAGGGATTAAGATGATTAGATTTCGCCAGATAGGAATGTTAGGCATAAATAAGCCAAGCTTCATATATAGAATGTCAAGAAATGTTTTTTTTCCCTTCAAATATGGTGTTCCTCTATCTAAGGATTTGTGCCCTAAGACACCGGAGAAAGTAAAGGGCATGAAGACTATATTGTATGCTTCTGCAATTAAAAGTCTCATGTATGCTATGATGTCTATTAACATGATATATGTTATGTCGTGGGAATAATGGTAAGATATCAGTCTAACCCTGATTAAGAATATTGGGTGGCGGTTAAGCACATTCTTAAATATCTCAAGAGAACTAGAGAATATGTGTTTATATATCGATCGATCTGATAGGTTAGTCCCGTTAAATTCATACCTTGTTTATCCTCTCTTTTACTAACTATAAATAGGACTTCCTTAGATTCATTAGCATTAGTTTTTAGCATCCAAATTCCAAAACAAATAAGTAAAGAAGGAAGGAGATGAAAGAGAGAGAGAGGACCACGGAATTAGTGAAAATAATGGGCCTAACGTGATGGGCCCCCACCTGAGGCCCAATAAAGTGACATAAGATGCCCAAAAGTCCAAGAAGAGAATAACATTACTAATTGCTAATTTGCCATCAATGTCTCATGTCTTTGTAACTCTGCAATATATGCTCATCTTTTGTTTTCAATCTTCTTTGCGTCTTCTTATAAACCTCAAAATCCATACACTAAAATTTCATCTAAATTATTTTTATATCACGTTATTGTGTTTTTTTTTTTTTTAAACTATAGCGACAATATGTAAAATGAGAGCACAGTTTAGGGTACTTTAATAAACTAAGGTACATATCACCTTAAATAAATGGAAAACGAAGTTTCCTCTGTCCCCTTATTATTGCAATAAATCATGGGCTACCAAACAACCAGTTTATATATTTATTAAATATATATATTTAATGCAGTTTCTTGAGAGCAACTCTTGGGTCATTTTCAATTTTGGCGCGACTTGTGTGTCAAACAAACATTCGTGAAAGCTACTCCTTTGTATCCATTTTGCAGCCTACTTCATTATCCACATTCTATGAAAGAGATCCTTATATATACTCCACCAATGTTATTTTTCCTTGCCCAATTAATATAATTGAATAGAAAAAAAAAATAGAATTATACAAAAATAGGAGTTCGTATATCCAAGATTACTTTCTACTTGATATATAATATCATTTGAAAATTATTGAAGTTAAATTAAAATTTACTACTTCCTCCGGCTCAGAGATATTGAGTCATTTCTTATTAATATGTAAAGTATAAAATAATAAAAGATGTCAATATATCTGAGACAGAAGAAGTATGATATAATAAAATAACTCTATTTCAATGGGACGTAAGACAACATTAAAATTTAATTGAGTCAAACTGAAGATTCCATAAACTTCTCTAAAGATCAATTCTGGTCTCAATTACTATAACAATCGCACCTGCACTCGTCCCTAATTAACAAGATTAAACATTTACGTAAGATATCATTGATGTTTTTTTTTTCCCCCCCTTAAAGTCTAAACCACAAAATTAACATAGTCGGAATATTTTAATCTAATTGAACCCCATATCGTACAATAATTGGTAACGCTATAAATCAGCAGTAGAAAAATTCTATAGTCAATTAATAAACAAGTTAACCAATCAATCCCATCAATCCCATGTCATTATGGATCCAAAAAAAAATAAAAAATCAATGATAATTAATAGCTAAATTAATATTTAGATAGAGAAGTTATTTGTACTACTAATAATAGTCGACGGTGTTGTCTTGATTAGGTACATCTCTCGTAAAAGGGGGAGGAATAAAAGGTGGAGATGCACATCTCAAGAGCGCCCAATTGACTCCATGAAAGAAGGGATGCTTCTTTATGGCCGATGAACCCATGGTCGAACCCATCCTCCGAACCGGGTCCTTCACGAGCAATTGCGACATCAAGTCCTTAGCCGTGCTAGGTATGACCGGTTCCTTAGAGAACTCGAGGGCCCTAGCCACAATGTTCGCCAACGTTGTCTCATGGTCCATCCCACGGAAAGGCGTCACTCCGTAGAATAACTCGTACATAAAAATCCCTAACGTCCACCAATCCACCGCACTACCGTGCCCTTCCCCGGAGACTATCTCCGGCGCAAGGTACTCGTGGGTCCCCACGAACGACATCGACCGGATATCTATTGGCTCCGCAACAAATGCGGGTACCGTATGTTGGTTCTGCTTCTTTTTCCGCTTGCGTCTAGGGTTGAAGCACGATACGGCCGGAGCCATGCAATTCGGAAGAATGCAGGTGGCGGAGCGGGAAGCCGAGGCATCAAAGGTGAACTCGGTTAATGGTGGAACGTTTGGGTCATTATGGCTTGATATTACTTGAGCCGGAGTAGATGTAGAGTCGTCACACATTAAAGAGAGATCAAAATCGGTCAACATTATGTGACCATCGGATCGTACCAATACGTTCTCCGGCTTAAGATCGCGATATACGATTCCCATCATGTGAATATACTCCAAAGCTGCCACAACTTCAGATGCATAAAACCTGATTAACATAAAATGTCATCATCAACAATTGAACAACTGCAACTGAAATTAGAAAACATGTCTACTACGACAAATATATGAGTATAAATTAATAGGAACGTATCAAATAAAATAAGACGGAAATAGTATTTGACTGTGAAACACTAGGGGCGTAGTTGTCGCACTTTCCTAGTGATGGCACGGAATCAAGAAGACAAGATTGTCCCAATCATGTTGTACAAGATCATAAAATTGAGGATAAATAGATATAAAACATTATTTTAATTCTATAAAGTTTTAAATCATATGAGAAATGGGCCAAAGACTAACTAGACAACCAACCGACCCCCTCAAATTAGCTTTTAGTAATTCCGATGCAACATAAAAGATAAAGGGGGCTTTGGGCAGTTCCTTTGCTCTCCATTTGTTTCTCTAAAATTCAACATTTCGTACTAGAATTATTCGGTTTTTGTTGTCCTTCCATAAGAAATGGTAAATTGAATTAGGAAGATATCGAGGTAATAGTACTATATCAAAAAATAAAATGATAAAGTGTGATGTACAATGTTCTTTTTTGAAATCAAGACGTTAAAAAACAAATCACATACATTAAATGTTTAATTTTTTGAAGAAATAAACTCAATTAATGAAACGATTATCTTTGCTGACTTTGTACGAAGCGACCCATCAACGGATTATTATTATTATATTATTATTATTATTATTATTATTATTATTATTATTATTATTATTATTATTTATTTTTTTCCAGAAAATCAAGCGATTAGATACATGATGTCCTAACCTAATTCATCAAAGGCATAACGTCAAATATTTAGTGGGACCCACATGTTATAATTTTTCTTAGAGGGGGACCCACATATTATGTTCTCTAAAGTATATGAAAATAATTGCGATGAAATGAAGGGAATGGATAATAATGAAATCCCCTAATTCCCGCAAACGTTAGCGAAACACGTTTCACTGGATTTGTTGGCCTACTTATGTATAAGGACAAATTACAAAATTCTCCCCAAAAATCATGACCCTTATTTCCCTTCTTGGTCAAATACAATTTCTCTCTTTCTTTTTTCACTGTAATAATAATAATAATAATCCATGAATGTGAGTTTTATTAAATTAATAAATCCTACGCTAGAGGGGCGACTATTTGGTATTGATTGATAACAGTCCATGCTAAATGAACTAACGCATAATCGATGTATAAAAAAAAGGTAGGAAACGTGAGAATGCTATTATTTAATAGTAAAAAATCTAATGAGAGTAGCATTAATAGAGGCATTATGAAAAGGAAAATGAATAAAAGGACCACGTGAGTTGGGTGCAAGTTAATATTATAGGTCAACCATAATAATAAGTAAATAGTCCAACTAAAGTGATTGACAATCAGTAAATAATGTCTTTTTTTTTTCTTTTTTTTTTTGAGCTTGTCAGTAAATAATGTCTTAACTACAATAGTACAGTATCTTTTAGCTGGCTAGCCACTTTAAATATAGCTAGCTCAAATTGGAATAATAGATTATTGGTCCATATCAAGAAATTAAATGATCGTCTTCAAAAGCATTTATGGAGTATTAACCAAAGCGTACTAACACAACTTACCATCTCAATTTTCAACCTACTCTATTGTCAATTTGTCATAATTAAACTAATTGAGATAAACAGGAAATATAGTGTGCCTAAGATTAGAAACCGTATTAGTTTGGCAAAAATTATTCTTAATTGATGAGATATGCATATAATCAAGTAGAATTAAGACTGATTTAAGTATAATCATCATTCCATCCATTCCATGACGTGACATAATAATTGGGCGATGAGATTTTTAAAATTTTGGCAGAATACAGTAGATTTCCGTTTTCTCTCGCAAAACGCTGACACTGCAGTCCTGGGTCCCACCCGTTACGTACGCTACCGCTTTAGCCTTTGCCTTGCGGTGGGCCCCACATCCTCGAATCACACATCAACGGAATAATCATGTATACTTTTGGAAACATCTCTTTTACTTGTTCCAACTACAATTTCTTTCAAATAAATTTCATTTCACTCTCGTCGTTCAAAAAACAAAAAAACCCTCATTTTAACCCATTACAACGGATGGTTAATCCTAAAATAAATAAATAAATAAAAATTTACCTCCCAAAAAGGGAAGATCGATCACGATTTTAGTAATATACCTACACAATTTTATGCATACAATACATTTATATATTGATATGAATTTGCAGTGAATACATAATAGTTTTAAACCTTTGATTGTTTATATACTCCGTATTATCTAAGTTTTTTATAATAATTAAATAGTTAAAATTTGAGATAGTATTCTCTACCATATTTGTCGATTTCATGTTCGGAAGTTTCTGTAATTAAACACTAGTAATTTACTACTACCTCCAACCCATATTTGTCTCACTTGTTTTATTGATTTTTTCGGCACGCATTTCTACCAAAACCTATTACGAGTTTTAAAATATAATTTTGAAGTATTTTTTCTTTTACGATACTATGAGTGTCATAATATCTCGTAAATGAAAAAATACTTCAAAATTATATTTTAAAACCCATTCTAAATTTCGGTGAAAATACGTGCTGAAAAAGTCAATAAAGTAAATAAAACTACTTTCATGGGTTGAAGGTAGTATAAACTAAGCGATTTCGTATGTATGGCGTAGTAATGCATGCAAATGGAGACTGCTATATATATAAAATGCGCACCTGACGGCGGAGTCAGGGAAGCGTTTATAGGGCTGACGCTGGCGGAGGACGTGGAGGTCGCCGCCGGGGCAGAACTCGGTGAGCAGGCAGGACCACTTGGGGGAGTCAACGGCGGCGTAAAGAGTGGGCAGAAAGGGGTGGTCCAAGACTTCGAGAATGTCCCTTTCGGTCCTCGCCCTCCCTTCCTTATTACGGCTTGCTAGCTCCCTTTTGTCCATCACCTTCGCCGCGAACAGCGCCGCCGCCGCCGCCGCCTTGGGAGCGGGGGACTTGAGTTCGGCCAAGTAGACGGAGCCGATGTCGCCAGAGCCGAGGCGGTGGAGGAAGCGGAGGTCGGTGATGGAGAGGGAGGGGAAGCGGCGGACGGAGTCCCAGCACGGATCGCCGGAGGGGGCGGCGGCGGAGGGGTAGGGTTTTGGGGGAGGGAAGCGGGCGGAGGAGGATGTCCAGTCAGAGCCGGAGCTGGTGGAGCGGTGAATGTCGGTGGCGGTGGTGGTGGTTGTGGAGTTGAAGCTCATGCTGTCGAGGTCGTTGGCTATGTCGTCCGCCGCCGCGTACGGCTCCATTGCCGGCCGCGGACTTCTCTAACTAACCAGGGCGTGAAAGAGAGAGAGAGAGAGAGAGAGAATTTGAATAGACGGGGTTTGGTTTTGGAATGGTTTTGGGTTTGGAGGAAGAAGATTTTATTGGTGAGCATTTGAGGGTTGAGTAATTGACGATTCATCCACAAAGTGTAAGAATGTAAGACATTGGCCCACATCCCGATCGACTTTAATTAATTTTTGTGCTATTTACTTCTTTTTATAAATATTGTATATGATTTTTATTTTTTTAAAAAAACACTGTACATAATTTAGAGGTGAATACATATAGTTTCCCGAATACAGTATATCAAGGTCGGTTCATTTATATAATTGCATTTTCTTATTTCGATGGGCTTAATTATTTGCATTTATTTGGATTCAGAAGAATGGTCTCATCGTCTTATGTTTTACTACCTCTGTCTCATTTAAGTAGACCCGTATTCCGTTTTGGTCCGTCTCAACTAATAGACTTGTTTCCTTAAATAACAAAAAATACTTGGCTACAATTAACTCTCTCTCCTCATAATTAATTATGGCCACACAATCTCCACTCTCTTGATTCTTGTATCTACAGGAACTGTCCCTACTTAAATGAGACGGAGGTAGTACTTAACATTTAGATTCTGATTTTTCCGAACTCCGCGTATTATGCGACGTAGCCACTGCATATATCGATCTCAAATTTCTACTAGTATAGTATTGTAACTGTGCGATACAAGAAAACTTTTACTTCCAATTATAATTAGTTTGTAATAAAATGATGTATCTATAAAGACTTATTATCATTTTAAAATTTATAGACATCTCTACACGCCTATAAATATTGAATTAAAAGTTGTATAGATTTAAAAGTGCAAAGAAAAATTTAAAATCTCCTTACATAAAATAAAATATCTAAAATTGAACTTATTTGGAATTTCTCTAACTTGTAATTAATTGAAATATTCATTTAGCTAATTGTAAAAGACTACACGCACACCCAAAATATTGGGATACGAATTGTTATAAGTGATAATTAATTTGAAAATGTCAGATTAATATTAAGTTTGTTTGATAGTTAAATGAAAACATATACATAAAAATAAAATACTAAATTGAGAGTTGTTGAGAACTAAAATTGAAATTCACTATTTAGTTATAATATATAAAAAAGATTATTAAAATAAATACATTTAAGCAAAAGAAATGATAAAAATTAGTTAGTCAAAATTGATATTCATATTTGAAATTTATATAATGTGTTAAACTTTAATGCATAAAAAATGAGACTTTTCAAAGTAATAAATGCATAAAAGAATTAAATGGAAAATGATATAATAAATCTTGAAATATGTAGAACTTTATTAAAAAAAATACTCCCTCCATTTCACTTAACTTGGCTCATTTGAATAGTGGCTTTTATGACACGCTTTTCCACGCTTCTTCAAAAAATAATTCTTCAAAAATCCATTTTAAAACTCATCATCAAGAAGCGTGGAAAAGCGTGCCAGCAAAAGCCAAAAAGTTTTGAGCCAAGATAAATGAAATGGAGGGAGTAATAAAGAGGCTATAATATCAAAAATTTAGGAGGGAAACACATTATTGATCCACCCTCAGTTTTGAGGGTGAGGGAGATGCAATAATAATCGATTGAGTAATCGAGTCGAACTACAAGGAATGCTATGGCGTGAGAATTTCAACTAGTAATCTAGCTATTTAACTACTATCCAAGCTACCGAATGTCATGTTTTTGTGTTTTCTATAAGCTAATAATAAAATGAAATGACAATTAATCAAGAAACAAACAAGTAACAAACGATTGAAATCAATAAGAGAAAGTATGGTTCCAAATATAATCTGACTTTCACTAGAGAAATAGGTTTTGGAATTTGCAAGGATAAACCGATTTAATCTAATTCATACGGGAGTTCTTTATAAGATATACACCAACTCTTTTCTCTAGCAATCAATGTAAGTAGATGTAATAGCCGTGAAAATCCGTGTTTGGAAAAATTGGAATTTCGAAGGAGGAAATAAATTTTTTCGAGTATTTGAGATCAAGCACGGACGAAAATGAGCTTATGGGAATTTTTATAATATGTTGGAATTATTTCCAATGAAATCTCGAGAATTTTTTTAGAAGGAAGGAATTATGGCAAGGCAAGAAATTACCCGAAATGATTTGCGGAGAATGTTATTCTGTAAATATTTTACGGAAATAAGATGAGATGTGTGACTTAGTAGTAAAAGACTACATGTATTTATAATAGTGTAAGTGGGAGGAATTAAAAGGAAAAGAAGGAAGAAATTGTGTAAGTGTGCTAGTGTGTGTGTGCGTGTAAGTTGAGTGAAAGAGAGGGTGATGTTCATCTCACCACCACTCAACAAGTTATGCAAACCACACACCCACATCATCCTCCTCATATCTCACCACCCCAAACTTAGTGAGAGAGAGATAAACTCTCCCTTCTCTCTTCATCACTATTCCCGCAGGCCACTATTGCCGTCACTTTCGAGCCGCCGCCGGCGACTCCTCGGGTCTCCGATCACTCCCAAAGTTCGCCCTCTCCCATATTTCGACCCATAGAACAAGAATCCGAGGTCGAAATCATGATCAAGAAGCTCTAAGTTCGACTTTCAAGGTTCGAAAGTTGGGTGATCAAACAAGTGTTCGAATTTCATCAAGCTTGGGGTAGTTCTTGTTTCCTCTTGTTGGTTTGAACTTGATTTCATGTTGTATGATATGATTCGAACTCCCCTCATCATGATTAAGATTCGGCCTTCTCAAGAAAAGTTCATGAATGATGATAATTCTTTCATATTTGTGTTCCTCTCATCATTTGAAGATCATCTATGTATGTATTGTTGAAGCTCCCTTCGATTTCCTTCATAACCAAATGAGTATAGCTATTATATGAACTTCCTTTATGATGTTCTTGACAAATCCTTGCTAAATTGATAGCTCAATGTGTGATAGAGTCGAATTCCTAAACATTGATCACGTTTTTAAACTAGTCATTTTATCGAACAGTTGGCGTGCACGTTTTGTTCAGCATTTTCGAACCCTTTCCCGACTCTATCTCATTTCGAGTCCTAAATGAAAGTTGTAGCTCATGTTCTCAGCTATCCGTAGCCTAAATTTCATCTCGATCCGAGTTCATATGCATCCGTAGCGTCGTTTTGAAGTTGGTATGTTGATCTGGAAAATCTGAAAAAAGGCAGCGAACTTTCGAGCTTGATTTCGAAACATCCTTAAACGATATGAGTTAAATTCTTTCACCATATTAAAACTTATTGTCTCAGGTTTCCATAGCCGTGTCATGTGCCCAAAACCAAGTTCGTATGCGAATACTGTGATGATTTGAAGTTGACACGTCTTAAAACCGTTTTTGAGAAAAACAGCTTGAGTACCGATTTTTATCCTCATTTTTGGCCATGAACTCCAACCCCATTTCAGAAAATAAAAGCATAGTGTTGTAGCCTGTTAAGCAAGCTTTCAATTGATATTCTCTGTGTCCATATTGGTTGAGTATAGCTCGAGATATCTTAGCTCAAAATATGACCCTTGACAATGAGTTCATGCTTTTGAAATTCACATCCCATATCTTTTGAAATCTGGAAATCAGCCCACTTGCGGGCTAAATTGAGAACAGCTCGTTCGAAATTTGACATCAATTATTCTTCCATGTTGAAGTACATTCCTTTTGCTTTCCATAGATATTTCGTTCACTCAAAACGGAGTTCGTATGAATTTACTATGATTTTTCAAAGTTTGTATCTCCAATCTGGAAATTCCGACGAACAACTTCTGTTCCGTTTTTCCAACCACGTTTTGACCACTTTCCTTTGGTCGAATGAAAAATAGTATAACTAGAAAGTTGTTCCTTGTTTTCTGAACTTCAGTTTTGATAGCTCATTCATTCGAATCCATCAAGAAACGAGTGAGAAATCCTCACTCAAAGTTGGTACCAGAATCTGCCAAATTCCCACTTTTCAGATTCCGAGTTTTGGGAATAAATGCTTCAAACTCCCAGCTCACTCATGGGAAAATTCTGAAATTTAAACATATCATAGCCCTATGTGTTATCTTTCCAAATCAATATCATATGCTCTGTTTCGATTTATATTGAGTGAGAAACAATTATTTTCCTAGAGGGTCACATAATTTCCAAATTCTCTTAGAATGTTGAACTTGTTTTTCATATGACGGACCTTCTACTGCTTTGTTAAGCGTCTTGATCGAGTCTTGGGACTAGTTCAAATGGAGAAATTGAGTTCTCATTTGAATTAGTCGAATTTAGCTGATTTTAGATAATTTAGAATTATCGGGTATACTTCGAACTAGGAATAACATATTATTTCTCTAAAACTAGTATATCTTCTGAAACGAGACTTTTCCCTAAAGGTCAAGCAAGGGAAGAGAGCCAAGGAACGTGAAGAAGAACCAAGAATCGCTCAATCATTTCTGTATAACCAGGTGGGCGTTCTAACAAAGAAAATTATATTGTTGCTATAATGAAGCATGTTTTGAAAATAAAGCAAGTTGACTCAAAACCCTTTCATGCATAAAATGTTTTTAGTTTTATGTGTGATGCCTATCTGTGTTGGATTGCCAACGTTATATCGATCGAGCCTGAGTTAGACAAAGGTCGCTAGCCAGGTATGTGTACACGAAGTCGTGACTGTGTGCTCCAAAGGTGGGCCGGTTATGCATGGAAACGTCCGGTGAGGTGGCCACCTTGCCGGCGTACTTACAGATATGGATAATACAGATGTGGAAGAAAACGGGGAGTGCACTCCAATTGTTATGGAAATAAAGTTGTTTTAGTTACACAAGTATTTTGATAAAACCTTGTGATAACTGTGAAATGCATGATTGGTGATTATTTTACTGAAAATTATTTTTGGGCATAACCTCGCGGAGTACATCAAGTACTCAGCCCTGCTCGTGTTTCCAAAAACTTGCAGGTTGAGCGAGGTGGCAAAGGCGGCAGTGTTGAGAGGAGATTCGTTCATCTTTTGAATTTGGTTCAGAAAGAGATACATATCTTCATATATGTATCTATTTTGTTAAAGACTTCCGCTGTACACTTCTATTATCTTATTTAGATAATTATGTTTAACTGGCTTCATGAACCAGTAAATCGAGAACTACTCTACTCGTATTCCTTCACGAACTAGAATTATGTTTGACTTTATATGGTTATTTCTATGAGATGATCATGTAACACTTGAACCTCGGGCTTCTTCGTAACTTGTTTGTCTTGCAAGTTTCTTTTGATCGAGTCTATTCAATTGTTCATTTTGCTAATTACTGAGTTACAAGTCGTTTCCCCTTTCTTTCCCGCTTCTTATATCCAACCCCTAGTCACGGTTTCCCATCTTAGCTATCCTTAGCAAAGTGCGGCCGTGACAGTAGATTAACCTATGACATCTATCTCCGCTAGGTCTCAAGATGCATAAATCAACTCCAAATAGCTCAATTAATATCAAGAATCTCCTATTAGCAAGATTTACTAATATGTTGTGATTTGATGCCAAGTGTTATGAACTAAAGCCTATTAAGCATTTAATCAAACACCTTATATGCACTCAATGATGGCCAATCAATCATGCAATAAAATCAAGTCCCAAACCACAAGACATATGAATTAGAAGGCAAATCCAACTACAATATCCAAAAACCTATTAATCTAGATCATATCTTCATATATTGGAACCAAAGGGAAATTTAGCTAGACATAATTAAAGGAATCAAACCATAAAAAGTAAATGAAATCATGCTTAAAAGATAGAGAATTGAATAAGGAAGAAGAAAATGGTCTTCAATTGCAAATCCAACAAGTATAGCTTCAACAATCTTCAAAATACTCAAAAGGAAAGAGGGGAATGTTTCTAGGGTTCTAGGAATATTAAATGTGCAAAAAGATACATCAAAAAGGGAAGAATTTGGGGTTAAATACATTGAAAATCGTGTTTGGGTCGAACCGGGATGAAATGGGACAAACCGGGGCGAAACGGTGCGAACCGGGAGCTTTCTCGCGCAACCGGCGGTCCATGGGAGGGGCACCGGCGGTCCAGTGGACTGCTGGTCTCTCTGTGGTGTTCGGCGGCCTGGGTGCGGTGAACCGGCGGCCCAATGGACCGCCGGTTTGCCGCCCATCCGTCCTCTCTTGCGCAATGTTTTCGTTTTCACTCGTTCTCTCTCGTCCGAACTCCGATTCTCGATCCGCTTTTTGCTACAGCTTCCTAACGAACTCCTCTTCAATATGGAATGATCAAAGTTGCCAAATGAGTTCTTCATAAACCTGCAAAAAGACACAAAGAGACTCGAGAGAACGAGGAAAACATAAACGAACTTGAACTAGTGAAAACCTAACTTTATAAATTCAAGTTCCACATTCTTAAACCTAGGTTTCACCCTACTTAAGCTCGCTTCTTCCTCATTTCTAGCCCCCAATCCTTAGCCACATGAATGCTCTTTTTAAATTCTTACAAAAATGGATCGAAAACCGAAAAGAAACGAGAAAAGTAGAATGTATGCTACAAGTTAAGAAACACTAGCATTTCTAACCTTTAAGCACATGAATTGAGACTTAAACACACGCAAAACACACTCAACATGCACATAAAATACGTGTTAATCACTCCCCCAAACTTAAGCCATTGTTCGTCCCGAACAATGAAACGAACAATCAAAACACTTAACACGTATGAGATGTGCATTTCAAGTTCATCGATGCCTCATTTCACTTCAAAACCATTTAAACTCAAGGAAATCATCAAGTCAAGCCAAACACTCATGAAATTACTCACTCTCCTAGCATAGAACTCAATCACCTAAGCACATTCGACTCTAGACCTCACAAGAAACATGTGTATCACTCGATCACTCAATATATGGAAAAGGTAAGCACTCATCGAAATCATGCAATACATAACTTTGACCATAAACTTGCCTATCAACTCAAGTTTCTAATACTACAATGCATGCACAAATTAGGATAAAAAAGGTCTTTATTAAGCTTGTAATGTAGGGACATTGGTTAAGGTAGGGAATTTTAGGCTAAGTGGCTTAAATTTACATTCAAGCATCCTTACCCCTTTTCTTCTCCTTTCAAAGTATGAATTTCTTCATCTTCCACCTTATCCAACCCCTTTTTATCAAATGAACCCAAGCTTCTATCAAAATTCTAAAGAAACACTCCTTTATACTCTTATTCTTTTCTTTTTTTTTGTTGTAAGAACTTTGTTCTTACGTTTTTTTTTTTCAAAAAGAACTTTGTTCTTATTCTTTTCTATTCTAACTTTGAGCTTATAGGAGTGTCCTTTCATTCCAAAATCCATCTCTAGACCCTTCACCATCACTACCCATTTTTCATGACTTTTCAACTTCACCAAGGTTCCCTTAACCATCCTTCACCCCCATCATCCGGTTCAAGAAGAAAAGGATATATTCAAGGCTCAAAATGGGACGACAATGGTAATGAAAGATAGGATAGTGTTTAGGGAAAATGGGCTAAACAATGATGGCCTAAGATTATCTCCTAAGTATGCACACATGTAATATTTCTAACGAGAGTATCAAGGCAAGTTCTAGCAAAGAAAATGCAATGCAAGATCAAACTCTCAAGAAAAGATATTAACTATGTAAAATGCATAGTTTAAGGCTCAAAATCCTCTCAAGCTTTTTGTCTAGAGCCTAAGTGCCTAAGATCAATCCTTCATGCCATTCAAGTGAAGTAATCTAATCATGCTTGACTTTAACTCGAAAAATTTCAAAACATTTCATCATTTTCCAACAATCATCGGCATCTCACTTGAAAAAACTTGAGTAGATAAACACGTTCATTCACAACTAAGCATGCAAGCATTTGCTCCAAAACATAATTTTTTTTCAAAATTTTCCAATGATTCTTCATTATTAGCTCATCTCCACAATTCACAAAGCAAATAAAGAATTTATATCTATTAAGCTCATTAATTCCCAAACTCGACACCAAACAACTTAAACAAGCACAAATCATGCATTTACCCCAATCAACCATAATCATCAAGCAAAATTAAGCATGCAATCAATGAACACATCAAATAGGAGCTTGAAAAATACCAAAAGTAAAGTAATTGAAATTCCTTATCCTACCCCCTCCCCCAAACTTATTTTAGAACATAAGGTCTAAAATGAGTTTGAAGGGAAGAATAATAAGAAATTTAAATTACGCTTACAACGGTCCAAAGCTTGGTTGATGATGGTTTTGAAAGCCTTTCACTGCGTTGCTTGCTTGATTAATTGATTCTCTTCCCTCATTTGTTCCAAGCACAAAAATAAAGACAAATTAAGAAAAATGACTTAATCACAAACAAAGATCAAAAACCAAAAATGAACTAAAACTAACTAAAAACGAAGAATAAAGAGATAGTTGTTTGGGTGTCTCCCAACGAGCGCTTAGTTTAACGTCGTTAGCTCGACGATACCTCATTGCCCTTTCAAGGGACTTGAAATGACTTCCAACCTCGATCAAATGCCAACCCATCATCAATTTCTTCAAGATCCGGTTCATCCATTCTTGACTCATCCGGTTCGTCCATAACTCTCGACATATGGAATGTTTCCTTTTCTCCATTCATTCGAAGGGTGATAATTCCTTCGAAAACATCAATGAGGGCTCTACTTGTGGCCAAATAGGGTCTCCCAAGTATTAAAGGGATGTCTCGATCCTCCACTATATCAAGGATAATGAAATCTACGGGGTAAATGAGTTTCCCTACCCTTATAAGCACATCTTCCACAATGCCTCTTGGATATGAAATTGAACGATCCGCCATTTGAAGAGTAAGTGAAGTAGGCTTAAGAGTTCCAATCTTCAAACGATTGAAGATGGAAAGAGGCATCAAATTCACACCGGAGCCCAAATCACACAAAACATTCCTAAAATCACATCCCTCAATCTCACAAGCGATATTAAAACCTCCCGGATCCTTTTGCTTCAACGGAAGTTTCCTTTGCAAGATAGCACTACACTCCTCCGTCAAATTTATGGTCTCAAATTTACCAAACTTTCGCTTGTTAGAAATGGCTTCTTTCAAAAACTTGGCATAGCTAGGCATATCCCTCAATGCATCAAGTAAGGGGATGTTGATTTGTACCTTATTGAAGATGTCTTGAAACCTCTTCATCTTCTCATCAACCTTTGGCTTTGCTAGACGATGAGGGAATGAAGCCTTTGAGCTCACATCATTGGTGGGAAGAGGGGACTCCTTTGTTGCTTCATTCTTTTGACTTTCATCTTGAATAGCTTTTCCTTTAGACTTTTTCTTCATCTCATACAAGGTTCGATTTTCATTTTTATATGGGATGTCTTCAACAACCGGTGCTCCCATTTCTTCTCCAAGCTTTGCATGATTATCGTAAGCTCTTCCACTCCTCAAAGTAATGGCATTACTACCCTTCATCTCATACAAGTTCTCATCATCCGAATCAAGAGGTAATGATAAATCTTTCAAACAATTCGGCTCAACTTGATCTTGTGAAGCTTTTGGAGTTGAAGTAGGAGTAGTACATTGTGGTTTCCTGTAGAACTTTGCCTTCTCATTAAACTTCTCTTCTCCAAGTAACTTCTTTATCTCGGAAACATAATAAGCACCTCTTCTTCTTTCCATCAAATTCTTGTCCTCCGACCATGGAATTCCATTGTTGAGCTTCATCCTTTTATGATATTCATGAATCTCTTCCTTCGACTTGCTTTCAATGTCTTCCAAAGGAGGCCAATAATCTGGGACCGTCACGGAGTATATATCATTAGCGAAAATCTTTAGTGTCCATTCCTTCTCATAAAGGCTATGATCATGAGACGGATCCCAAGGAGGGACGCTTTGACCACCCCACTTTTTCCTCATATAGAATGGCACATATGGCTTATTCTCCTCTTGGATCTCTTGTGAGGGTTTGGAAGATACCTCACTCACTACATGGATTGCGTTACATTGTTGCCTCGGATTTTCTTGAGCCTTGCTAGAGGATTCTCCGAACTTGTGTTGAGTGATAGCTTGGTTAGCCATTTGGCTAATTTGGCCTTCCATCATCTTGACTTGCTTTGACAATGAAATGAGTGAATTCTCCAAGGCATTGACCTTTTGGCCGGTTTGAGAGATAAAAGCACTTTGTTGATTGGCCATTTGTTGAACGATTTGCTCAAGAGAAGGGGATGTCTTCTTAGGTTCTTCAATCATCCCTTGGGAAACGGAGAATCCGGGATATGGAACTTGAGCATTGGTAGGATTTCCATAGGAGGGTTTGGGAGGATTCCTAGTGTTGGGATTGTAGGCTTGATAGCCTCCTTGTTGGCCATACAAATAACCACCTTGTTGATTGCCTTGAAAACCCCCTTGGTGTCCTTGAAAACCTTGCTTGTTGTAATTGCCATAAAGACTTTAATTAACATAACTCACATTTTCATCTCTATTGAACTCCAAAGTCCCTCTAGAGTAATCACCATGCATTTGAGCTTTCCTTTCATTTTCATATGCTTTCTTCAAATTGGCAAGCTCCAAGGCTAAAGCATCGTACCTTGCATCCTCAAGAACCGAGTTCACCCTCTTCGTAGGGCCCCTTTCCATTGGCCATTGATAACTATTGGATGCCATCTCCTCTATGATCCTAAGAGCTTCTTTGGCATTCCGATTCACAAGGCAACCACCGGAGGTTGCATCTACAATGCTTCTTGTGTGAGGAGAGAGACCACTATAGAAGTTGATGATTTGTTGAGCTTCGCTAAAACCGTGTTGAGGGCATTTGCGTAGCAAATCCCTATACCTATCCTATGCCTCAATAATGGCTCATCCATTTGTTGAGAGAAGTGTGAGATTTCCGAAATAAACTTTTGAGCCTTTGATGCAGGGAAATATTTGGCAAGAAAAACTTTGCATAGCTTCTCCCATGTGGTGATCTCGCTCTTGTCAAGGTTCTTAAACCACTCTTTAGCTCGATCCCTCAAGGAAAAATTGAATAGCCTCATTCGTATAGCATCCTCCGGCATCCCATTGTGCTTCACCGTGTCACATATCTCCATGAATGTGCTCAAATGAGCATTGGGATCTTTATCGGGCCTCCCTCCAAATTGTTCGGATTTGACCATTTGGATAAGGCCAGTCCTTATCTCGAAGTTGTTGGCGTTGACTCTTGGCCCCCATTCTCCTCCTTGGAATCGGCCCGTTGGAGCCTCAAACATTTGATTGAGAGGTGGTTGTTGATTCTCTTGAGCTCTTCTTTCTTGCTCATCCTTCCATGCTCTAAACTCTTGCATTTCTTTCATAAGAACTTCCATTGCTTGATGATTTGCTCCCATAACTTGATCTTCAAATGAATTTCTTCTTCTATGCCTCCTCTCAAAGTTCAAGATCAAAGGTTGAACAAGTAATCCCTTAGACCTTGTGTGCAAAAACCTACAAAATAAAAATTAAAAGAAACAATACTTGAAGTAGTAACTCAATAACCAAATCGACTATTGAAACTCAAACTAAGCATTCCCCGGCAACGGCGCCAAAAATTGATCCGCCCTCACTTTTGAGGGTGAAGGAGATGCAATAATAATCGATTGAGTAATCGAGTCGAACCACAAGGAATGCTATGGTGTGAGAATTTCAACTAGTAATCTAGCTATTTAACTACTATCCAAGCTACCGAATGTCATGTTTTTGTGTTTTCTATAAGCTAATAATAAAATGAAATGACAATTAATCAAGAAACAAACAAGTAACAAACGATTGAAAGCAATAAGAGAAAGTATGGTTCCAAATATAATCCGACTTTCACTAGAGAAATAGGTTTTGGAATTTGCAAGGATAAACCGATTTAATCTAATTCATACGGGAGTTCTTTATAAGATATACACCAACTCTTTTCTCAAGCAATCAATATAAGTAGATTAACCTATGACATCTATCTCCGCTAGGTCTCAAGATGCATAAATCAACTCCAAATAGCTCAATTAATATCTAGAATCTCCTATTAGCAAGATTTACTAATATGTTGTGATTTGATGCCAAGTGTTATGAACTAAAGCCTATTAAGCATTTAATCAAACACCTTATATGCACTCAATGATGGCCAATCAATCATGCAATAAAATCAAGTCCCAAACCACAAGACATATGAATTAGAAGGCAAATCCAACTACAATATCCAAAAACCTATTAATCTAGATCATATCTTCATATATTGGAACCAAAGGGAAATTTAGCTAGACATAATTAAAGGAATCAAACCATAAAAAGTAAATGAAATCATGCTTAAAAGATAGAGAATTGAATAAGGAAGAAGAAAATGGTCTTCAATTGCAAATCCAACAAGTATAGCTTCAACAATCTTCAAAATACTCAAAAGGAAAGAGGGGAATGTTTCTAGGGTTCTAGGAATATTAAATGTGCAAAAAGATACATCAAAAAGGGAAGAATTTGGGGTTAAATACATTGAAAATCGTGTTTGGGTCGAACCGGGATGAAATGGGACAAACCGGGGCGAAACGGTGCGAACCGGGAGCTTTCTCGCGCAACCGGCGGTCCATGGGAGGGGCACCGGCGGTCCAGTGGACTGCTGGTCTCTCTGTGGTGTTCGGCGGCCTGGGTGCGGTGAACCGGCGGCCCAATGGACCGCCGGTTTGGGTCGCCGGTTTGCCGCCCATCCGTCCTCTCTTGCGCAATGTTTTCGTTTTCACTCGTTCTCTCTCGTCCGAACTCCGATTCTCGATCCGCTTTTTGCTACGGCTTCCTAACGAACTCCTCTTCAACATGGAATGATCAAAGTTGCAAAATGAGTTCTTCATAAACCTGCAAAAAGACACAAAGAGACTCGAGAGAACGAGGAAAACATAAACGAACTTGAACTAGTGAAAACCTAACTTTATAAATTCAAGTTCCACATTCTTAAACCTAGGTTTCACCCTACTTAAGCTCGCTTCTTCCTCATTTCTAGCCCCCAATCCTTAGCCACATGAATGCTCTTTTCAAATTCTTACAAAAATGGATCGAAAACCGAAAAGAAACGAGAAAAGTAGAATGTATGCTACAAGTTAAGAAACCCTAACATTTCTAACCTTTAAGCACATGAATTGAGACTTAAACACACGCAAAACACACTCAACGTGCACATAAAATACGTGTTAATCACTTATCCTACTTTAGTATATTAACTAGAATTGTACACCCGCGGTGCAGGGGGTTAATCTATAAATAACATGATAAATATCTGTCACGCCCCAGTTCCCGAGGGAAGGCACGTGTGCCGGGACGTGGCAAGGGGTTGGAATTAAGAAGCGGGGATAGAAAGGGCTCATGGCTTGGGATAATATAATATTATTTATTAAGAAATTAAATACGGGATCGGGACGCACAACACGAACTACGAGGTAGGTAATAAGAAAACCATACCACTCGTACCGGCCGCCTATGTCTGAATACCCATAGACATAAATAATAAAATACGGGATCGGGACATACAGCTCAAACTATGGGGTTGGCTAAGCCAAACAACCCATGCTGGCCGACTTGTCTGAATACCCGTAATATATATATATATATATATATATATATATATATATATATATATATATATATAATCAATGGTATAAGGGGAACGTAGAGATTTTATATCAAAATACGAAATTATCTTAGGATATTATATATAGGGAGATGAACTTTATTTATAAGCGTAGCGGAAGCCTTTATTCTTTTATACAGCGACAACAACAGTCATCTCCAGCTTCGTCTGCTCCACCAGCTCCCTAATCTGCAAAACATTTGGAAAGGAATTGCAGGGCTAAGTACTAATGTACCCAGTGGGCTTGTACCAAAAACATTTTATCATAAAAAGAATATCCATGATAATAAAGTATACATAGAAGGGTTTTGAAATTAAATTTACTTCCATGCATACCAAACCTCGATTTTCATGATTGTGCGCGCATGTGTATTACCCTGTTACTCTTACACTAATCCCGGGACATTGCCACAGCCGGATCCCTTTTCATGATGGAACCATAGTTTGGAGGCAATGAAATATTTTATCCAGAGATTCTCCCCTTGAAGTTAGAATCAATTGGTGATCAACCCAATGATTTCTAACTGTGCGCACAGCCTCCCGGTTAGTGTGTGAGACCAACCGAAAGACCCGATCGCATACATTATAAGAGCATTAAACATGTAATAACACATTAAAACATTTTCATGGATAATCCCATTTTATCAGAGCTTACTAACTCAAATAATAATTTGCAAGAATAAAGCCCCACCTTATAACCTGAAACACCACAATGAAGCCTATTCCACTATAACTGATAGGGCGCCGATCTTTCTTCTACTAAAAAAAAATATCTTCTTTATCATAGGAATTAAAAGTAATGACGTAAGTAAGAGGATTTTATAAGAGATTCAAATGAAGGGAAATTGGATCGAGGAACATGGTTCAATAGACTTGCGGCTGTGGTATTTATAGTAAACCTTAGCAGCTTATTCTTCAAAGCTATATGGCAATTGTCATCAAAGCTATATTGCCTATTCATAACTCTAGGTTAACCACATGAAGCCACGTAACAAGTAGTAAAAGCAGAATTGGCAATTTATTTACTATTGATAACCATCAAATATATATATATATAATATTATTTGGTACAACCCCTATATACCTATATATTAGCCATGCATGCAAGTAAGAATATATATATACGTATGTACATTAAAAACTATGAGCTAGCAATATCCTATCATTATACATATATATAGAAATTATATGTAGATATTAATAACTTATTTTATGCATACATATATACGTATACTATTTACTAAATGTATATATTAATATTATAATATATCTAATTCATTACAAATAAATTATTATTATATTATATTCTTATAATTATCAAAATTAATCTTAATAGAGTATATCATCTCATTCTAAATTTCTCAAAAATTTTAAATTCATATATATATAAGACTTATTTTAATTAATTATATCTAATAAAAAAATTTGGGATATTACATCCCTCCCTCCTTATAAAAATTTCGTCCCGAAATTTTACGTACCTGGGTATTCTAAGTCGGGGTACTGGGCTCTTATCTTTTCCTCTAACTCCCATGTAGCCTCTTCTTGGTCATGATGATTCCAAAGTACTTTAACTTGTGGAATTTCTTTGTTCCTCAAAATTCGTACCTTGCAATCGAGTATCCTTATCGGTCTTTCCTCATACTGTAAGTCCTGACTTAGGATTACCTCATCATATTTTATTACATGTTTAGGATCAAACACGTACTTTCTTAACATAGAAACATGGAACACATTGTGAATACCTGTTAAGTTAGGTGGTAGAGCTAACTTATAAGCGACGGGACCTATTCTCTCGAGAATTTCGAAGGGCCCGATGTACCTAGGGCGTAACTTACCTCGTTTTCCAAATCGTATAATTCCCTTTGTAGGAGAAACCTTGAGAAACACATAATTTCCAATCTCAAACTGAAGATCTGTGCGTCTTTTGTCGGCATACGATTTTTGCCTATCTTGTGCCTCCTTTATCCTCTGTCGAATTAAATCAACAGCTTCTACCATGTCCTGAACCAAGTCTGGACCTAATAGTTTCCTTTCGCCAACTTCATTCCAATAAAGTGGCGATCTACACTTCCGTCCGTATAAGGCTTCGTACGGTGCCATCCCTATAGTTGCCTGATAACTATTGTTATAGGCAAATTCTACAAGTGGTAGAATATCCTCCCAGTTATCACCACGATCTGTGACAACTGCTCGGAGCATATCTTCTAGAACTTGTATCGTTCTTTCAGACTGTCCATCCGTCTGAGGGTGGAAAGCGGTGTTGAAGTTCAATTGAGTTCCCATTGCTTCCTGTAGGCTCCTCCAAAATTTTGATGTAAATCTCGTATCTCGATCTGACGTAATCGATACAGGAATTCCGTGCAGTCGAACTACCTCTTTAACATAAAGATGAGCTAACTTATCTAGTCCTAAAGTCATCTTCATTGGTAGGAAGTGGGCTGATTTCGTCAATCGATCCACTATGACCCAAATAGCTGTATTCCCTCGTGTTGACTTTGGAAGGCTCACCACGAAGTCCATATTGATATGTTCCCATTTCCACTCTGGAATTGGCAGTGGTTGTAACGCTCTATATGGCCGTTGGTGTAATGCCTTCACCTGTTGGCATGCAAGGCATCGTTCCACAAATGATGCTATATTTTTCTTCATGGCCTCCCACCAAAAGTTTCGACGTAGATCCATGTACATTTTGGTGCTTCCGGGGTGGGTGGTGTATGGTGTATCATGAGCTTCACTCATAATCTCATTTTTCAACTCCTCATTTCTTGGAACACACAACCTCTCGTTGTATGTAAGAGCTCTATCTTTTGCAATTGCAAATTCTTCTGAAAATCCCTTGGATCCTCCCGTTTCAACCTTTGATCGCATTTTCTCTAAGAATTCATCTTTCTTTTGAGCTTCAATGATTCTTTCTCGTAAATTTGGTTTAGCCATTATTGCTGCTATGTAACTTGACATTGTTTCTGGCGGGCATATAACTTGTAGTTCGAGGGCGGCAAATTCTCGAATAAGTTTTTCTTGTTCCGTGATCAAACATCCTAATTTTCCTTGGCTTTTTCGACTGAGGGCATCAGCTACTACATTGGCTTTTCCAGGATGATAGTTGATGGTACAATCGTAGTCCTTAACCAATTCTAGCCATCTTCTTTGTCTCATGTTTAACTCCTTCTGCTCGAAGAAGTACTTTAAGCACTTGTGGTCAGTGAAGATTTCACACTTAACTCCATAGAGGTGGTGCCTCCAGATTTTTAATGCATGGACAACTGCTGCTAGCTCCAAGTCATGAGTAGGGTAGTTTAACTCATGAGGTTTCAACTGTCGTGAAGCATATGTTATCACCTTCTTGTTCTGCATTAGCACGCATCCTAAACCTTGTTTTGACGCATCAGTGAATACAACAAATCCTTCATTGCTAACACTGGGGCGGTGGTCAGTCTCTTTTTCAACTCCTGAAAACTTCGTTCGCGATCTTCAGTCCAGGTGTACTTAATTCCTTTCTTGAGTAATTGCGTCATTGGTTTAGCTAATTTGGAGAATCCTTCAATGAATCTCCTGTAATAACTTGCTAAACCAAGAAAACTCTGTATTTCGTTGGCATTTGTTGGGGTCTTCCATCCATTGACTGCTTCCACTTTTGCAGGGTCGACTTTAATGCCTTCTGCTGAGACGATGTGGCCTAAAAACATAACTTCCTTCAACCAGAATTCACACTTGCTGAATTTGGCGTATAACTTCTCTGCACGTAATGTTTCTAGTATGATACGTAGGTGTTCTTCGTGTTGGCTTTCACCTTTTGAGTATATTAGGATGTCGTCAATGAAGACAAGGACAAAACCATCCAGATATTGGTGAAAAATTCGATTCATTAGATCCATGAATACTGCTGGGGCATTAGTCAATCTGAATGGCATAACGGTGAACTCGTAGTGTCCGTATCTGGTTCGGAATGCCGTCTTTGGGATGTCTTCTTTTCTCACTTTAAGTTGATGGTATCCAGATCGAAGATCGATTTTCGAGAATATGGATGTTCCTTTCAGCTGGTCAAAGAGATCGTCTATCCTTGGTAGTGGATACCTATTTTTGATTGTGAGCTTGTTCAATTCCCTATAGTCGATGCACATCCTTAAACTCCCATCTTTTTTCTTTACAAAGAGTACTGGTGCTCCCCATGGCGATACACTGGGTTGTATGAAACCCAGGTCTAACAGCTCTTGTAGTTGAACTTTCAGCTCCTGTAATTCTTTTGGAGCCATCCGGTAGGGTGCTTTGGAAATTGGTGCAGCTCCTGGTTCTAAATCAATCGAGAACTCAACTTGTCTATCTGGGGGTAATCCAGGTAAGTCAGTAGGAAATACATCTTCATATTCTTGTACAACTAGTACTGTGCCAATCTCTTTTTCCTTCTGAGGTTGTTCTTTCAAAGTAACCCAAAAAGCTTGACAATTCCCCTTTCGCATAATTGACGCAGCTTTTATTGCCGAGACGATTGGTACTCTCACACCACTTCTTGTGCCATGGAGACTTACTCTATCTTCATCATTTCCTTGGAAATACACCTCTCTCTCCTTGCAATCAATCGTTGCCCCATTCTTCTCTAGCCAGTCCATCCCTAATATTACGTCAAATTCTTTCATAGATATGACGTATAAGTATGCTACAAAAATCTGTTCAGCGATTTTAATTTCTTGATTCTCAAAGGCTTTTTCTGATAACATGGTTTCTCCTGACGGAATGGTTATTTGTAGGGCTTGATCTATTTTTCTAGGTCTCAAGTCTAGGATATCACATATAATTTGTGAAATGAAAGAATGTGATGCTCCGGTATCAAATAATGCTAAGATAGGTATGTTGTTTAGGTAAATCATACCTGCAAGGTTCTCAGGTGCTTTGGCTGCTTGCTCCTGGTTTATGGCGTACGCCCTAACTTGTTGAAGAGGTTTAGGCATCGGCTTCTGATATCCCTGATTCATCCGTGGAGGTGGAGGTGGCGGCGGTAAAGGTTGGAATCTTGGCATTCCCTGGTTTCCGTTGGAAAAAGGACAATTACGGGAAAAGTGTCCTGGCCTTTTGCACCTAAAACAATCATTGGTGCCTTTTCTGCATTCCCCAAAATGGTACTTTTGACAGATACGACAAAGCGGTTTGTTTTGCCCTAGCTGTTGGAATTGTTGAGGATATCCCCTCCATGGCTGTTTTCCGTTGAAACTTCCTGAATTCTTTTCTTCCCATTTTCTTTTCTTATTGGCTTGGTTTGGTACATGCTCGGGTGCCCTCTCTCTTGGAAGCATAGATTCTATATCCATAGCTCTGCTTAGTATCTGAGCATATGTAAGTGGTCCGTGGCTGGCTAAGGAAACCCCTATCTCGTGACGTAAGCCTCGTCGAAATCTGTCGGCACGACTTGCATCAGTATTCACCAAATGTGGAGCATAACGTGACAGTTGGTTAAACAGTTGGTCATATTCCATGACCGTCCTCCTTCCCTGTTTGAGATTCCAAAACTCGTTCTGCTTTTGTTGTTGATAACAACCTGGTATATATTTTCCACATAGTTCCTTTTTGAAATCTCCCCAAGTATATTCATCCCACTGCTCCGGAGTTATAGTCCGTTTTACCGACTCCCACCAGAAGTCAGCTTCACCCACCAGTTGATGAGTTGCTAAAGTTAGTCGGTTCTTGTCTCCACAATCGATATAGTCGAAAATTTTCTCCATCGATCTGATCCAGTTTTCAGCAGCAGTTGGATCACCAAATCCATTAAAGGTAGGTGGATTTTGTCTACGAAAACACTCATCGATCCTAACAATAGATTGGGCTCTACTCGTTCCTCACGTTCTGGGGTTGCCTCATGGTGTCCATTTCTTGCTGGTTCCATTTCTGTATCATAACTTTTGTTAATATGGTTTGTTGAGAAATAAAAGGTTATGATAAAGGCATGTTGTGGGTAAATAATCTTAAACAACATACATCTATTCAAACATATTTCACATAATATACATATGCCTTTATCTATCAAAACAGGTGTATGCCTTCTTAAAGGACTTTTTAGAACAAGCAACATATATATTAGTCAAAAGATATGAAGTCAGAGTGGCTCGTAAAATGCCCACACCAAAATTCTGACTTCTCCTGCAAAATACGTTAGTAATATATTATATAATTTTCTTCGATCATCTTCATCTAAGAACTGTCCTGAAATGAGCCCTGGTGGCTCCCATCTTTATCTGGATCTGAGTCTGAGTGATCATTTGCAACTTCATTAATATTTATTCTTATACGATCAGTTGGTGCTATAGTTTGCATCCTGGCTTTTCTGGTAGGTCCTCTTCCATTTTCTACTCTTGGTGTCGGTGATGCAACCGTTTCTCGTTGCTCAAAACCTGGTGGGGGTGTCTCCGTCCGAACTCTAACTCTAGATGGACCCGTCTCATCATCGTTCCTACCTACTGTAGGGGGGAATGAAGGTGGTGGTGCTGGCGTACTAACAATATCAGTCTGTATGGGAGATCCTAACATGATCCATTTTGTAAAGATCAGGTGAACAAACTTTGAGAAATCGAGTATCTCCGCATCTGTAACCGGATCTCTTACACATATCTCTGATCTAAGATATTCTGCTCACTCGCTCCACTGAGCGGGTAGTTGTAGAATCAACCTGCGAACGGCTTCGACTTCACTAATCCCTCCATGTTTTGCATTACTATAGAGTGTTGCTAAACGCCCAACAAATTCTCCTACTGATTCATTAGGAATCCTTTCGCAACTTCTGAATTGGTTTTTGTAATCTTCTAATACATAACGGTTTACCCACTGTCTTCTTGGATTCATCTTACAACACCTGTAACTTAATATGTCATGTATATAACAATAGTTCAAAAACTATGTATAACCATGTGTGACCATTTTCCGACCTACTTGCATATTCCTGATGTATCCTTGATAATAAATCTTTAAACTCACATTGTATAACATGAACCCACATGAGTTACTTGGGTTCGATTGTCCCAAACATAACTATAACATGAATCATGACCCCTTTACTTTCATGCATGCTCATAAAATAATATCCTTTACCTTCCTTTTTTTTTTTTTTTTTTTTTGAGTCTGGTGCAGCAGCGAGCTTGAGAGTTATTGTTGTTGTTGTGCTTTCCTTTAAACAATTGAAAATACCATTCTAATTTTAAAATAAAAAGAAAATGATTTCAGAGCGGTGAATTGCTCTGATACCATTATGTCACGCCCCAGTTCCCGAGGGAAGGCACGTGTGCCGGGACGTGGCAAGGGGTTGAATTAAGAAGCGGGGATAGAAAGGGGCTCATGGCTTGGGATAATATAATATTATTTATTAAGAAATTAAATACGGGATCGGGACATACAGCTCAAACTACGAGGTAGGTAATAAGAAAACCATACCACTCGTACCGGCCGCTTATGTCTGAATACCCATAGACATAAATAATAAAATACGGGATCGGGACATACAGCTCAAACTATGGGGTTGGCTAAGCCAAACAACCCATGCTGGCCGACTTGTCTGAATACCCGTAATATATATATATATAATCAATGGTATAAGGGGAACGTAGAGATTTTATATCAAAATACGAAATTATCTTAGGATATTATATATAGGGAGATGAACTTTATTTATAAGCGTAGCGGAAGCCTTTATTCTTTTATACAGCGACAACAACAGTCATCTCCAGCTTCGTCTGCTCCACCAGCTCCCTAATCTGCAAAACATTTGGAAAGGAATTGCAGGGCTAAGTACTAATGTACCCAGTGGGCTTGTGCCAAAAACATTTTATCATAAAAAGAATATCCATGATAATAAAGTATACATAGAAGGGTTTTGAAATTAAATTTACTTCCATGCATACCAAACCTCGATTTTCATGATTGTGCGCGCATGTGTATTACCCTGTTACTCTTACACTAATCCCGGGACATTGCCACAGCCGGATCCCTTTTCATGATGGAGTCATAGTTTGGAGGCAATGGAATATTTTATCCAGAGATTTTCCCCTCGAAGTTAGAATCAATTGGTGATCAACCCAACGATTTCTAACTGTGTGCACAGCCTCCCGGTTAGTGTGTGAGACCAACCGAAAGACCCGATCGCATACATTATAAGAGCATTAAACATGTAATAACACATTAAAACATTTTCATGGATAATCCCATTTTATCAGAGCTTACTAACTCAAATAATAATTTGCAAGAATAAAGCCCCACCTTATAACCTGAAACACCACAATGAAGCCTATTCCACTATAACTGATAGGGCGCCGATCTTTCTTCTACTAAAAAAAAATATCTTCTTTATCATAGGAATTAAAAAGTAATGACGTAAGTAAGAGGATTTTATAAGAGATTCAAATGAAGGGAAATTGGATCGAGGAACATGGTTCAATAGACTTGCGGCTGTGGTATTTATAGTAAACCTTAGCAGCTTATTCTTCAAAGCTATATGGCAATTGTCATCAAAGCTATATTGCCTATTCATAACTCTAGGTTAACCACATGAAGCCACGTAACAAGTAGTAAAAGCAGAATTGGCAATTTATTTACTATTGATAACCATCAAATATATATATATATAATATTATTTGGTACAACCCCTATATACCTATATATTAGCCATGCATGCAAGTAAGAATATATATATACGTATGTACATTAAAAACTATGAGCTAGCAATATCCTATCATTATACATATATATAGAAATTATATGTAGATATTAATAACTTATTTTATGTATACATATATACGTATACTATTTACTAAATGTATATATTAATATTATAATATATCTAATTCATTACAAATAAATTATTATTATATTATATTCTTATAATTATCAAAATTAATCTTAATAGAGTATATCATCTCATTCTAAATTTCTCAAAATTTTTAAATTCATATATATATAAGACTTATTTTAACTAATTATATCTAATAAAAAATTTTGGGATATTACACCATTGATCTTAGTTAGATCGATGGTTGATATTGATTTAAGCGTAATTATAAGGTACAGTAAGCATAATTATATTTAAAGATCAATTTGTATTAGAAAGCACAATTGTATATTAAGCATAATTCTATACAGACTTAAGCATGAATTTGTTACCTTTAAGCATTATTCTTATTTTTTCACGCCATGATTTATTTACATGCGAACCCTCCCATATATATATATATATATATATATTCCGTTAAAATTCGAAGGAGATCAGTTTATGTCGTAATTTATGAAGTATAAATAAAAATAATTATTTGATTTAAATGTAAAGTTGTCGTTGTTCATTGTAATAAAATAGTAATTAAGATGTCCATCTGACTTCGTATTAAAATTCAGGAGAACTCATTTAAATGACTTGAGATTCTCTATCCCCAAAGTACCGTCCCAATGGTGTTCCAAAACCTAATTTCTATTAGTTTTATTCAATTTTTTTCAATAAATTTATTTTATAATAATTTTATTTAATTTTATGATTATTTTCAAGGGTTCACCCATCTCAATTAGGGTTTATAATTATTTTTTACATTTAATTTCACTTTTATTACTGCTAGTATATTAGAGTTGATAAATTCAAAAATAAAGTATATAATTTTAAAAAAATCCAATTTTTTTTCTTATAAATGTCTATTATGATTTATAAAATTATAGTATTTTTATTTTTATAAAAAATAATATAAAATTAGTAGAAATTAAGCTTTGGGACACCATTAAAACATAGTTTTTGAGATGGAAGATATCATCCCCATTTATATTATATACTATGTAGATGTTAGGGGTGTGATAAAGAAGATTGTTGGATTTTGTGGGATTCTTTCTTGTAGCAAAATAGACCAATAATGGATATATTACCATTTCTTTGGTGGTTGTGTCAGCAATTTTCCAAATATATTTCCACTGTCTTTTAGCGATGGATGTCACTATATTCTTAAAAAATGATTCGAAAGTCAATAATTAAGATGCACGTCCTAGTACTTATTAGAATTCGTATTAGAATTCGAGAGACATATCACATGTGATTATTCCGATCAATCATTAAATAATTTGAAAATTTTGTCTTTTTAAAAAATATAAGTGCAAGCAGCACCTTTTAGTAGTAGTTTCCAAATTCATAAAATTCCGCATTATATACAACTTTCATTTTCCATCGTTCCACCATAAATAAATAATTTTACATAAAAATTAGTTTCCGATTCTATAAAATTCCGGGCCTTATATTTCTAGCCAAACAAAATTTAGGATATTATAGATGTATTATAATTTATAATATTATGTTACATTAATACTACTATATCTTAAAATTGTTTATTGCATGCATCTATATCAATATATGTACATGTATATGTTTGCACCATTCGTGACCTTGATCTTAACCCAAAAACTTGTGCAGAACTTGTGAGTGGTGGGAGATTTTCCTAATTTTAATTTACAATATATAACATTTTGTCTTCACACAAAGTTAGATTTTCCATAAATAAATATATATATATATATATATATATATATATATATATTTATAGTTTTGTACAAATTGCCCCTAATTTTCATATAAATTTACTGGCGCACACTTAGAATTAGGCGTAGACGTAGTCATGTTCGCAAATTTACAAATTGCCCCTAATTTTCATTCAATATTTCGTTGTTGTGTACACGTGGTTTGAATTAAGTTTCCATCCCCTAAATATGTATTGGAAACATTTTTAAAACATCATCAAAATATATGTTAGTATTATCTAAAATAAAAAAAAATACTCCAAATCCCATAAGTGAGAACTTTTCTTTAATACTAATAACTTCATCATTTTTTGTCTTCTTAAAACACTTGTTTTCAAATTTAAGACACTTTTGCAAGATGGAAGGAGCTGTATTATATCGGTGGACTGGTGGTTGGTATAAGAATTGATATTAATAGAAAAAAATAGTGATTCAAATCGGTGGACTGGTGGTTGGTATAAGAATTGATATTAATAGAAAAAAATAGTGATTCAAATCGGTGTTTTATTTTCCATTGTATTCTCGGATGTTCGTTATGTGTTGAAAATATTTTTTAAATTAATATTTTTGTTCATAAAAATCTTTAATTGTTGCCTAGTTAGGAGATGTTTTTAAAACATGACAAATATCCGACAGTATAATAGAAGATGAAACACAAAATAATATTAATAGCTAATTGAAAAAGTATGACACCAATTTAAATCTTGGACTTATTCCGATAAGATAATCTCATTCTTAGTCATCGTCAAATTGAGATAACACGTGCGAATCTGAAAATTAGACGTTAATATAATTTTCCTTTCGGGTCAAAAATTAAAATACCCTTTTTTTTAAATATATATGTAAAATATACCCCATTTTTAATTTCAATGTGTAAAATGTCCCTTTTAATTAAATACTATATATTGGGCCCACTTTTTGTTATGAAATCTGTGTTGAAAGTGGGGTGATAGTGTAATGATTCTGCAGTTATTGACCAAGATTCTTCAGCCAAAAATCAACAACTACACGACAAAAAGATTTATTTGAACGAATCTATTATTTGAAACACTAAACCCTAAATAGCTAAAAACAAAACAAAACAGAAGAAAAAAAAACCCTACTATTTTATACTCACCGCCCCACCCTCACTGCCCCACCCTCAACCCTCAGACCCTCCTCCTTCGGCCACCCTTGAGAGTCCTCCCTCCCATTGCTGCTGGCCGGCCGGCTGCCCCCTTTCCCATCGCCAATCTTCTACGTACTTGTAGCCTCCGCCGCCGAGATACCTTATTTTTTCGGCACCCACGACACCACCGGCCACCCTCTTCGAGCACCACCATCGTTGGCCACCTCCGACGCAGTCACCGCGTGCCCCACCTCCGATGCCGACACCCTTCCCATTCCTTCCACCGCCGACTTCTCCCCTCGTCTCCACGACTCCACCGCGCCAGCACCGCCGCCTTCTCCCTCATGTCCACGCCAATGGCATACAATTCGGAGGAAGAACTCACCGAAGAGATATACGTGAGTTAAAAAAAAAAAAAAAATCGGACGCCCCCACCGCCGGTAAAACGTGGCCGGAATCTTCCCACCGCTAGCCGGAAAAAGTTTCGACGGCGGCCAGTGGTGGGAAATTTCCGGAGATGGTGGTGGGCGGTGGAGGTGGCCATAAATTTTATTTTGTGTATATATTAATTTATAGCTTATCCACCGCCGGCCGCCATCGCCAGAATTTGACCACTGCCGGCAATCTGTTACCGCCGGCGGTGGGACATTTCCGGCGACTTACGCCGGCGGTGAATGTGATAGAAAATTCTGGTTTTTTTTTTTAAATGAGATTCATGATATTTTGATTTTGTTTTTTTTTTGTTTGTTTTACTTTAAACCACGCATCATTTTCGGTTATTTTCGGTTAGGTTAGTTTAATTTTAGGCAATATTTCATAATTTGATTTGGTTAGTTTAATTTTAGGTAATGTTTCTTAATTGATAGGTTTGTTTAATTTTATGCCTTGTTCATAATATTTGCAATTAATTAGTTTATAATTAGATTAGTAATTTGTTTACTATAGAAATTAGTTTAGTAGTTCTTAACAATCCGATTATTGTTTTTGGGAATATGTTAAAAAATTAGATCCAATCTAATTTACACAATTTAATTAGTTTGGATTAATTAATATAATTATTTATTCATTCTAATCATTACATTAGTTTTATAACAAATTAATAGATTAGTATTCACAAAGTTGTATATATGATGATGAAATAGATATTAGTACGACAAATTGTTAGATTAGTTTTAGGATGTGAAATTATACTTTTATGTTATGTTAGTATCATGCTACTTGTCGGAAAAAAAATCTATAAATAGTAGATTAGTACTAATTAGGTTTATTTAATTTAATTAATTTTTACCTTGATTTATTATTCATAATTAATTAGGTTTATATTAGTTAATTACTACCTCCATCCCATTACATTAGTCACATTCACTATATGGCACGCTTTTCCACTGAAACCTAGTACGGGTTTTAAAATATAATTTTGTAGTATCGTTTTTTACGGGATACTATGACACTCACTCATAGTATCCCGTAAAAAAAATGATACTACAAAATTATATTTTCAAACCCGTACTAGATTTCGGTGGAAATACGTGCAAAAAGTAAATGTGACTAATGTAATGGGATGGAGGTAGTATTTCCTAATACTGAAGCAATTAGATTAAGAAAATTAGACTATCACATGATATAATGATTAAAAAAATAAAAAATGTGGGCTCATCCACCACCGGCCCACCACCGCCGGTAACTTCCCACCTCCAGCAACCGTGTAAAATCACGGTCGCCGGCGGTGGGAAGTTACCGGCGGTGGATGGTCCCATATTTTTTATTTTTATTTTCTATATTTTGTATGTTATTAATTAGTTAAGTTTGTATATGTATGATGATTAACATGAGATTAGTATTAATTATTCCGGAAAAAAATTCAAAACGACAACTAATACTTTTCATTATTTAAAAGCTTAAAACTACAACTAATAATTACTTACAATTCTTAACTGTCGAATTAGTTTAATATTTTTTTAATTAGATTAGTGATGTTACGTGCTACTTAATTAATTCGTGCTGCTTAAAATAGATTAGTGATGTTCAATACGTGCTACTTAATTAATTTTTCACATGCGATTAATTATATTTTATTATTTTACATTATGAGATACTTAGTTGTAGGATGGAATTTGTATGTAGTCTTAATAAAATTAATTACTCGGTGGATTTTGTATTGCTTTCGTATTTGTTTGCATGTTTGAAGTTTAATTACGTTTATTAGTGCATGTAATTCGTGTATTTTATGCAATTTATGAAGAATCTTCTGGTTTGTGATCTGTAAGACCGCAATGACGACATCTACGACCACGACGACAAGCGCGACGATGACCGCGACCACGTACTCGTTCACCTCCTCCCGGGATTCTTGACTCTCTCGGTCTACCCGGCAGACGAATCCTTAAGTTGGGCAGGACTTTCATACTTTGGATGTCGGGCGGCAGTCTCCATTGCGACTTCATAGGAACTTGAGAAATTTGCGTCTTGTAAGTTTTGACATATGTTGTCCTCCTGTAATAGTGTGCAATGTATTGTAGGATATCATGCCCACGTGCACTGAGATAACACAAATTAATAAGTTAATAGTAAAGGAAAAACTGTAAGTTAATTGTTAAGTAATCGAAAAAAAACTCACCTCATTGCCGCAATCGCATGCGCACATGGGAGACAATCGACCTGCCATTCAGAGCATTGAAAAAGAAGCCCCAGTAGGTCCACATGCATTGTCCTCCCAGATGTGACCACTCTGTAATGAGCATGATCGTCAATCTGTGTGGCAGTATACTCGTGGGATCGTTCCAGTTGCACACAGATTTTTCGCTGGGCCTCCACTGTTATGGGATGATTGTCGTTTTGGGCCTTTGTTCGGCAGTCAGTGAACCAGCGGTCAACTATGATCCTCACAACATCTAGACAAGCACAGATTGGCAGACATCGCGCCCACAAAAGGGACTTATTGAATGGTTCAGCGGCGTTCGACGTCATGTTACTAAACCGCCGAACATGGCACATCGATCGGGACCACTTCTCTACTCCGATATCAATCAACTCTCGATATGTTGCACGTGCCTCTCTTTGAAGTGCTGCCATGATGGTGTCAAAAATGTGCTTATCGTAAGTATAAGCAGCTCGCTGGAAGTAGGCACCAATTTCGGAGCCGAAGCCCATTATTTTTTTACTAAGATGATAATAGCATAACCCGTGGTGGGCTTCCGGAAACACTTCGCCCACTGCATGTATTATTGATGCGTGCTGGTCCGACACGAACAACCAATCCCGCATTGCCCCATATGCCATCATAAGAGCTGTCATGAACCATGCCCATGACTCGTTGTTCTCGATCGGTCCTATACCGTAGGTCAAAGGGAACAACTGCTCGTTCGCGTCCTTCGCCACAGCTACAAACATTATGCCACGGTTCTTTCCCTTCAGATACGTGCCATCAACACAGACAACAGGCCTAAGACATTTAGATCTGTAAGCATGTCGAGATGCAGGTAATGCAACGAATACGTGTCTGAATCGCAGGTCAGGCCCAATGTCAATCTCGGTTTTCGTGCCCGGATTTGACATCTTCAGCATGTGGAGATAACCGGGCCTCGAAGGAATCCGTAAATTTGCCGTATATCATCTCAATTACATAATTCCGGCCCTTCAAGCAGACATCGTAGCTGGCATCAACGCCGAACATCGCACGAAGCTCATTTTGAATTATTTTCGGTTTCATTACCTCTGAATCACGCATAATTTTCTTTGCAAAAAATGTCCCGATCACCTTCGAATGGATTTTTCTACGAACCACATTTGTTATGTCGAAATTGTCGCATGTGTGTTGCAGGTGGATTTTTTTAACCGTCCAAGGCCCGCCGAAGCTTGTTGCGCGTAAATGGAAGTGATACTCTTCAGATAACTTGCATTTCAACACCACTCGCGTAGTATCAGATTTCTTCACCTTGTATTCTTTCATCCTCTCCAAATGACACAAACCGACTGTAATACCGATCTCTGCCTTGGTATAGTAAATGGCATTTACAGCCAAATCTTCGATATTCAGGTTCTCCTCGTGGAAAACTGCTGATGATCCAGGCTCAAGAGGGACCATCGGAACCAACCAATTGCTCATGTGATCAGTATCAGTATCTACCTCCGGTTGATCCTCATTCAACTCTGGATACATCATATCTAAGAGTTTTTGCATCCCGCCTTCCTCGTGTATCTATGCCGTCCAATCAGCGAACAAGGCCCTGTTCACGGTCCTATCACCGGCATATAAATTTGACTCGTCTTCGCTCTCAGAGCTCTCCTCCGTTTCAAGGACGTAATCTTTATCCTCATTATCGTCATCATCGTCAAATAGAGACGGTTCATTTCGAGCCTCCTGATCACCTTCGACCGTACGATTGAGGTCTGGGATAGTATCATGAAATGAATCAAAACCGATATTGCAATCTCCGTGATAGACATCCCCCGTCCAGTTTGTAGAAGCTACAACTCTCCGGATATGCTCGAGCTGGGCCTGCAAATTGTCGATGCCCTCGGTTTCAAAGCCGAATGATACTCTGTACGGCTGGTCCTGATCGAACGTAGGGACATATGAAGAAGATGCCCCTGCATGTGAAGATGATGCTCCGTCGCTCGAAGACACGTACACTGTTGGGAATGACTCTGTACGACACAACCAAATTAGTTGCTCATCGGTTCTGAGACGCGATTTAACAGCCCGTCTGTTCTCCGATGTCGTCAGATAGAAAATATCATAATCACTACCCGAGGGGTTGCAGTAAAGAGATATATGATATCTCAAGTTGTATATCGAGATTGCATCTTCGGATAAGGGGATATCTAAATATGTGCCGCCATTATAGGTACAATCAATCCAATAGCCTCCATAAATCACTTTCACATATACGAAAGCCATCTGTAATCAAATAAATTTTAAAAATATGCATATGTTAGATAGTAATAAAATTTTAAAATTGTAACATATCATTAACTTAAGATTTCATAAAATAGATAGACAAATTAAAGTACGTCAATTTAAACTATTGAATTTACAAGTACTAAACCCGAAATTAATCATTTGTATACATAGACTATGGAAATTAAACATGTAATTATATACAAAATAATTTAATAAGCAATAATATAGTATCCACCGCCCGTGGAAGTTGCCGGAGCTCTCCCACCGCCGGCGACACAAGGTTGCCGGCGGTGGGAGAGCTCCGGCAACTTCCACGGGCGGTGGATAACTTATTACTCACTTAATCATCTTTTTAAACTCAATTCATGTACTATTTTAAATTTAACAACAATATTTCATCAATTAAGAGATTAATTAAAAAATTATATTTAAACTAGGGATTTATCAAGTACTAAATCCTAAATTAATCATTTAAATACATATAATATGATAATTAAATATGTAATTATAGATAAAATAATTCAATAAGCATAATATAGTTACCACCGCCTGTGGAAGTTGCCGGAGCTCTCCCACCGCCGGCGACACAAGGTTGCCGGCGGTGGGAGAGTTCCGGCCACTTTCGTGGGCGGTGGATAGTTTATATTCGTTCTCTATTTTTATTATTCTCATTTCATGTATTTTTTTTAATTAATCAACAATATTTTCTAAATCAAGACAATAATTAACGTAATTAATTTTACATTGCTAATTTATCAAATACCAACTATAAATTTATTGAATAACTACAGCTTAAAATATAATTTTTACCTCACTAATTCTTGCACTCCTTCGTTGCTCCGCTTCCGACGAACATTTTCTCCTTCACTTATCTTACACACAGTTTCAAAATAATTTTGAGCTAATGTTTTTTTTTTCTCTGATGGATAATTGAAAATTTACGTGTTTATGTATAGTATATATAGTGGAGATTGTTCAATAGCATAGGATACCTGTTTCGAATATTAATTCAAATACATTTCCTACTTTAATAGAGAGCATGCATGACAATTTTTCATGCATGTGTCGAGTCGAGGGCCCGATCTGAGTCGAGTGCGGACGCATGCATGCATAGTCAATTCATATTAAAGTAAAAGCAAGAAAAAAATTGATATATGTTACCGACAGTAACATAAGTGGGCCCCAATTTTATATTATTTTAAGAAAATGGGTATTTTTAACATCTCTTTTAAAAAAAAAGGTAGATTCAACATCTACATTTAAAAAAGGGATAATTATAATTATTAAGACTTTCGTTTTTCTATGAAGATATTCTTTAATATATTTATTTACATGCTATGGATTAGTCTACCATAATTATTTCATTCCCAAATCTATTGCTCGCCTAGATAGGATGGTCACTAACATTCAATGTTTGGGTGCATACATTTTATTTGTACAATTTTTATGCATAGATTGTACCTAGTCATTAATTATATGAATAACTAAGCTTCATACAACCTAATTTTAATCCATTCTGATGTAAAGATATTGTATTATTAGCTTGTATACATATTTGTGGGCATAGAAATGAAAAGCAAAACACATTTATTAAGTAAACAAATGTAGATTTACTCAAGGAATAAGTAAATCCAAAAGTTCACGAGGCTCTTAAATCGATAATTTTTGAAAGAAATAACACACTTATAAAACATGGTGGTCTCTCTCCATTTTTTCAAAATAATATCCACCGCCATTAAATTACACGTAATGTAGCATTATTTGTTATTCTACTTTTTTTTAGGTTGAACTTATAGATAGCATAAGAAACAGGAGAAAATTGGTGAAAAAACAAATATATTTACTCATAAATTCTAAAATAGGACAATAACTATAACTGTGCGTTCTCTTTGAAGAGAAATAAAGAAGAGAAAAAAAACACAAACTGCAATAACTAGATCTAGACCGGATGATCTATACCAATATTTATTCTATTAAAGAGAATACAAAACACAAAAACAAAAGGAAATGAAATGAAATGCGAGTCAACGAATGTATGTATAGTACTAAATAATATACTCATTAAAAAAAAAACATATAATCACATCACATCTGGTAATACGAAATGATTAGGTAGAGAGCGGAACACAAAAAACTTATCACTTGATAAATACTACTAGTAGCAGTAATCTCCATTCAATTTGGAATAATAATCCTCTAAAATTTATCCACAGAGAAATGGATCAGCTGAAGCCGAGTCCACCCAACTCCAGCCCCCTCACGCCGATCGGCTTCATCGAGCGAGCCGCCACCGTCTACGCCGACTGCCCCTCCATAGTCTACGACTCGGCTACGTACACTTGGTCGGAGACCTACCGCCGCTGCCTCCGCGTTGCTTCCGCTCTCTCCTCCTTCGGGATCAGCCGCGGCGACGTCGTCACCGTCGTCGCCCCCAATATCCCTGCTATGTACGAGCTCCACTTCGCCATCCCCATGGCCGGAGCCGTGCTCCACACCGTCAACCTCCGCCTCAACGCCCGCACCATCTCCGTCATCCTCCGCCACGCCGACTCGAGGCTCGTCTTCGTCGATTACCAGTCGGAATCATTAGTCCTGGAGGCGATTGCTCTGTTCCCGCCGAGTTCGCCGCGGCCGCGGCTGGTCCTCATCGCCGAGGGCGACGGATCGGGGGCTTTGAAGGAGGGATTCGTCGCGGACTACGACGCCGTTTTGTCGAGCGGTGATCCGAACTTCGATTGGGTTCGGCCGGAGAGCGAATTCGATCCGTTGACGCTTAATTACACCTCCGGCACAACCTCGGCGCCCAAGGGCGTCGTCCACAGCCACCGCGGCACCTTCCTCGTCGCCATGGATTCGTTGATCGAATGGTCGGTGACGAAGGAGCCGGTCTATCTGTGGACGCTGCCGATGTTCCACGCCAACGGCTGGAGCTACACCTGGGGGATGGCCGCCGCCGGCGGAACCAATGTCTGCCTCCGGAAATTCGACGCCGTCGCCATCTACGCCGCGATCCGCGAGTACCACGTGACGCACATGTGCGGCGCTCCGGTGGTCCTCAACATGCTCACCAACGTCGCCGACGGAAAGCCCCTCGAAAAGTCGGTCGAGATCCTGACCGCCGGGGCGCCGCCTCCGGCGGCGGTCCTGCTCCGGACGGAATCGCTCGGGTTCGTGGTGAGCCACGGGTACGGCCTGACGGAGACCGGAGGTCTCGTGGTCGTCTGCTCGTGGAAGAAGAAGTGGAACAAGTTCCCGGCGGCGGAGAGGGCGAGGCTGAAAGCCAGGCAGGGGGTGAGGACACCCGGGATGACGCAGGTTGACGTCATCGACGCCGACACCGGCAAGAGCGTGAAGGCCGACGGCAAGACCTTAGGCGAGGTGGTTCTGAGAGGCGGCTGCCTGTTGCTGGGGTACCTCAAAGACGCCGACGCCACCGCGAAGGCTCTGAGAAACGGGTGGTTCTTCACCGGCGACGTGGGGGTGATGCACCCTGACGGCTACCTCGAGATCAAGGACCGATCCAAGGACGTAATCATCAGCGGCGGAGAGAACCTCAGCAGCGTGGAGGTGGAATCGGTGCTGTACGGGCACCCGGCGGTGAATGAGGCGGCGGTGGTGGCGCGGCCGGACGAGTTCTGGGGGGAGACGCCGTGCGCGTTCGTGAGCTTGAAGGAGGGGCTGAAGGAGAAGGAGAAGCCGACGGAGAAGGAGGTGATAGAGTACTGCAGGGAGAGGCTGCCGAGGTATATGGTGCCGAAGACGGTGGTGTTCAAGGCGGAGCTGCCAAAAACATCCACCGGAAAAATACAAAAGTTCGTGCTGAGAGAGGCCGCCAAGGCTATGGGAACGGGATCGTTCAAGCTCAGTAGCCTATAGTCAGTCAACTCCGAGTCAAACGTAATAAAGGGGCGTGCTGGCACCAATATTCCTCACATAATTAATTGCTTTATCATCTCCTTGTATAAATATGTTGTCATCTTTACATTTTCTTCTTCATCCATATACTCGTTTTAAAATGCAATTAGTATTTTATTTCGAAATCATGTAGTACTATTATTACAATAACATAATTAAATCTAATAATAATATAGAAATCATGCAACTCAAATAAAAAATAATGTGTTTTCTTCTTCTTCTTCTTTTTCTTCTTCTTCTTCTTCTTCTTCTTCTTCTTATTTATTTTTATTTTATTTTATATTGAATTTACTGTATTGATCCGTTGAAATACTGAATTTGAACATAAACTGCAGAAAGTGAAAAAGAATTACATATAGGTACAAAGAAAACGTTATTTATAGTTTATACACGAAACAAAAGCGTGGTTCTAGCAACTATTCATAAAAATAAAAATAATATTTTCTTTCTACATTTTTCAGGATCAATTAAAACATGTAGATGTAGTGAAATGTGAATAGTGAAGAAGATACTCTCGCCAGCAGGTGACCCAAAATTGCGACTCAAGGGGCCCAATTGCGAAATATATATCAGTATTAAATGTTTTTGTTCCCTTTCAATTTTGAAAATTAATCCTTCTAATCTAATCTAATAAGCTTGTCAATAACGCGGATCGATCACCCGAATTGCGTTATTTTTAATATTTCCGCGGATCATAATTTCCTAATAAATTGGTATTTTGATTGAAACAAGATGACAGTGGTTGGTTGGTTTAGCGATGTGAGATCTTTAAAATTTTATTGTGTGTTTGTGGTTGGTTTAGCGATGCGCGATCTTTAAAATTTAATACTCTGTATTAATTTTATTTTATTTTAAATCTAATATTAAAAATCTATCACCCACGTTAGCCTCACTCATATTTTGTGCAGATAATGTCAACGGCCAACCAAGCAAGGCAATAGTATAAATACCATGTGCATGAAATTAAGTAATGAAAGAGTTGTGACTCCAATGAGAGTATTTCTCATCTTTTTTACATAATAAAGAATGAATAAACGAAACGAAGATACCTTTAATCCTCATACTATATGGCTGGTTGCCAATTAAATTATTTAAATTAATCAAGTATATGAAGAAGGGGTAACATTTATATCAAATGAAGTGCCGTGACTTATTTGATTGTTTTCTTTAAAACGTATGTGATGTCACACCTTGCATAGCGACAACTTTCTATCTAATGTTTTTTGGCTTTATTATATTATATATGTAGATTTATGTATGTGTTTTTTAGATAAAAATTCAAATGTAGCCGTAGCCCGTAGGGGTGGATAACTAAACTACTAAGAAAGTGACATTTCCTTTCAGAAGTAGGTGATGCCATGATGGTGTATGCATTTTATAGAACTCTACTTTAATTTCTAAAACTTCCGCAACAACGACTTAACCAACATACAACCTCATATTGAGAATGAGTATTCCGCAAAATGTTAGCAAATCAATGAAAGACATTGAGAAATAATATTATTCATTAACATATTTTTTTATTACACGTTTAAGTTACAACTGCCTACATTCAAAACGAGTACCCTTTCTTGATCTGTATACTGTCACATCAAACCAACAAACAACTTTGATATACAAAACGAATACAATCATCTGGCAAATGGTCTTTCTCTTAACGTATATTCAATTACATGTACAATAGACATGTGACCTCTAATTTGATCTAATTTTGTTGAAATAAATAACGAGTAACTTGAAATTCAAAAGCATGCAAAGCTATCCGAGAAATGCTATTACTCATTGACTTATTTTCTTATTACAGTGGAAAAAAACCATGTTGACATCCCAATCGAGTAAAATTGTGTGATAGATACTATATATCTTTAATATATTTTTGTATTACAAGTTTACCACGGACTGAACATCAAATGGTTTGAAATATGATATAAATATTAGTTTTCAATGAATGCTATATATCTTACAGACCTATTTTAGACACCTTTCGATGAATTGTATCAATACTATCCTTTCAAAATAAACAACTTAGCTAGTACATTATTTTTTTTTATTTTTTTGCTTAAAAAATAAAATATCAAATGATTCCGTCAAATTTTGACATATACTACAGACTCTACAGTAGTTAATATTGAGAATTATACTATAAAATACTGTAATAAATTATATACCTCGCTATAAGTTCGAACTTTTAAATGGGATGAAATTCTATAAGTTCATCAAAAATTAATTCGTTAAAAAGTATATCAAACTGCATAAAATATAGGCCTATCTAGAAGGTTGGACAAATTTGTTTCGTAAACGTAATATATACCAAGTCAACCTGCGTACTACACATTGCTCGTTACATTAAAAAGTTTAGTTTGGATTTGCGAGTATCAAATTTGCTGTGGAAGAAAGTAGTAATAAATTTTGTTTTGGTAAATGGTAAGTATCAGAAAACTAGTGATCTGGAGAATAATTCCATTAATGCCATATTAATTAGGACTAGTTGACATTCGCCAAAAAGAAAACCAACGAGGCTCATCTACCTCGAGAGACTCACGGACATGTCTGACTTGTATCTAATCGAGCATGTTTGCGGGTATGTAATAATGTTTGCAATCCTTTACATCTAACATATTGTTCACACACATATCTAATGAAGTGAGTGAAGCCGAATGCCTAATCAAGCCAAATTTGAGCCGGCCAATGTTGTTGTCGTCGGACTTGCACAACAAAAGCTTAAGACAAAAAATGATATACTTCAAATTAATTCAATCAACGAACACACCAAAAACCAACATCATATCATTAAAACACAAGTTTGTCCTTACAACTCCATATATATGTATACAGTGAAAATAAGACACGAACATGTCAGAATATTGATGCACAAAGTTGTTCAGACAGAACATCACAACACAACTGTAGCAGCAACAAACTAATCAAAGTTCTTCCAACACAAGATAGGAATAATTAATGAACAACCTAAATCATCTTCTTCCAAAGAAATCATCCACACAATGTTCTTCATCGTATTAATCAATGTTCTTTGGGGTTTCTGGTTTCTGTTTCATGCTCATCGAGGCCCGAACGGCTGATAAGGCTTTCAGCTTCGGCCTCATTAAAGCGCGGATGGCTAACAAGCCTCTCCACCGGAATCTTCATCACGTCGCGTCGAACTCCAATATCAGAGACCATTCGACTAATGCAGTAAATCCCACAGCCGACCATCGAAAGCCCACCAAAGCCCGTAGTCAAGAATCGAAGCGGTGAAGAAACAATGGCACTCGCAGCAGCTATGAACGACGCTGCTTGACCACTCCTTCCCACACTGACGGTCGTGAAAATCAGAAGGCCCGTTTTACAGTAGATTGCGAAATCCTCGCAGTTGTTCTTGAAAATGTTGTATCCGCCAAAGCCATTCTGGAGGAGATACTCAGCACGGTAGAGAACATCCTCAGGTTGATCGGAGCGGGCAAGCGTGCAGGTCCCACCACGAGCTTTAGCAAGAAAAACGGCTGGTGAAACACCGTACTGAAACTGGTAGAGCTCTCCGTCGGAAAGAAAGCATTCGAGGCAAGAAGAAATGACACCGTCATCTTTCGACTGGTCGCCACATCTAGGGCAGGGAGAGTCGGAGGGATTAGAGGGAGACGAGCTGAAAAGATATTTGTCGAGAACTGTTCCTGTGCCAATCTCCTGCCCCGCCCCACGAGTGAAATGGATCACGTTTCCATCTCCAATATATATTCCTGATGTTTAAACGTTGAATGAGAGAGAGAGCTTGTTAGCAAACTTGTGTATGAAATATTAATTGCACAAATTAGAACAAAGGAGAGGGTATCCGTCATGAATGAACAACCAAGTAATTACTTCTATTCTTTAACCATGACTTCAACAATAAGTGGTAAAGGAATAAAAGGCACATGTAACTAGTTGGTCGAGCACGACACTAGGAGAGTGAATTCATGACAACTAACTTCAGAAAAACAGCATTCCAAAGGAATTGATGATCAAGCAGGGCAAGGGGGAAGGAAGAATAAAAAAATAATGGCAATCAATCTTAATCATTCATAGACAGTCACTTTCATAAGGTCGATCAAAACTCGTAACAAAGAGAAGGTGTTCTGCGTAGTTATCAAGTACCAAAAAACCAATAAGATTAAATAGCAATTCATAGATTAAAAGATAAATAACTGAAAACTCATACTCGAGGAATCCTGTAGTAACCTAACCAGGAGTCTTCCCATCAGATCAGAGATCAGCCCTTAGACCTGTTAGCAGTCGAGTCGGAAGATGCAGCTTGCTCAGGCCTCTGGTACAGAATATGAGGAATATGCAGGTTGCTAAGCCCTCTGCTCAACAAGTCATAGCAACTCTTTGGTCGCTTCCATGCCCCATTTTGCTTCTGTTGATAACTAGCTCTTTACTCTATTGAAGAAATAGTGTAAGGAGCTATAACTCAACAAAAGCAAAATAGGGGCTTTGATACAAATATTTTGCTGCTTAGAAGATGTCTTATATCGTGCTTATAAGTCGTATGAATATTTTGGATCCCCAATCTATCCTTTTACATGAAGCTTCACAGAATTCCGTGGCTCAAGCAAAAGGTGCTCTAATTCCTCTATCAAGAACCAATTCGTGTTTGATACGAATTAAGTACGCAAGATATCACACTATCAACAAAAAGAGCATCTCACTGCTTCTCCTATGTGCCCATACATTTTACAACACCTGTTGAACTACAAGAAGCTCCGGCTTCTTCACTCACTTCCTTAACCACCAACAAAAATGCGGATGTCGATTCATTAGGTTAAGCCTAGAAGGACACCACATACGAGATATACGTGTGAAGCACTAGAACCTTCACTCACTACTTGTGACTGATTCGACTTCATACGCTTGACTAACACATGCTCTTTAGAATGCAACTTGCTAAATACACCTGCAATCCGATCTCAGAAACAGGACAAGAGAGGAACAAGAAGGGTAGAATGGACAATCAACAAACTGTTGGCGAATCGAGAACACATGATTATGAGCAAATCTAGACGAATTTTAACCTATTAGTTTGCAAGTAAGGATCAACAATCTTAGATTGCCCATATGCTAAAGAATATACCTTTCCAGTGTTCTTAGAAAAATAAAATCATGAAAATAGAATTACATCTTTCAATAGAATTTCCAGAGTTCTAAGCCTTCTCACGAATTAATTCCCAACACAATCCCTTCGATATTCCGTTCCCTACTCCCCAATTTCCATATACGCCCAAATTTATCAAAAATCAATACAATCGACTAATCAAGACAGAATAAAACAATCATAATGCAGTCAAAAAATAGAGAGCCATTGAGATTCAGCACACACAAAAACGCAGGCACAAAAATTGATACGTAATTCTATAGAGAAAGAGAGGGAGAGGGAGAGGGAGAGGGAGAGGGAGAGGGAGAGGGAGAGGGAGAGGGGAAAAGACCGTGGTGCGCGTAGAGGTACGAGTGCCTCCAAGAATAGATATGGTCGCCGGGGTTGAGTTCATCCTTGGAGATCTTATTGGAGAAGAGAGCCACCATTGTTGCTGAATAATGAAGCTTTGTTCCTTCGGTGAGAGGAGAAGAAAAGCAGAGTCCTCTCTCTACGCGCTACATCCCTCGCATTTCGGTTTTTATTTAATCAAATTTAATTAATGATGACGTGTCAAATAAACGTTTCTTCATTTAAGCCCAAATTTTATTTAGAAATAGGACAATAACTGGTTTCTTCTTTTTAAATCTATAGCTTCTTTTCTTGAAAGATGTGTGTATTAGAATTGGATGTCGTATAGCTTATTGCATGATTAGTTTGAGTATTAAGGCCTTGTATGTACATAGCGCAGTAACCAGAATTAGCTTAAGTTTTGGCGAAATAAATATAAATAAATGTGAATTATTGATTTTACTTTCATTCATCACTATTATTGATTTAAGCATGATTATAAAACCTAAGAAACATGTAAGAATTTGAAGAAGAAAAAAAAAATTGCACATAAAGAAACAAAATTTTACGCATATTTAAGCATATGACTTTATATGTTTATACTCGAGTGAAATTTCTCATCACTCGATGCCATAATCCGAAAACCAAAATATACCTACAAATGCCTCATATCTGTCTAAATAAAATGTGAAGTTCCTCCAACAAAGGGCCATATTCCATGAGTACTAAAACGAATCTATGAAAAGTTGTTGTCGAAATTTCAAGAATTTCTCACTAGAATCAACGTAAACATCCTTTTATCTGGACAACGTATCCAGTGCTGGCAAGCCTCACACTCAGGGTCTTTTTTTTCGTTGTCAAATTTGCTATTCATAAATTGATAGTAGTATATTTTATAAGAAAAAAAAAATCTTATTTTTCTACAATGAAAATAAAAACAAAATACAATATTAAAGGAAAATTGAAGGATAAATTTGACATTAAACATAAAAAGTGGCTAAAAAACTACTCTCTCTGTCTACAATCTTTAGACACTAAATATTATATTAGGACGTCCACTATCTATAAACAATTTTTTTTTAGTAATAGGCCACATAACTTTAACACTTTACACTTTAACACTCACAAAAAATTTAGAAGGACCCATAATTATTCTACTTTAACAATTTAACACGTTAATTTATTAATATATCATCATAATGCATTAAACTTTGTACCAAAAATTTTGTATTCGAAGATTGTGGACATAGGGAGTATGTTTCTATAAAAGTGGTTAAAAAGGTAATTTTGATATCCAAAATGGCTATTTGATTTTTGTCCCAAAAGAAAGTATACTCTAAAAATTCATGCCAAAACAAGGTGCATCTATTTTATGAGGGAAAAAGTAACAAATTACAATATGAAATGATATGCAAAGTAATTTTACATGGAACCATAAATTATTCGACAATTATTAAGAAAATGCACTATGAATAATGAATTATAAGAATATGATCTTATAGGTAAGGCTCTAACAATCCATACGTCTAAAATAAGGCTTGAAAGAAAAGAAAAATAAAAATTTTAAAGGAAAACAAATACATGCAATTATAGCCATATCTCTTCATCACGATCAAAATTTTTCTTCCATTCGTGTGAACATTACTACAATTCTTTCTCTTCTTCTTATCCATTCATAACGTTTTTCTTTTCATTTTTTTTTTTCTGTCAACATAAAAAAAAGAGCACTTATATGAAACTATTTTCAAATCTCAGACATATAATAAGGATCTAAGACTCCTAAGTGGCATGAATTGTAATCACAAAAATTTAAAATATCAGAGTACACCTTGAATTCTTGAAGTAGAAACAATAACAATTGACATTTTGTTTTATCGGGTGAGGAAACTTTATAAGTTTCATCACACTAACTGCACATTTGATTGTTTATTTGACTGCAACAAACTTGACCTTTAACATTGAAAGTGCACTAAAGTCAAGTGGACAATAATATATTCCATGAAATTTAGTGGCACATGAAATAGAATTATGTGAGTTTTAATAAGTTTTCTATAGAAGTACATGTAAGAGACAACAATTAATATACCCTTTTAGAGGATAAAAAATCAAATAATACCCACCATATAAGAATACATAAATTTTGCCCAATATTTCCACATTCTTCCCAAATTAACCTTATTTCTCTCTCTCCTCTTTTTTATGCCCTGACACACACGCACATGTCTCACTTCTTTCCCCCTCTTTTCTTTCTTCTCTCTCTCTCACACACACACACCATCTGACGCACTCTCTCTCTTCAATTTTCTTTTTCTTTTCCTTTTCCTTTTCTTTTTTTTCATTTTCATTTTTTTCCTTTTTTTTTTGCAAGCATTTTCATTTTTTTCTTACTCTCTCGTTTTTTTCTTTTTCTTTTTTTTACCAATTTATTTTCTATCTTCATTTTTTCTTTTTCTGGTGTTTTCTAGTGCCCTTCTCGTTGTATGCTCTCTTTTTTTTTTTGTAAGAACCTACAAATTTAACATTTAATTTGATTCAATTTCTTACCATGATATGGTATAACCAAGAAGTAGAAAGTTAGAAGAAGAAAAAAATGTATTTAATTATACAAAAAGATGGTAATAAATCACACACATTGGTAAGAAATACATCTTATTTCTTATCACTTAATCATTTAAAGTACTATTATTTATTTCAGAAATGATAATAAATTACACATATTGATAAGAAATTATTAGTTTTCTTACCAAGTAAGAAATACTCAAATTCACAAATTCTAACTTATTGTCAGAAATGTATATCTTTTCTAACCAACATGTTGAATTCTCATACTTTCTAACCAACTAGTAAGAAAAAAATAAATTCACAAACTCTAACCAACATTTAAGAATATGATTATAGAAAACTATATTCCAAGTTATCAGAAATAAACAACTAATTCTAACCAAAACATAACAAATGAACACTCATTGTCAGAAATCCACATGACATATTTGTAAGTAATGTAAAGAATTTATCAATTTCTTATTTTCTCTAACTATTTCATAAGAACTTAACAATTTACTATATTCTATCAATTCATTTGGTTAGAATTTGACAAATTCACTTACCAGGAATTTGTCAAATTCTTACTTTCTCTAAATCGTTTGATAAGAATTTGACAACTTTTTATGTTCAACCAATTAATTTCTTACCAATATAGAGGTCCTATTACTTTTTCTTGCAAATAGGTACCACACAACCCTCCAAAGACATAATTTTTTATCAATACCCACCCCCTCAAACTTGGATTTTATTTTTTATCATTGTATCACCGACAGAAAACAACAATAAATAGAAGAAAATAAATGATCATAAGGAAAAATCAAAACAGTAGGAATGAATCAACCAAATTATCAACAGAACAAAAACAATCCAATCAAGTATTCTAAGAATAGGAGTGAAACCAATTTCTACAAATAGATTTTAATTTCACTAACTAAAAAAAAAAGTAAGCAAGAAAATCCTCCATCCATAGCACCGTAAACGATAAAGGGGCAGCTTTGACCTACCAATTATCATATCACACTTAAAATTCCAACTATATTCCAAAAAATTGATAGGACCCAAAATGGAACAAGCCATGAACATCCAGAAACAAAAAATGTAAGAAAGGGACCTGGATCTGGATCTCCCTTGCTGAGATCTGAATACTTGAGTGAGGAGAAAAATAATTTGATGTCCTCCACGAAAGAGCCCACGGAATCAGGCTTCTGCACGCCCCGGCCCGATAAAACCGGCCAGAAGCATGCGGGCTCTGCTGCTGCTGCAATCGACGGCGGCCGTCGGCGCGAAGGGTACAGGTTCGAACTTATTCTGCTGGAGGGTTCGAAGCTCTGGAAGAAGGGGATGGCAGCGAAATCCTCGCTGAAGCTCTCGAAAACCTTCACCGGCACTTAGGGTTTAGAGAGAGAGAGAAAAAGATTGAAATTAAAAAATGAGAGAGGAGCGGGGTGGGTAGAAAATGGGTAGGGTTTGGAAGAGAGAAATGAGGTTGGGGACGATGGCTGTGAGAGAGAGAGAGAGAGAAATATTGAAATTTAAAATTGAGAGAATGGAGCGGCTGGGGGGTTTAGGGGATAGACTGGGGCTATTTTAGTCTCAATTGTGAAAAAATGGGTAAAAGTTGTGTATTCTTATGTGGTGGGTATAATTTAGTTTCTTATCCTCTTAGAGGGTATTTTCATACATTTCCTCTACATGTAATATATTATTGAGATATATACCGGTAAATACAATAAGGAAGTAAAACGCATAACATTTGAGATATAAATGTTTAAAGGTTGGAATTTTGGTGGAGTAGTTATTTCATTAGTTAATGAAGTATTTATTGTCCCACATTAGTTATTATCCCACATTGATTATTTAACATTAACTAAACTTATTTAAATGTAGTTAAACAAGTGGGCTAAGTATCAAGTGGGTCAAGTGGGCATGAGAGGTTGGGCTCTCTCGGGTCAATTTGAACGTTTTTGTTTATGTTACAGATGTTGTCAATATGAATTCCGTGGAATACTTATTATCAAACGTTTATCTTAGACAAATATGTTGTTGTCAATTTGAATTCCGTGGAATACTTTTAAAATCCATTTGATAACATAACATTATCAAACAATTTGATACCTTATTTATGTGTCAATTTGAATTCCGTGGAATACATTTTAAATCCATTTGATAACATAACATTATCAAACGTTTATCTTAGACAACAATGATGTTGTCAATTTGAACTCCGTTGAATACTTTGTTGTCAAACGTTTATCTTAGACAAAAATGCAGATGTTGTCAATTTGATACCTTGTTTATGTAACAGATGTTGTTGATAGGATATGGCCTAGCTACTAGGCCCAAGCATCGAGCCCAATATAATTGGGCCCCGACAGTTAAGCTCGGCCAACGCAGCTCGGCCCAACTAAAGCCCTGTGCAGCTCGGCCCAGTCAGCTACAACCTACTTTAAAGAGACTATAATTGGGCCCCGACAGTTAAGCTCGGCCAACGCAGCTCGGCCCAACTAAAGCCCTATGCAGCTCGGCCCAGTCAGCTACAACCTACTTCAAAAAGACTTCTACACCAAGGCAACTCCTACATCGACTATAATTCAAGCTCCAAGAGATATAGAAGCTCGGGGTATATCCAATAAAGGAGGAGATGAAGCCAAAGAGTCCTAATAGGAAAAGACTTGTAATCCTAGTCGGATTCCATATGTAAATACCTATATTAGGGGTTTAGAATAGATTGAAGTGGGGGAGAGAACAACTTTGTAATGACTACTCATACAAGCAATAAAGATCAATACTCTTTCCACCCGTGGACGTAGATCTATTCCAATAGATCGAACCACGTAAATCCCTTTGTGTTCCGTTTACTTTCGTGTTCGTTAATTCCTTGTCTACATGTATTAATTACCTTACGAAAACAAGTTCGATCACTGGCGCCGTCTGTGGGAAACAAAAATTTGTAATTTTCGATCAAAAGTTTTCGAGGTAATCTACAGCCGTGACAAGAAGACCAACGCGATCCCCCCAAACGCGAAATCGCGATTTGTTCGGAGCAGCTTCTGTTATTCAATGATTCCGGGCTGAAATCACCACCAAATCGGACGAAACCACCTGAAAACATGTTCTACTCGTCGAGATGATTCCAACGGTAGGTAGCCCGTCAAAAACCGATCACCGGTGCGGCGGGAATCACGTCTGGAAGTCCGTGCTGCTGCACGACTAGTAAAATCACGATTCGTTCGGAGCAGCTTCTGTTATTCGCCAATTCCGAGCTGAAATCACCACCAAATTGGACGAAACAACCCGGAAACATGTTCTACTCGTCGATAGGATTCCAACGGTATCTTGCCCGTCAAAAACCAATCACCGGTGCGGCAGGAATCACGTCTGGAAGTTCGTGCTGCTGCACGACTAGCAAAATCGCGATTTGTTCGGAGCAGCTTCTGTTATTCAATGATTCCGGGCTGAAATCACCACCAAATCGGATGAAACCACCCGGAAACATGTTCTACTCGTCGAGAGGATTCCAACGGTAGGTTGCTCGTCAAAAACCAATCACCGGTGCGGCGGGAATCACGTCTGGAAGTTCGTACTGTTGCACGACTCGCGAAATCACGATTTGTTCGGAGCAGCTTCTGTTATTCGCCAATTTCGGGCTGAAATCACTGCCAAATTGGATGAAACCACCCGGAAACATGTTCTACTCGTCGAGAGGATTCCAACGGAAGGTTGTCCGTCAAAAACCGATCACCGGTACGGCGGGAATCACGTCTGGAAGTTCGTGCTACTGCACGACTAGCGAAATCACGATTCGTTCAGAGCAGCTTCTGTTATTCGCCAATTCTGAGCTGAAATCACCACCAAATTGGACGAAACTACCTGGAAACATGTTCTACTCGTCGAGAGGATTCCAACGGTAGGTTGCCCGTCAAAAACCGATCACCGGTGCGGCGGGAATCACGTCTGGAAGTTTGTGCTTCTGCACGACAAGCGAAATCACGATTCGTTCGGAGCAGCTTCTGTTATTCGCCAATTCCGGGCTGAAAACACCACCAAATTGGACGAAACCACCCGGAAACATGCTCTACGCATTGAGAGGATTCCAACACGATCAATCGCTGCTGCTACCACTGCCGTTACCGCCGCCAACAAGGAAAAGGATATTCAGCAAACCGGACAAGGTCCGACAGCAAATCCACCGGTTCAGGAAGCCGAAATCCATAAAGGTGAGGCAAGCCAGGCGCAAGATCTACACCCGGCAACATACCGGCTATCTAGGAAGGAACACGCCAAAGGCCAGACTCCGGACGGACACGTTGAGCATGTTAGATAAGCATAGCAAGATTTTCTCCAGCTCGCCAAAAAACAACACAACGCTCAGCCGTGAAAAAGGACAACCCTCACGCAAAGATGGTAGAGAGCACGAAGCTTACCTCCAGATCGCGGCATCGGCAAAAGTCCCCTAGCGTCAGGATCGTAGACGCACGAGACGTCGGGATCCGCCAACGGGGCCACCATCGCATCTCACCTCGTTGCAACGTCATCTCACCTCGGCGCGACACCATCCCGCCTCGGCGCGACACCATCTCACCTCAGCGTGACACCGTCTTACCTCGGCACGTTGAGGACAATTACCTCACACTTTGGAGCCATGATGGATCATAACAGATCGGTTCGAAAGAGCCGACGAAGCTAACAGGCACAAGCGCGAAGTCGACAAGGCCGAACCTTCAGATCGGAAGAAGGATCGAAATGACCGAGGCCAAAGTCGGCGAATTGCCTTCGACAGGCTCCAGCATACACCCCTGGAATCCAGGCTCGGACCTCGGCAAAACCAGGAACGAAGCCAACTCACTCCATTGGTGAGGCCGAAGCCAACTCATACCGATATGTTCGAGAAGCCTCGGCCCATGTCAAGTGGAAGGGAGAAGCGCCGATCCAAGGAGTACTGTCGTTTCCATGAGAATTACGGGTGCGATATTGAGGAATGCAGAAAGCTTGCTACGGTCATAGAGCAATTAGTGCGCGACAGCACCCTCAAGAGTTACCAAAGTCGCGGCCGAGGTTCTGACCAGTACGAAGCCCACACTCGAGGCAAAGCGCAATAAAGACGACGAAGTCCTCTCAAGACCTAGGCGACGTCCTCTTAAGGCCGAGGCCGACCGAAGTCTCTCGAAGTCAAACTCCTAAGTACTGACGAAGCCGAGGTGACAGGTCCACTCTCAAGGCCGAGGCCGACCAAAGTCCCTCGAAGTCAAACTCCTAAGTACTGGCGAAGCCGAGGAGACAGGTCCACTCTCAAGGCCGAGGTCGACCGAAGTCCCTCGAAGTCAAACTCCTAAGTACTGACGAAGCCGAGGAGACAGGTCCACTCTCAAGGCCGAGGCCGACCGAAGTCTCTCGAAGTCAAACTCCCTAAGTACTGACGAAGCCGATGAGACAGGTCCACTCTCAAGGCCGAGGCCGACCGAAGTCTCTCAAAGTCAAACTCCTAAGTACTGATGAAGCCGAGGAGACAGGTCCATTCTTAAGGCCGAGGCCGGCCGAAGTCCCTTGAAGTCAAACTCCTAAGTACTGACGAAGCCGAGGAGACAGGTCCACTCTCAAAGCTGAGGCCCAAAGTCCTAAAACGACCGTACCGAGTTGAAGAAGTCCTCGGCAAAGGGTCGTACAAGCTCGCCTACTTATCCGGTAAGCCAATACCCCGTGCACGGCACATTACTCATTTAAAGAGATACCTTGCACAAGTGGTTGAGAGTAATGTCCAAGTTCATATTGTTCATTTAGGTCATTTAGGTCGTCTTATTAAGGTCTTGCATACATCTTGCATTTGCATACATCTTGCAAATCTCTCTCTATGCCACTTATGCATATTATCTCGACAAATAAGGAAGGTAAAGCCAAAACCTCGTCCTATGATGAGGTTGAGCTATTTAAAGCCAAAACCTCGTCTTACGACGAGGTAGAACTATTTAAAGCCAAACTTCATAGAAATCCAATTTCCGAAGTGAGCTATTTAAAGCCAAACTTCATAGAAATCCAATTTCCGAAGTGAGCTATTTAAAGCCAAACTTCGTCGAAATCCAATTTCTGAAGTGAGCTATTTAAAGCCAAACTTCGTACAAATCCAATTTCCGATTTCCGAAGTGAGCTATTTAAAGCCAAACTTCCGAGAAATCCAATTTCCGAAGTGAGCTATTTAAAGCCAAACTTTGTCAAAAGACGAAGTGAGCTAATAAAACCCTGACGAGGGTACTTAATAAACTCCATAATAGGAGTAAAATTAAAACGTGCGTATTGACCTAACCTCAGTTAAAAACAAAGATACGGCCTTTGTTTAAAACAGAGAAGAGCCTTAACCTCGTTTGAAGACGAGGTCGTGCTAATTAAAGCCTAAACTTCGTCTTTGATGAAGTCGTGCTAATTAAAGCCTAAACTTCGTCTTTGACGAAGTCGTGCTATTCAAAGCCTAAACTTCGTCTTTGATGAAGTCATGTTAATCAAAGCCTAAACTTCGTCTTTAACGAAGTCGTGCTGTTCAACGCATTCCGACTTCGTCGAAATCTAATTTCTGAAGGGGCAATACGAATTAAGTTTCACCTCGTCTTAACGAGGTGGCAAGCATTCCGACTTCGTCGAAATCCAATTTCTGAGGGGGCAATGCAAAATTTAATACCCACCTCGTCTTAACGAGGTGGCAAGCATTCCGACTTCGTCGAAATCCAATTTCCGAAGGGGCAATGCAAATTTAATACCCACCTCGTCTTAACGAGGTGGCAAGCATTTCGACTTCGTCGAAATTCAATTTCTGAGGGGACAATGCAAAATTCTTACCCGCCTCGTCCTAACGAGGTGGCAAGCATTCCGTCTTCGTCAAAATTCTAATTTCGACGGGGCAATGCACTTTCAATACTCCTACTTCAACTTTCTACCCCAAGTCACACCCTCACTTCTATATCTTTTTGGGGGAGGGGGGATGTGATAGGATATGGCCTAGCTACTAGGCCCAAGCATCGAGTCCAATATAATTGGGCCCCGACAGTTAAGCTCGGCCAACGCAGCTCGGCCCAACTAAAGCCCTATGCAGCTCGGCCCAGTCAGCTACAACCTACTTCAAAGAGACTATAATTGGGCCCCGACAGTTAAGCTCGGCCAACGCAGCTCGGCCCAACTAAAGCCCTATGCAGCTCAGCCCAGTCAGCTACAACCTACTTCAAAGAGACTTCTACACCAAGGCAACTCCTACATCGACTACAATTCAAGCTCCAAGAGATATAGAAGCTCGGGGTATATCCAATAAAGGAGGAGATGAAGCCAAAGAGTCCTAATAGGAAAAGACTTGTAATCCTAGTCGGATTCCATATGTAAATACCTATATTAGGGGTTTAGAATAGATTGAAGTGGGGGAGAGAACTGATACGAATATTACATCTCCACTCTCTCCATCAACGATAGCGGGGGACGACGCAGCATCGCCGGAGATAGTAACGTATGATGCGAGTGGGGGAGAGCTTGTGCATGAAGACGAGGTCGGAAGAACGGGACGATCCAAACGACGCACAAGGGAGCCACAGAAGTTTAAAGATTTTATTACTTATAAATAGTATTTTGTATTTATTTTATTTCGAATTATTGGGCTGGACCCGTGTATTTATTAATCGAGTCGAGCAAAATTATAAGCTCCTTTTCGGGTTTTCTTGTTGATTCTTTCCCGAATCGTAGGTCGAATCAACCAGGGTCCTTAGATATAAAAGGTGAACTAGGGTTATTTTATGGAGGGGAAGAAAATTCAACCCTAAATTATCGTCTCTTTCTTTTCGTTCTTTCTCGTTTTGCCTGCGTGATCGACGAGTGCGGCTCGCGACTGCAGATTGGAGTTCATCGAGTGAATCTCTCATTCACTTGGAGAAGATAAGGGATCAAACCTTATCAAGAACAACCTTGTAATTACTACTCATACAAGCAATAAAGATCTATACTCTTTCCGCCCGTGGACGTAGATCTATTCCAATAGATCGAACCACGTAAATCCCTTTGTGTTCCGTTTACTTTCGTGTTCGTTAATTCCTTGTCTACATGTATTAATTACCTTACGAAAACAAGTTCGATCAGTTGTCAATATGAGTCATACTAGTATTTGTTTTTTCATAAAAAAAAAGTTATTTTTCTGCTCTAATATAATTGCTTTTTTAGGCTACTTTTTGCCTGGTTATTTGAAAATCCTGGCTGCCTATTGTCTGCCATCACCGGAGCAAGGATCCCATCTGCCATTGCCGGAGCCGCCAGATCCACCCCAACCACCACAGCTGGAGCCGCCGGAGCCCGAGGTACCCTAGGCGCCTCCTCGTCTACCACCACAGTCGCCGCCGCTGGAGGTAGCATGTACTCCACAGCCCTCACGATCACAAAAAATTAGGAAGTCCGATCGTGTGGGCTGCGAGACCCGCCACTTCCACCATCATCTAGAGCAACACCATTACCCCTAGCACGATGATGAGGTCGTAGTAGTAGTACGGGCTCTGAGGCCCGATCTCCCACCAGTCCAACTCCAGCCGGCAGCGGGCGGAATACATGGTTCCAAGTGTCAACAGGAAGGAAAAGATGATGCAACCCACCTCCGCCTAGATATTGAAGGTAGTCTTCTCAGCGGTCTTTACGGCGCCCTTTTTGCCGGTGCCTTGTCTGAGGTAGAACACCCAAAAGGAGATGCACAGGTAATGGGGCTCCAGAAGAACTCCTCCGTTCTGATCTTACGCTCCATCTCACGTGTCATTTTTTTTATTTCTCTTTCTTTCTCTAGATGATTTGAGACGGTAATTTGACAGAACTGGAACAACTAGGATTTTATAGGCACGGAGCAGTGAATTTCCTTTTTCTTTAGTTTTTATTGTTTAGTTTTTACCATACTCTTTATTGTTAATTGGTGTGAGTGAGAAAAATCGATTATATCCAATATATATCAATTTAAATTTTATAAATATATACGAGTAAAATGTATTATTAGGTGCCTTCTCTAAAGGAAAAAACATTCCACTATTTTCATCATTTTCCCTTTTTTCTTTATGGTGAATGATTTATTTTTGAGTAGGAAGAAAAAAAAATCTTGGACAATATTTTTCCTATATTTCACTTCAAATCATGATAATATTATCCTATTAATTTGCATTGATAATATTGTTTCCTCATGTTAGTTAAAAAAAAAAATCAACTTAGAGAAAATAAGATAAAAACATATGTAAAACCACATTATGAGATCACATAAAGCATAAATTCAATTCCTTAAACATCGTACTCTATTATCAAATATCAGAGGAATACCTGAATCAATTGAGATTAAATTACTGGATGCGGAATACCTTCATGAACAATCTCAAATCCACGAACACGAACAGATGTGGTATCCTCGACTAAATCACCTAATGGGCCTTACGTTTTCTTCCAGATGGGGAGAAGAGAAACTTTGTTCGATTTAGTATACTGGGGACCATAACTAAGGATTCTTTATATACTAGTTAATTAGGTTACCCATAAATACCTAATTAGACCAGTACTAGGGATCTACCGGTAGCCCATATCAATTACATAGTCCATTGACTTTTTATACAATTAGATCACTTAATTAAGTCCATCAATAATAAATAGTCAATATAATTGCAATAATAATATGTTGCCCACAAAAAATAGATAAATAGGAAATAATTTTCTAACAAAAATTTCATCTTTTTCGGATCTCTTTTTTTTTATATTTATTTTTCCATTAATGAGTACGCATCCTAATTTTGGTAGTGTTCAACTTAGTAACATACATTAGGCGAAACAAAGACGAATTGAGGTGTATTTTGCAGAGAGAATTTTGGTGAATTATGTAAAGGAATGGAAAAATCATCTATCATAAATAACATTGAAGAAGAGGGAAAATTGTGGAGAACGCACTCTTAGAGAATATATGATAAAACACCTGGAATACTATATTATAAGATAAAATTTTCTACATCTTTCTTATCCATCTCTTTTGTTTTCCATCAAGGAAAAAGACAACCTAAATTTGATAGAGTTCAACATATTAACATATATAGGGCGAAACAAAGACGAATTAAGGTGTATTTTGCAAAGAGAATTTTGGTAAATTATGTGAAGGTGTGGATGAAGAGAAAGTTGAATAAACCTAAAGAAAAGTTGAATTTTGGTAAATAATGTGAAGATTAGTAGACCATTTAGAATCCATACGCAACACACTCTCATTTTTGTCACAAAAAAAAAAAAAAAAGAAAAGAAGAAGAAGGTCCTTTTCAAAGTTTCACTCATATCTATTCTTCTTCTTCTTCTTGCTAAATGTTGTACGGAGTATTATAAGGATATGTTCTCTTTAATACAAAATTATCACGGAAAAAATAGGGAAAAGAGAACAATCATCCTTTAAATTTCTTCTTATTTCCCATATTTTTCACCTACTTATCTATAATGAAGAATTTTACTCTTTCTTCAATAGATATTATCTCACCAACATGGAGTGCAAATATTTGTCTTTCTTTTGGAGTGAAAAGGAATGGGGAAAAAGAGTAGAAGGTGGGAAATAAGGAAAAATTTAAAGGGTGATTGTTCTATTTTCTTTCATTTTCCCATGATAATTTTCCATCAAAAAGAACACACCCTAAATTTAAATTACAACATGCATCATCACATAAAATTGTTGGAAGCTTCCAATTGGTTATTCTATGATATGTACAAGTATATTTATACTTGTAAGAGGCAAAATATAAAATACCCACTTTCACATTATAATATCAATAATAGGTATGGAATATAAAAAACACAAAAAATACCCATATTTTCATTTATAGACAAAAATGCCCCTGAAAACATGCTCCCTCTCATCTTAGCGTCAGACGCTCGATTTTCCCTCACCAAATCAAAATTTCGTCGATTCAACTCCCGATACCATTCTCGACCTTCTCCCTCCCGATTTCTTTCACCGACGTACGATTCCCGGATGCCGATGCCGAGGACAAAGAATCCTTCTTACACACTGTCGTTTGCAACCCAGGAGCCAACAAAGAAAAACCAAAATGAGGCAAAAATTGTGAACATTATGATATCCATCGGTATCCGAACGCTTAGTTCAAAACTCCAAATAATTTTTCAAGTGGAATAGAGTAATAGCTGATACCATCATATCTTTACTACAAAATGTAGAACCACGAACAAGTTCCCACATAACAGGTTCCGGCTATATGACCATGTCATCACACGGAATGGAGGCTTGATACGATGCACCCGGAATAACCCATTGACCTAACGCACGATCATATGCAGAGCTACTATCACTGGAATTATGTAATGTATGCATGTTCGCTCTCACTTTTGGGAGTGAAATAGATGCAATAATAATCGATTGAGTATAATCGAGTCGAATCCACAAGGAATACTATGGCGTGAGAATTTCAATTAGTAACCTAGTTATCTAATTACTATCCAAGCTTGCAATCAACATGTTTTTGGGTTTTTTATGAACTAACGATCAAATTAAATGACAATTAATTAAGAAACAAACAAGTAACAAACGATTGAAATCAATAAGAGAAAGTATGGTTCCAAATATAATCCAACATTCACTAGAGGCATAGTTTTGGGATTTGCAAGAATTAACCAATTTAATCTAAATCAAGGGGGAGTTTTCTCTATATGATATACATTAGTTCTTTTCTCAAAGCAACAATGTAAGTAGATTAACCTATGACATCTATCTTCGCTAGGTCTCAAGATGCATAAATCAACTCCAAATGGCACAATTTATATCTAGAATCTCCTATTAGCATGAATTTCTAATATGTTGTGGTTTGATGCTAAGTGCTATGAATTAAAGTCTCCTAAGCATTTAATCAAATACCTTGTATGCACTCAATGATGGTCAATCAATCATGCAATATATTTTAAGACCCAAACCACAAGACCCATGAAATAGAAGTCAAATCCAACTACAATACCCAAAAACCTATTAATCTAGCTCATGCCTTCATATATTTGAAACCAAAAGAAGTTTAGCTAGACATAATTAGAGAGAATAAACCATAAAAAATATAAGAAACCATGCTTAAAAGAAAGAGAAATGAATAAGGAAAATGAATATGGTCTTCAATCTTCAATCTCCAAAGTAAATCTTCAAAATCTTGAAATTACTAAAGTAGTAAAGAGGAAATGAAATTTAGGGTTATAAGAATGTCTTAAAGTGTAAAACTTATCCAATTGGGGAAGATTTAAGGGTTAAATACATAAAAAATGGGTTTGAAGACGAGTTGGACCGTGTTTGGTCGGACCAAACTCGATCCTTAAGTGGAGAAACATGGAAACCCGGCGGTATGGCATACCGCCGGGCCAGGCCGCCGGATATGCTGCAAGTTGGGGCGGCTCCACGGCGGTTTGAGGGTGGATTTCGGCGGTCTGGCAAACCGCCGGTCTTCCTTCTTTGACCGGTTGACTTGCGCAGCTTCACCGTTTTCGCTCGTTCTCCCTCTTCCGAACTCCGATTCTCGATCTACTTTTTGCTATGGCTTCCTAACGAACTCTTCTTCGATATGGAATCATTTAATTGGCCAAATAAGTTCTTTATTTTTCCTGAAAAAAAACATAACAAGACTCGAGAAAACGAGAAAAATGTGAATGCGAGCAAACTAGCGAAACCTTAATCATATCACTTGAAATTCCGCATATTTAAACATGAATTCCACTCTAATCAAACTCAACATGCACATGAAATACGTGTTAATCAATGCACAATATAACTATCGACCCCACCAGAATCTATTTTCTCGACCTCATTTCGAGAATTCATTGGAATGATACTACTATATTCGGATTCCTTCCTTCTATTAGATAGTAGGCACTCCACCAAATTTTTCAAGCAAGACCACTCAAAATTATCAGTGATCTTCATTCTTGAGATTTCACGTAAAGCCGGTTGAACTAACGCATCTATATCGAATACATTTGTAGTCCGATCCTTCTTCAACCTTACTTCAAGTTTGCTTAACAATTTTTCAAATGTTATACCACTAGAAGGGATAGGTATAAAATCCCTTCTTTCCCCCTCATATATGTTGTCATTCCAGCTTCCTCCATGAACAACAATTAAAGAAGAAGCCATCGGCTGCAAGAAAAAAATCATAAGGCATCAGTGAACACCCCAAAATCGTACCAACGTATTACTCATGAAATGCTAAATTATACTACCTCCCAACAGATTGTCACGTATAGTTCTGAATATCCTAATATCACAGGCATGATGAAGTTCATGGCTCTTATACAGTACGAAAAGAATAAGACTCGTAAGAAAAAGAATAAATACAGGATGATAGTCTCTGGTGTTCAAAAATTCGAAATAACAATCAACAATTCATGTTCAATATTCAAAATAATTCACATTCAAGCTCAAATTACAACGATTACAACATCATAAAATAAAATAAAAAACACTGTTGAACAGAAGCCAAATACGCTGATCACAATCCTCAACTAACACGCTGAGCACAATATGAACAAATAAAAATTATAATCGTCGCCGCAAAACAACAATCAACACCGAAGCCAAAAATCATCTCGTATTAAACACCGTATCAATCAAATTACATCACCAATACAGAAGATAAAATAAACTGTAACAATCCAATTTATTACCTCAAATTGTAAAATCGTCAGAACCAATCTGCTGCCATATCACACCCGCTCTTCCATGGCCGTCAATTCAACCTCCGCCTCAATATCCGTCGTCACAACAATTGCCGCCGTCGCCGCAATTGAATTCAATAGCTCCACCAATTTCCCATTCCAGAATGAGAGAAATAAACTAACAGAAGCGATAAAAGTAATCCAAATCTAATAAACTAATCCAAAGCAAAGAAAATAGGGATATTTTTGTCAACCTAAGCAAAAAATGGATATATTCCAAAGCTAAAATTGATATTACAAAGTTAAATGGGTAAAAGGCTATATTATCTCTACTTGTAATGTGCTCTTAAGTTGTAATATATGTGATTTTTCAATCAATCTAAATCAACCAAAGTGACATTACTCATCGCTTGATCGAATGACTTAAATTCCAAATACAATCAATTAGTGTTTCAAATGTGATGCACTAAGACAACAAGTTAAACATTCTTCTTTTTTTGTGTTTGATACAATCAACTCAATAATTTAATTTATAACTAGCGTAAATGAATATGCTAATGTACAAAATGTGATCTTTAAACTTTGGGTTCTAACGACTACGGACTACCCGGTAAGAAAAGTATCTTTATTATAAATTGAATTTATATATATATATATCCAAAAAATAATACTCAAGTTTACTTCGATGAATTTAAACAAATAAATAAAATGCAGTATTGCCTATAATATTCGGATTATAATTTGCTCCCATTATGCGCGCGTATCATATGGGAACTAATCATATAGTGAGATCATGAATCAATTTTAATTTTTGTATATACTACTGTATGATTTATGATTACTATGAAAAGAATTATGATCGTAAGAAAAATATATCATTCTGTATATTGAAAAAAAATGACTATGTATACAAAAAAGCATGTGCACACTATCTCATGATGAAATCAATAGTTTTTTTTTTTTTTTTTTTTTAATACCCTCTCTGACCACCCCACCACCACCGCGGCCACCTCACTTCTCGTTGCCACCATCACCTCCTTCCTCTCCCGCCGCCGCCAGTGTCCGCTTCTACCTGCCTTCTGGGCTTGTTCTCCGCCCGACGCAAAACCCCTCCCGCTGACCCTTTTTTGTTTATAATTTTTTTTTTATTTAGTTTACTTAAAATCGACATTAGTAAACTATTTTTTTTAATAATGAAATTTAATGCTAATTTCTTTTTGCTGAATTATATTAATACAATCTTTTTAATTAAGTAATTAAGTTTTTTTATTTTTTATCAATGGGACACAAAGAGTATAATATAGTTGTCCATTTCAAGAACTTATTATAATTCTACTTCTCCAAATCATACCAAGAGAGAAGAACCTTATGAATCAATGACATTCTATGTAATGAATGATCACACACTGCAAATACAACAAAAATCTTCAAAAATTCTCAAGTGTTCCTCATCCTCCCCTGTGCACATATAATTTCATTTCATGATTTCATCTACACTATCTCCGGCACCAAATTCAAACACAACACCATCCACTTCAACCAAGCTACATCCAGCAACCTTCTTCACCCTCTTCTCTCCCATTTCCTTCCTCACTCTCTCCACATCCTCCCATTTATTCAACGACGCATAAACATTCGAAGCAAGAACACGAACCCCGCTGTGATCGGGACAGCGCTCGCTCAACAATCCATCGACCAATTCTTTCCCAAGATGACCATTACCATGAACTCTCCAAGCATTCACCATTGCTCCTACCATGTACTCATCCGCCTCGATCCCCGCACTTCTCACCACCTTCTCCGCCTCCTCCACCATTCCAGCTCTGCCTAAAAGGTCCACTAAACAACCGTAATGCTGCGGCCCCGGTTCGATTCCATAAACATCTCTCATTCTTGTGAAAATCCCCAACCCTTCCTCTACAAATCCAGCTCTACTGCATGCACTCAGCACGCATATGAACGTCACCTCGTTTGGCCGAACTCCATCCTCCTCCATTCTACTGAATACCTCGAGTGCAGCGATGCTCTCGCCATTATTGCCAATCGAAAATTAGAGAGGTGTACGCAATTACATCTCGAGAGGGAATCTTCTCGAAAACGTCCCGAGCAATACCAATGTATCCACATTTGGCATACATATCAACTAGTGAAGTGCCTAAAACTCCATCCAATTTCATGTTATTCCTAACAATAAATGCATGAATCCACATACCTTGCGCCAATGCGTTGAGATATGTGCATGCAGAGAGTGCTCCGACTATCCCAGAAAAATTAGGCTGAATTCCAGAAATCAGCATAGCATTGAAAGTTTCCAGAGCTTCCACAAACATCCCCAGCTGTGCATAGCCATTGATCATCGAGCTCCAAGAAGCTGCGTTCTTGTTAGGCATTTTCATCGAACAACTTCTTCGCAGACTCAAGGTCTCCTATCTTTAGATAACCATTGATGACAGCAGTCCACGTGATTGCGTCTCGATGAGGACTTTCATCGAACACCTTCCTTGCAAATTCAACGGACTCGCAGCTGGCGTAGCAATGCACCAGTCCGTTTTGCACGTAATCATAGCCCTCCCACCCCAGCTTTATCACTAAGCTATGGTACGTCAACGCCGGAATAACGTCGGAAAGTTGAGAACAAGCCCGGAGAACAAACGAAAACGTGTAATTATCCGGCAAAAAACTGTTCTTCATCATGTGTTTGAAGAGGAGAAGCGCGTTTTGATGAGGGCGGTGATTCTCGGATGAAGCTCTGATGACGGTGTTCCACAGGGATACGGAGGGATGAGAAGAGATTCTCAGGAGTGCCAGCGCATGAGGGAGATCGACGCTCGCGAAGCGAGCGCTGAGTTTTCCGGCGAAGAAGGGGTCGCGGATCGCGCCGGAGGCAATTAGATTGGATTGGATTTGCTTGAGCTTAGGGATCGAGCATCGATGGTATATGAAGGAGAGCGCTGCGTGAAGTGATTTCAAATCATGGGAGAGAGATTTAGGCATCAGTTGAAGAATTTCTGCAAGTACCGTTTCAACTTTCTTCTTCGCTGAAGAATGAAGGTTGTGTTCCGTTCAAGCTTACATGAAAAGAACATTACGACGTCATTTTGTGTATACATGCATTTGAACACTTGGAGCAATTTCTTCTATTATAGATAAAATAAAAATAAAAATAAAAATAAAAAAGTTTCAGTTGAAGAGAAATTCATCAGAATGAAGAACATTGGTTCATAAGGTATTAATGCATCAAACCTAGCTTACACGAGTACATAATGATCATGTTCACTGAAACAGATATTGCAGAGAATTCATGAACGACAACTTAAGAAGAAGAAGAAGAAGAAGAAGAGTTTGAATCCTCCAAGTTCCAAAGAGAAAGCATCTTCCTTTATTTATCAGTACTCAAGAGATCCTAGAGAGGGGAGATTTTGAGCATCGATCCTTTCGACCGAACTTCTATTCAAGGCCTCGCCTTCTTCCTTTCCTAGCTTCAGAACATCTTCGGGAGAAAGGATCTTGATATACCACACATTATTTACAAATGACCTGCATATTCATTCTTTATGGTTAGGTTTTTTTGTATTAATATATTTTAGGGGGCAGTTCTACTGATTCAACTTCTTCGGAACGAAATGGAAGCTTACTCCCAGGGGTCGTCTCCAAGGAGAAGAATGTCGTTCTCCCTGTCAACGAATACAAGCTGCCAGCCTGATCTTTGAGGGTCTTCAAGCAACCCTTCGATCCCAAACATCTGCCCCAGTTCCTGTCGCAGCTCCTGATAACTGCTGAACCGGGCAATGTCCAGTGACCTACCAACAGATCCCGTTTTGTACACCTACACCAGAAATAAAAACATATTCAATTGCTTCTCGAGTGAACAAGTAAATACTAGAACACGAAATGTCTTAACTAGGACCTTCACAAAGGTACGGTCTGGTGTTGGTTGGTCAACTTGTCCTATACTGTCGAATAACTCAGAAGCATCTTGTACGTAGCCATACAGTGGATTTTGAAACCCAGATGATCTTAATTGCATAGGGAACATATCTTGAACCGAAGAAGTTGCAGCTCTGGACACAGTAGTGGGTAGGAGGAGACCAGAGTCGATGTTGGCACCAAAAAGAGAGTGATTCTGCACATCCAAGCTACAGGTTTCTTGTTCCATGGAAGAATCTTTTCCAGAATATGATGGATGTGAATTGGGGCTGGGACCACCCTCAACAGGTGAATGAGAATATTTTGCCACCCAGGAATGTTGGGGTGAGTTCTCATTGAGCATGGCTCCAGCTCCCGATAAATTTAGAAGATTGCCACTTCCTTCAGAACAGAGCGAACCCAACATATTTTGCACACTAGAATGAGAATGAGTCATAGATGGAGGGAATTTACTCTCGGAATTTGAAAATTCCGATTTTGTAAATGAAGGGGAAGGAATATCTGGTGGGTGCCTATACGATTCGTGGTAAGTATGATGTTCTTCGGATATGTTTTCAACTTGGTGCTGTGTTGGTCTCTGCATATTATCCGAGAGCATTTGGGTTTGCAGAGGAAGTGCGAGAGAAGAAAGTGATGGCGGGATGATATGCTGTTGTTGCTGCTGTGTTTGAGGATTATGACTACCTGACTGTTGAAGATAGTAAAGTGGCTGCTGAAACTGCATTAATTGGTGTTTCAGCAATTCACCGCTCCCAAAGTTTTGAATCCCCGAAGACATTATTGCCTGATATTGATGGTTGAGGTCGCTTCTTAAGCTATTCGGATCAACCCTCTGCTGCATCCAAGGTAACATTCCACCAGGCTGAAAATTTATAGAATTTAAACCTTGATCGCCAGTGTCACCTCTTATCCATGGCATGCCATTGATTGCTTCAGAGCCAGCATCTGAGATATAATTCCATAGTGATAGAGTCTTAAAATAACAACTTTGAGGATGTAAACAATCACCACAAAACAAGTACGATAATTTATGGAAACAATTCTAAGTTCCTGTAGTGTATATAGTATTGCACGTGTTTCTACAACAACAGAGAATTGAGTAAAAGTAAAAGCTGGGCAAATCAAGGAAGCCTGTGGCCCAGAAATTAGGATTCTTAAAATTTTCAGTCTTAATAATTACTACTTCCTTTCACAAACTCAAGCAGTTTAACGCCAAAACTAACGACAGATCCTTAGTGTCTTCCATCAACAAGAAATCTTGAGGCAACTATGAAGGTGAATAAATGGGGAATTTATTCAGTCAGTATCATTTTGATGGCAATCGTGCAAAGAAGCTTTTGAACCTTGACAAATATAAAGTGAAGTGACAAATTAAGGGGTGGTGTGACTTGAGGTGGGACTTGTACCTTGAAAAGATGAAGCACCAGGATACCACGGTCGTTTTAGTCTCAGAGGAAATAGTGAAGGATACATAGGATATGTTGTCAAAGGCTCAATTTCCCATAATGATACCCTTGGCTGCCTCTCACCTGCTGTCGATTCATCCCAACCGACCTAAACATTTGAAGGAAAAGGTAGAATAGAATTCATAAATGGTGAAACATCAAAGTAAACCAAAGGTATCATTAGTCATCTAGAAAAATTGTAAAATACATGTACTTTGAGAGCAAATAGAGCAAAGAATAAAATATGATAAAAAACCGCAACATAAAAAAAAAATGTGTAATTAAGTTCAAAATTAGTTTTTGTGTGTCCGGAACATGTGCTAATTTCTGCAATTCAAAGCCATCAGGAAACTCAGTAAAACCAATATTAAGATTGCTAGGCCTAGTCTAAAAATCTCAGCAACCAAACATCGCTTAGTGTAAATTTGACCGGGTAACTAGTGAATTGACTAAAAATTTGAGAAAAAGAAAAATAATAAAGCACAGGGTTGAACTTCATGCATCAAAGAAATCTTGCATACCTTAACTGAGCGCCAATGAGAATTTGACCAACGAACAGAGTCCAAGTCACCAATGCCAGTAATAGTACCCATGTATCTGCAATGAGCAATGATCAATGCGCAAAAAAACCAAGAGTTGAGGGAATATTATATATATATGACAAGAACATATTTTGGCCATACTTCTGATACTAAATCTTCTTTAATAGAAGGATAACAGCTCCTAGCAGGGCATATATACTTTAGAATGCACACATCAAAAGCAGGAAGTTGGCAACATGAGAAAATGGTTTCTCTAAGTGAGAAACAACACTACAATCCAATGTAATCTCTTAAGAGGAATCTACTACTAAGCAGCTGATTACTCATTGATTAGGTTAGATATTTTAGGATACTTGAATCAGTACATTGTGTGGACTACAATGACGGGGCAATCAAGAATAAGGGAAAAAAAAAAAGTGGAGAGATACAGGAAGACAAAAGGATTGACCAGAAAGAGCAAGAAGAAAGAAAAGGTGAATTTCATAGTAAATGCTATTAGCAACGCTACGAAATGAAGATGATACGATTTCATCCAAGTTCTATCAGATACTTATCTGGCACAACAGAAACCATCTAAGAAACACAATATACAAAGAACAACAAATTCCATGATATATCTTCATTAGATAGACGAATTTTGCAATATTATTTGTAATGATGGATATGTTGGTTTATATTTCTATAGAATATATCAGTTCAGAAGTAAACTAAGATATTTTCTAACTGATAGTATAACTAGCACTGATATACCTGCGAACACTGGATTCTTCAGTTTCAAATAGCATACGGAAACGCATTCCAACTGAAACACGCGTATGATAGACAGCTTTGGCAAACTTTGAAAGAGGTATGACAAACTCGGATGGACTGGCCCTGATGTCGCAAGGTTCAATCAAAAGGTGCTCCCACACAGAAAAATAGAGAAAAAGGAAAGCAGAAAATAAAATATTAGAACCTTGGGTTATAGAATACAGTGAAGCAGCTATTAGTAGCAGCAGCATGAGCTGCAGCAGCAAGTAGTCCGATTTGCATACTGTCACTTGAAAGAACAGATGATGGCATCACCGTTTGAGGTCGAGTAGCACGACGAATGCCCAAAAGGAGCTGGTTTTTCTCATTCCTAGAGTTAATCAAGAGTACAATTTAATTTATACGAAAACAAGATCTCAGGTGTATAAACTGAAATGAATATTTGGAAATTTATATGTAAATTTTACCAGATAAATAGAACGGAATCCCCAGCAACAAGACGTTTGGCACTGACAAAGACACTCCAACCGGTAGTGAGCAAATGACGCTTGGGCTGGCCTGAGTCAAGAAGTGGCAAGATTGTTAATCAACAAGTCAAAATAAATGGTAACAAAATCTAAAAATGACTTCATAAAACATGAACAACTCATCATGAACACCAGCAAGACTCATATATCCCGATTCAATTTAAATTTCTCTTCTAGATTGAATCATACAATTCCCAATACAGTAAGGATGAGCTATATGGGGATGCAGAAAACACCATAACATTGTTGCGAGATTTTTCTTTCAGCATCCTACTTTTATTGAAGATCGATAGATTTTTAGAGATATATTTTCACTATCAAGGAGAAGGGATATCTCTTCAGAGTATGTTCCTCTCTGCTGTGTGATTGTGGGGTCTGAAGACATGCACCTGTCCTGTCTTCCCAAGATTCTCACCGTTGTTACTGTTTCTGAAAAGGCATTACTGATGTCTCATACACTGTAACTACTAGTAATACATTAACCTACCTCATGCCTTATTATCGTTATAAATACATTAATTTATCTGTAAGAACAATTCTCTGTTCTAGCTACATCAGGCCTTTCAAGGAGTTGGGAACTTGGGATGCTTCAAGAAACAGGACAGCGAGCACGTGCAGTATAGAAGCTTCTGGTAGGTCTGTCTAAATTACATCCTACCGTTCCCTTAACTCAAAGCTGTCCACACCTAAGTTCAGATTCATTTTACATATTAATATTCGGAAAATAGTTAATGTTAAAGTTCCCTCGAATTGTGATTTGTATCTCACTCAAAGGTCTAGCAATTTGAAAATACCAAGAAAGACCCTACATCTTTTTGAAGCTTTTGTGGTTTGCACGAAACTAACCCATAAGCATATATTGGCGTGTATAGTTCTTAACAAATACTTAAAATTTAACATTCTATCCTATTATTTTTAAATTGTCAATGAGGACAGTAAAATTATAAATTCATGCCAAATAGCTGAAAACTAGAATACCAATGGGTGCACATATAACAACCATTGCATAGAACAACAACACCAAAGGCATTACTTTCAAGCATTAATATGGTTTGACAAGTCAAAGATAGAATCTACCCCGAAAAATATGCCTGAACTTCCATTCCACGTCATGCAGATCTCTTGCCATAAGTTCTTGACAAGGTGGTGTTTGTGAGAAATCCTAAGGCACCAAAGGAAATGAGAACAGCTGTGTTACTAGTTTTGCATCAAGGGTGATTAGACAAGATTGTATACCAAGGGTGGGAAAACTTTCTCTGCTGCACGACGGGGAACAGAGAAGCCTCCATGAGTACTAGTATCACTTGCAGTCAGAGTCTTGCAAAAGTAATTGGTTGGTTGCCTGCTCGGCATTCCCAGCTCCACTGGCAGATATGCATCCTTTTGTTCTTGCTGAATCCAAGCAATACATGAATAGGTCACTTCTAATCTGAGTGAATGAGTAGAAGAAAATAACATTAAATATCATGCATTCCTAAGTAACGGATGAAGATACCGGAGTCAGCGGCTGCAATGTCATCTGAGCATATACTTCATCAGTTTCAACATCTGCCTGAATCAACAAATAAACCAACCACTTATTAAAGTCCGCTCGTCTAAAATGAGTTAGCTAACAGGATGGGCCATAAACGTCTACCGAAGAAAACCCACATGCATAGTAACATTGTGGAGTTGACAGATTAATTGAGGCGGCAAGCTAGGGTAATTGGGTATATGAGCATCAACTTCTTTATTAGTTGTGGCAGCAACCTGCCAATATTACCAGTTGACATCTATCAGAGACATGGCAACTATATGACGTTAAGCAAAGTATTTGAAACAGCTTAAGTAACGATGGACAAAATCAGAGAACCTGCTCACTGTGGCCCTGAGGGAAGTAAACCACGCGACTTCCAACTGTTGGCAACGACACTAAAGGACCAGCACAGGCATGCCATAGCTCAGAGTTCAAGCACTTCTTCTCCCCTTCCATAACCAAAGTATCGACCAGGAAATTCATCAATCAAAATACATTCCAATTAACTAAGTAAGTCACTGAACTCTCTTTCTTTTATTGATAAGCACTAAAACGAAGAATATATTAAGGAAAATGATAATTGCATACTTAAAACAACAAAAGTTCAACGACAATGACAAGATGAGAGAGAGACAAATCAAAAGGATTCTACCAAAAACAAAAGGAAAAGAAGAAAGAAAGTTCAATTCACATAAAGAAATGAAGAAAAGAATGAAGAGAAAGAGGACATAATTGGTACCTTCATGAGCCTGCTGACCCATCTCTGATGTTGAAAGCTTCATGGTTTATTGTCCACACTTCACCAAAATACAAATGTTGATTAATATTTTTCTTTACCTATCAACAGAATTATCCATTATAATCCCAGCTCAAACATACCCGTCACTGACAATTCCTGGAAAATCAAACCCCAAAACCTAAGCCAGTTCTATAATTCCAATATTATTTAGCTTCCTGGTTAACTCTTCCCCATATTTAATCTTTACTGCATTTCTACTCCTCCAACAAATCATGGCTAACTTTACAAGAAACCCACAAGAAAAACAATCCACTTAAAATCACATGAGCTCACCATTTTTAATCAAGAAATCGAAAGATTGCTAATCCAACTCGAGGCATTTCAACAGAATCCCTGTTCTCTAGTTCTCCTTCATGATTATGCAGGTGAAAGCTGAAAGTTGAGAACTTTTGAGAAGCCTATCGCTATCGCCCTCGACTTTCCTTCAAGAAAACCAAGTGAGAGAAGATTGAAAGTCAGTGGCTTTCCCGTATTTTATATAGTCCACCCGACCAAGGTCGACCTGGTGGCAGCCGCCTCAGGAGGAGGAGGCAGAGAGATATAGAGAGAGAGATGCACAAGAAAGAGTGATGGAGAGAGAGAGAGAGAGATAGATAGAGGGTATTAATGCTAAATCCTGTACTGCTGATACTATGCAAATAGCTAAGCGAGTGACCTCTTTCCGTTTCTCTCTCTTTGCTATCATCAGAGAGAGAGCCATAGCAAAAGAGAGACATCTCAGCCGTCCATCCAACCGTACGAAGAATCGTGTCCGTTCCATGAAAAAATGATTTGACAGGAAGCATGTGCCACCATCATTCAATGGTCGCTGTCAGAGTACGGACATCAAAAATATAATACTGCCTCTGCCCATGATATTGAACGAGAAAGGGATCAAGCTATCGCCCCAAACTCTCTTTCCTCCCTCTTCTCTCGCATCGTCCATGTTGTACTCGTGGCGGTAAGAAATCGAAAGGAATTCGCAGAAGCACCATTGATTTTGAACTCAGCTCAAAGCATTCTACATTCTACAACAGGCAGCAGTCAGAATCTTGCGCCATCAAAATCTAGAAAATAAAGTTTGCAATTACTGAAGTCAATTACTCTGCCATCCTAGTCAAGAAAAGTTGTTTAATATTCTTGCCATTTCACACACATTCCAGTTTTGGATAGTTTTATTAATAAAAAAAAATGGAAAATCAAGATTGAGCTTAATTAACTAATCAAAATCCTAATTTCAAATCTACACTTAACACTAGTGGGGAAAAGGATATTTCACCACTTGATCACAAAAAAAACGAGATTCTGTGGCGCATCTAGGTAAAACTAAAAGGTCACCAATTTTAAGCCTTGGTGTTTATACTGAGAGACCGACGATCAGATTAACTAACTTGTTCTGCAACTCTACGTACACATAACAGAATAACGCCGTCGTCGCCTCCTCTCTCTCTCTCTCTCTCTCTCTCTCTCCATTTCCGCCGCCAGATCCACCCTTAACTGGACATTCTGCATGCCTGTTGAAATCGATTGTCGTATTTCTTCATGAAAGGAGGGGAAGAAGCGCATATGGTAGGGTTTGAGAACAGAATTAGGGATTTGTTGTGAGAGAGAAAGCAGTAGGATCAGCGGAGATAACGTCACCCAATCCATTCACCATTTAACAAACTGGTCCTTCATTAGTTGATTTCATCTCTCACACACTCAGTTGTACTGTAGTATTGAGTAGCAATCAGCAACATCGATTTCCAGTTGTATTGTGAAGATCTATACTTTTTTTTTATGGAACGTGTTTCCACGCATCTTACCATGAGTTTTAAAATAATTTTTAAAAAAAAAATTACGGGATACTATGAACACAATTTTTTATTGGGTCCGTCTCGCATATATAAATACATTTTTTTTCGGGAAATAATTAGGGTTTAAATGATATAATTTGTAAATATCTTATTACACTTAATATTTTCTAATTAAATTTCATCTCATTCTCAATATAATTTAAATTCTTAAAGTTTAAATTATTATAACTTGCTCATTTGTTTTCTATTTTTTATGAATTTTTATACAAAATTAAAGGTTTTGATACGATTTTTCATTTAAGATCAGACATCAATATATTTTTATGTATATCTATAATGATCTAGTTTTAAAATATGTCTAAATACATAAACCACATTACATCTCTACACACAATACATTTTACACTTTAAACATTCTCGTCTTAAATCTCGTGCCGAAACGAAACGTGTCTATATCTCCGAAACAGGGGAGTAATTTATAACAGGTTTGGACAGAAGATGAGTGGGAGGAGGACGTGTCATGTTATGGGCAAAATTTATAATCTTAAATTATTAAAAATATATATATTTTTGATAATATTGGAAAAATGCACATTTAATTTAAATATTAGAAAAGAATGATCCACTTAACATTTAATACAAGTACAAAATTTACTTCTTCTAGCATGTAGTAGTAAAAAAAAAGAGAGTATACTACACTAATACGACTATGCATGTGTGTGCAGCAGGTGGGGTAGTGGGAAGTGCACCTTTGACTGGAAATGATAATAATAATATTACTATTATTATTATTATTGGAAGAAAACCTTGTGTAATACGGAGTATACTATTTCCTCCGGCTCAGAGATATTGACTTCTTTTATATTGATATGTGAGGTATAAAATAATGAAAGGTGTCAATATCTCTGAGAGAGAGGAAGTAATATTTAAGATTCGGGAGAACCAAGACGTACTAAATTCGGGTTAAAGAAAAATTAGGTGTTGATCCAAATTTAATTAATTTGATTATATATCTTGATCTAGATATTTATAATAGAGAAAATATAGAATAATAAGACGTGGGTTGGAAGAGTAAAAATATTCGACATAGAATTTAATAATGTGGACCATATGAACTACTGTAGACCATATCCTTGGACTGGAAAAAGGAGGACCATTTAATTTTAAAGTGTGTGCGTCAAAATCTTTGCCTGAATTCCATAATAGGAGATGCTATAACGAGAAATAATGTGGGAATTAATATGGCTATAAAGAAAAAGGATTTCTGTCCATTGAAGGAAATTTGGGCAACACATTTTATTTATTAACCAACTTATTAGATATCCGTAGGCCGAACGAACCGAGTAAAGTCGAGCATTGAATCGACTAGATTAGAAATTCGATCATTTGAGCTCAACTCAAGCTTTTGCCTTTATGATCAAGTTCGGATCGATGCACAATTTGGCTCGATGAGTATCCGATGAGGAGGTATTCGAGCACACTCGTTAATGATTCGAACTTTATTCGAATTCAGCTCGTGAACAAGTTGATCAAGCTCGAACTCGACTTATTTAGAATGAGCTCTACTAACAAATTAAATTCCTTCAAAAGTTCCAACTTTTTTGGCTTGAGTTCAGTTGCAGACTCAATTTTATAGGCCTGCAAACACGCTCGATTTAATAAAAGCCAAATGTTTTTACGAGCCTACTAGTCGAGCATCTCAAGAGGCTCGAGCTCAATTCAAGCTCTAGCTCTTTTTGTTAACAAAATCGAGTTCCAAACGTGTCGGTCACCAAGTAGCTCTTGAGTAGGTTACCTCGCTTATTGTCCTAATTAGACTTGCTCATTTATACATACTGAAACTAATATTTGAAATGGGGTTTCACCTGTTGGTGAACTGCATTTAAGTTCCATAATATAATTGAAAATATATTTGTATATCTTCTAGTGTCTCAATCATCAAATGACAACCAAACCACCTATGAGAATAAGGTAAATGTCCTGAAATCACACAACATGAATCTCTAGGCCTAGATTTTATAATAGGAAATGCTTCAACATTAGTAGCAAAAGACAGCTTGAAAGCAAATACAAGAGGGAGAGAGAATATTTGCCTTCTACATACATTGGTGTTTACCTGTAAGTTCACTCCCAGCAACACTGACTGAAGTCTGAAGGAACAAATTCTTACAAACCTCGTATCGTATTGTATGCTATCCTTAAGCGAAATTACCAAATTTAAAGCGAGAGAGAGGCATCAGTTTTCGTGCTGGTATTCAAGCCATCCTTGAGATGGGAGTCCACATACAGTTTTGGGTGTCTTCAATGTTGCTCATCCTCTCGTTGTTGCTTGTGCTCAACGTCTCCGTCTTTTGTTTTCCCAACTTCAACACATCTTCCGGAGAAAGGATCTTTATATACCACACATTATTAACGAATGCCCTGTCCACGTATTTGCAAGTTACAAACAGTCAGTTCAATCCCATACAATTTTGAGTTTCATCAGAATTAAAAAAGAGAAGAAGAACAAGAAGATACGACATGGTTTGATATCGATTCTCTCTTGATACACGTGGTGTATAAGGGACAGGAGAAAATATTCCATCATATTAAATCTCCCATATCACAATATCTTATTATCGTTTATGCTTTATGTGACAGATGAATTCTTGATTCTCAACAGATCAAAAGAAAGAACAGAAGTTTAAGAGGAAGTATCTTGATTTAACGAAAACTCCTATTGCACATCCTCTTCTGCATTCGAGGAGGAGGAAAATTGCAGATAATAAAAACTGAGAAGTCTCTCTGAAAATTTTGAACGAAAATGTATCATCAAACAGTACTTACTCCCATGGGTCGTCTCCAAGGAGAAGAACGTCATTCTCCCTGTCGACAAATACAAGCTGCCAGCCTGATCTTTGAGGGTCTTCAAGCAACCCTTCGATCCCGAACATCTGTCCCAGTTCGTATCTCAGCTCTTGATAGCTGCTGAACTGGCTCATGTCCAGTGACCTACCAACGGATCCCGTTTTGTACACCTACAAAAAACAAAAATCCATCACTTGCTATGAACTCTTGCAGTGGAAGAATACAAAATTTATAACAATCACCTTCACGAAAGTAGGAGCATCCGTAGTCTGTAACACATCGGAAGAATCTTGAACACAGCCATATAAAGGACTCTGATACCCCAATGGTCCCGACTGTAAATCAGCATGAACAGTTCCAACAACAGAAGCAGAAGTTGGGATTAGGAGAGCAGACGCGTCAAGGTTAGCACCAAAAAGGGCTTGATTCTGCACATCCATGCTACTTCTTTCCACCTCTACAGAAGCATCTTTTCCAGAAAATGGTTCAACAGTTTTCAAACCATTGGCAGACTGGGTAAATTTTGTCACCCATGATTGTTGTTGTGACTGCTCATTGAGCATCGGTTCACCCAATCTCGATAAATTCAAAAGATTACTACTTCCATCGGGACTCAAGAAATTTTGCATCATAGGATGAGCCATGGATGCTGGAAATTTATTGTTTAAAGTTGAAAAATCTGGTTTAGAAATTGAAGAGGACGGAATATCAAACATTGGCCTCTGTTGGAGCTGATCGTGTTGAGCAGCGAAGTAAGCATCCTGATAATTCTGTTCTTGCTCACGTTTCTCAGCTTGATTTACGATTTGCTGTTCGAGTGGTCTCTGCAGATTATCAGACAGTATTTGAGTCTGAGTCGGAAGCATATGGGGAGAAACTGGTGAATGGGGTCCATGCTGAGGCTGATTGTAAGGAAGAGGCTGCTGGAATTGCATAAATTGGTTCTTCAGCAATTCCCCGCTTCCAAAGTTCTGCAGTCCTGCCACCATTGCCTGATACTGCTGATTGAGATCGTTTCTCGAGCCTACTGGGTCAAATCTTTGCTGCATCAATGGCATCATGCCCATTGACTGAAAATTGACAGAGTTTAACCCTTGAGAAGCAGCTTCACCTCTTAACCAACCCAGGCCATTGATAACTTCATTACCAGCATCTGAGATAGAGGCCGAGGGATTCTTGGTAAAACCATACAAGGAGCATAAATCTTGCAACCATGTTCAAGACTTGTTATACATCAAACATGACACCAGAGCAAGTATTAAGTTCATGTTTAGATGTTGCATGCTGAAGTAGTAATGAGATATAAGGCAGCAGGTAGAAATACTCTCTCTCCACTAATGTACGTATCTTATATAAGTTACTAGTATTCCCTTCTTCAATTCAAAGACAACATCACATGATGTTTCTTAAAATTATAGTACAATCAGATTAGGTGTAAGAGGCAGTTCAAATTAAAAATATTGGGGCTGAACACCTGTAACGGGAGATGAAGAAATACAAGAATGTTGAAATAAAGATGGGAAAAACAATCATGTCATTGCCTAAGAAAACAAGAGAAGCAAATTTTGTGGTGGTTAGTATACCTTGGGAAGACGATGCCCCAGGGTACCATGGCCGTTTCAGCCTGAGAGGAAATAATGAGGGGTACATGGGAAATGTTGTCAAAGGCTCGATTTCCCATAACGATACCCTTGGCTGCCTCTCACCTGCTGTTGATTCATCCCAACCAACCTACAAATTTATACAGTAACAATTGATAAGCATTATCTAAGTCGAAAAAAGTACCATTACAGATATCCCATCGATCCCCCCTCCCCCCACCCTCCACACACATATACATCTCCAAGTGATAACAATTTGGATCACATTTCTGCAAACAGAGGACTGCTGACTGATTTGGAACTTTGCTAATTAAATTTGTGTTAGTTGAATAGAAGTGAATTAAATTTACAGCACCAACCAAAAACTGATAGCATGGACACACGCAACTAACAGAAGCTTGGACAAGTCAATTCACAGAGCACTTGCACTCTACCTAGGATATAGATCCAAGACAAGAAATCAGATTTTTTAGTAGCGAGCATAAACAAATATATTAAGGACATAAAGTTCAGCAACGAAAATAGTAAGTCTATCTAAGACCTTATAGCCTGTAATACAAAATTGATGGTGAATGGAATAAACTGAAAACTGGGGAAAAAGGGGAACAAAGAAGTGTGATACTGTATCTTTAAATATCTTACGAAATGTTGTTACCTTTACTGAGCGCCAGTGAGAGTTCGGCCAACGAACAGGATCTAAGTCACCAATGCCAGTAATTGTGCCCATGTATCTGCATTTGTGGTGATTGATGATAAGAAGACCTATAATACATATAAGGTTCCAATTAGACCTATCTTAACCAAGTTCTGGTATTGGTCAGATTTAGGAGTCTAAAAAGAAGTTGCAAATTTCCATGCAGCATTCATACTACTGGATGCCATACACAACATACTAGGCCACCCAATCATACTTGAGAGCTAGTTAGCGAAAATCCCAAACATGGAAACAAGCTAGATTGGCGTATTTTAACATCCTAAATGACCTTCAACACCAAAACCAGACAAGTGTACAAATATAATTGCCAAATAAGATAAGTATTTGCAGTTATAACAAGCCATAAAGATGACGACATCTCCATATTTTCATGTGCAACTATTAATATACCTGCGGACACTGGATTCTTCAGTTTCAAATAGCATCCGGAAACGCATTCCAACAGAGACGCGAGTGTGATATACAGCTTGGACATACTTTGAAAAGGGAATTACAAACTCACACGGACTAGCCCTGATGTGAAATAGGTTTGTCAGAAATGCAAAAACGAAAATATCAAAGGATAAAATATTACAACCTCGGATTATAAAATACAGTGAAGCAGCTATTAGTAGCAGCAGCATGAGCAGCAGCAGCAAGCAGTCCAATGTGCATACTGTCACTTGAGAGAACGGATGATGGCATCACAGTCTGGGGTCTAATGGCACGGCGGATACCCAGAAACAGCTGGTTTTTTTCATTCCTAGGACAAACATTGATAAAGAACTAGCATTGAGCTTCTTAATGCAAAGTTTGGAAACTGGAATTTGAATCAACAATGTAGGCTGTACCATATAAAAAGAACAGAATCTCCAGCAACAAGTCGTTTGGTACTGACAAAGACACTCCAACCAGTAGTCAGCAAATGACGTTTGGGTTGACCTGAGAGAAGCAGGAACCACATTAAGAATTGTAAATTTTCCTTCAATATTGCCACAAGAGGATGTCCTCGACTATTATAGTCAAATTCTCATCGAGAAGGGAAAATGTCTGAAGCTCTCGCATTAACTTCGTGTTTCTTCTTTGAAAATGATTTCACATTCGAAAACTATTGTTTGAGGTACGATGAAAATTTGAGCGGCTTCATATAATTCAAATGGACGTGTATCATGAAAAATGCCCATGTTTTTTACAGCAACAATGATAAGAAATGATAGCTATCAGTGGACCAGGAATTTCCATGAGCAATTGCAATGCTATAACTATTAGATTCTGGGCAGAAAGGAAGAAGAGTCATATAATTTGCATGAGCAATTGCAATGCTATTAATCACAAATACCAGATTTTGGACAAGAAGGGGAAAAATCAAAGATAAAATACAGAAACCAAGTGAATTAATTGTTTAGTCTCTCATATTGCAGAGAAACTACAAGGCCAAGTCAAGTAGAAGCAGGTTACGTTGTGCAACCACGAACAAAAGACACATACAAATAGATGTAAGAGAATTTTTCCCTCCAAGTGACTCTTACACACCAGATTAGCATCACCTAGTCATTGCCTATTCTTAAGGCTAAGAGGGGAGTTCGGAGTTGATGACAGCTAAACTTGTTTTTTGGTGTTCTTATATTTCACCAGAATCTTATAATTTGAGACCTTATATTCTAGACCTCTCTCTGCAAGCACACCCGAAAGGTCTCCAAAAAGCAGGAGAAAACAAGACATCCGTGTTAGAAAATATTTCTAAATGACATGTTAAGCAGAACTTGTGTTGATTTCAGTTTTCGTCTCAGGAATTAGTAAAGCCGATGGCAATCGTATCATTTAAATTAAGCAAAAGTTTGTGGAGGGATTTTTACAAACAGAACATTATTTCAGGCACTCCAAGAACAAGAGAGAAATATCACCAGTTGAAGGAGGATATAAACAAATACAAAGCAACAAGCACAGCAGAGAGTCCTTTTATAATCCAAGTTGGATTGTGCATAAAAAGACCTCTTACAACAGCCACTTCTATCCTACCTACCAAAGGATTATGGACCACACTACAATTCGAAATAAACCTAGAGCGTTAAGCACGTATGTATTCAGTCAACCAACGGTTTTCATATTTATTCTTAACAGACTGTATTCAGACTCACCAGCCAACAGCAGTGGGTGGACACTTAATTTGTTGTCATCAATATTAGTACTTGTCGACTTAACATACAAAGTTTTATATCAACTGTAAGTCTGTAACACTACCGCCCAGTGTCAACACTCCAAAGTCAGGATCCGAGCTTTCCATATTAATTCATGCTACATCCTTTTTTAATTCAGTCTCGACAAAATATAAATACCAGTAAAGCACAGTCCCATGTATAAAAAATTTCACTAAAATATTGACAGCCAAATTGACCAAAAAGCTGAAGAAAGGGTCACCTCCCTTGATCAGGTTGAAACCAAAAAAAAAAATGGCATACCATTGACCGTATTTCTGAAATCTGAAAATGTTTAACAACTTAAGACCAGCTCCTCCAGCACAGGTGTATAGTGTCCTATTAGATCCTGGCATGGAAACATTTCTGTAGTGATTATAGAGTACCACTAGTTATGCTTCTCCTCTAGTATTAACCATGTTTTCATGCACAGAGAGTCGGTGAATGAAAACTAGTTACTCTGTGGACACAAATTTGGCGGGAGCTTATTGTTAATTCATAGGACTTGAATTCTGCGTCAACTGGGATTTTCAATTAATGTTTCTTCATGAAATGACAAAACACCACCATTCCTAAATACCAGCCAAAGGTAATAACAATGTGGCTCTTTTGCTTCCCACTAAGAAGTTTTTCTGTCACCCATAAATCAAAGTATCAAAGGCATAGACATATAGCCAGATGAGAATAACATTCATGTGAACTAAATTCGATTGCAATGATGGCATTTTAGGTAGTTTGACCACCGCCACGGCGTCACCTTCTATTGCAATTTTTTTCTTCCAACATTTAGAAAGTCCCTATATCATCACCAACCTTAGTCTGATCAATCTCATGAGTTATGAGTCATAACCAAATAGGAAGGAGTAGTTTATGCATCCACTATAGCCAAATATAATGTATTCTAAGACAAAAGTAAGAAAATGACATAGCATTGGCTTTCGCATGTCATAAACATATGTCCTGCGTAGGGACAAACTGATCTGTCGAAATATCTTCGCATACTTGTATAAACCTGTGATACTGCATTATTTGTTTTGTAATTTTTCAATCGAATTTACACATACAATGTTAAGGCATGGTTTCGGTTGCATTGCACACTAAATCCCAAAGTATTAAATTCAAGAACCAAGACAAAATTAACAAGTTAATGACAGAAATTTACCCCGAAAAATATGCCTAAACTTCCATTCCACATCATGAAGATCCCTGGCAATAAGCTCTTGTGCTGGCGGTGTCTGCGAGAAATCCTGAAGCACCGACAAAATTGTAAACAGTTCAACACCAGATTTTCTATCAGAAAAATCAGATCACGAGAAAATGATACCAGAGGTGGAAAAACTTTCTCTGCTGCACGACGAGGAACAGAAAAGCCTCCATGTGTACTAGTATCACTTGCAGTCAGAGTCTTGCAGAAGTAATTAGTTGGTTGCCTACTGGGGATTCCCAGCTCCACAGGAAGGTATGCGTCTTTCTGTTCTTGCTGCATCCAAGCAATATTTATTATGATTATGAATTCTGATTCAGCAAGTCAAGGACAATAATATTGAGCTATCAAGCATTGTATAATTTGAAAATACCGGAGTCAATGGCTGCAATGTCAACTGGGCATATACTTCATCTGTTTCAATGTCTGCCTGAATTTAAACAAAGAAACCAACTTTTAATTTAGGCTTAAGTTAAAAAGATGAAAACACAAAAATCTACTAAAGAAAACTTACATGCATTGTAACATTATGGAGTTGGCAAATCAATTGCGCAGACAAGCTCGGGTAATTGGGTAAATGGGCATCGACTTCTTTATTAGTTGTTGCAGCAACCTGCATATTATTCCCAGTAAATATCAATCAAAACTGACCTGAACCGAGTACTAAAAGTAGATCACACATTCATATAAAGAAGTATTGCAGTAGGAAAATTCAACGAAACCTGCTCACTGTGACCCTGAGGGAAGTAAACCACACGACTTCCAACTGTTGGCAACGACACTAAAGGACCAGCACAGGCATGCCATAGCTCAGAATTCAAGCACTTCTTCTCCTCTTCCACTAACACAATAATCAGTTCTATAATCACATTTTAATCAACATAATCTGCTTAAAGCAAGATATCTTTGTCTAAGCACTAAAACATATTCCTTCCAAGAAATGCGGAATTTACAGTTTTCATGCATAGACAGTTCAAAACTAAATGATAATGATATCCCCCCACAAAAACATCATAGGAGATTAACTTTAAAATAATAATAATAATAATAATAATAATAATAAAAATAAAAAATAATTAACAAAAATAAAAATAAAAAAATTGTTATAAGAGAAAAAAGCTACAAAAAAGGAAATGGAAAGTGTGCTTAAGAAAGAGAAGAACAATGGGCACCTTCATGGCCATGCTGACCCATCCCTGATGTTGAAAGCTTCATAGTTTTATCCAAGATTTCACTCATACAGAAATATTCAACAATTTTTTCTAGTGTTATAATCTACAAATTTCCCACTCATCAACATAATTATCACTTAAACTGCTCAAACAAAACCCTCACTTCCAATCTTCAACATCTCAACCCCTGCAAACCCAATCCTTTTGAGCTCCATCACTCTCGTGCTCCCAATTTCACCCTTCGCCATCGCAAAACCTCACTCACATTCCACACTCCACCGAACAATCACCACCAAATTCGCAACAAACCCACTAAATCAAACCAAAATCCTCAGAAACAAACACGCAAATCCCCATCCCCATAATTCCTAATCAAACGGAAAAAAAAAAAAAAAAAAAAAATCCCCTCTTTCCCCATATTCTGCCTCTGGATCCTCCAGCTACACTGGGTACGAGCTATAAAGTCGATAGCTTTTTCATGGTGAGTCGCTATCTCGCAACTTTCTCCGAGAAATAATAGTGAGAGAAAACCGAAAGTCTGTTGCAGATTTGCTCTGGTTTTATACTCAGCCCGACCGCGGTCGACCTGGCAGCAGTCACCCTCAGAACCGAGAGAAAGAGATGGAGCGTGGAATTCGTGTATCTATTGCTGGATACTGTACGCTGCTGGTACTATGCAATTTGGCTAAGTCACTGTCCCCCTTCTCTCTCTCTCTCTCTCTCTCTCTCACTCACACTCTTGGCAAAGAAGAAAAAGAAAAGGAGGGAAATCTGAGCTGTTGATTGAACCGTACGGTGGATCGTGACCGTCCCATGAAAGATGATGGTGACAGCAGCATGTGCCATCTCCATGGGTGGGACCATGGTCACTCTCAGAGTACGGACATTAAAATATGTAGTGATGGTGAAAGTGAAAGTGAAAGTGAAAGGGAAAGAACGAAAGGTGTAAGCAAGCATGTATCGAAATCAAACCACCATTGCCACTCCGCACTCGCCATCTTTTATGCAAATTTCTTCGAATTATTGATTCGAATAAGCCCAGCTGATGTAGGGTTTTCCAGTGGGGAAGATTGAATGAATATTTGATTGTTTTGCTGATTGGGATTTTTTTTTTAAGTGTAATTTTCTAAACATATAAATAAAATAAAAGTTATGAATTCAATATTTATATATTAAAAAAATACATAAATTTGAACATTCAAATTAATATTGTAATTTTATAACTTTTACGTTATATAAATATGTTAGGGTTGTTAATATAACGTATTATTAGGTGTTAATCAAATTTTTAATATGCAATTGACATTCTAAATATAAAATTGCAACAAGTAAAATATCGAGAAATGATATGGTTGTAATGAAAAAAAAAAAAAATCCAAGCATTTCAATCTAAAAGTTGAGCGGTTGTCATGCAATAACCAATTTAGCAAAATCATTTTATACCCTTTTATAAAGAATGACAGAACTTTAATTGGATATATTGGCTGCCGTTAGTTATAGATGGACATGGTCATGGCCACCCAATTTTCTTACTATTATTATTATTAACCACAACAGGATTGCATTGAAAAAACCACCTACAGTTAAAAGATAACAAATCCATCTCCATTATTAGACTTTCATGAAAGAAAAACATCATTCGTTCTTTATTTTTCAATTTTAGAAACTCGTTCTCAAAAAAGTATTCAAATATTTAAATTTATCTAATGTCGAATGTATTTTATCCATAAAATGGCCCGTGCCGCTTGACTACCAGTAGTTAATAATCATTTTATGTCACATTTATTTTGACATGTACGAGTATATTATAATAATAATATACGATAGGATGGACATGACAGAAGAAGTTATAGTTTATAGATTTCGCAATTAGGGAAATTGTTCCTCCAAAATCCAATCTGTACTTGATTCCAAAAAGTTTAAGGAAAAAAAAATCGAGAGTATGAAAATATAAATTAAGCCACTAACTTAAAAAAATTAAATACTAATATTCAATTTTAATATTATGGGACCAAAATACCATATTGAATTTTAAATTAAAAGACTGCATCCTTACCTTTCGGTCTTTCATTTCCTCAAAACATAATTAACTCCTTCTCAAATTCTATCTCGCTCATTCTGATGCCTTCCACCTCCTTCCTCCTCATTCACCACGCCGAAGTTGTCTGACACGGCCGCGGCCGCGCACGACGAGCTGGCCAAATAAAGATAGTCACAGGAGATGACTCAATTGATGCAGATGACGATGTTGTTTATCTGCACAGCACAAGCGAGTGAAAACTACCTCAAAATGATGTAACAGTTGTCCAATACCTTGATGTCACCAAAATTTGAAGATCAAGCGGATTATGGAATAAGAATTTATGGATTAAGTAAGGTTATTTTAGTAGTCTTATGCTAAAGTTGGCTATTATTTCAGTTTTGTAAAATGAGTGCAAAAAAAAAAGATTCATTTATGGCGAGAGTAAATTGATGTATGACTTAAAATTGTCACGTATTTACAATAATTTATTTTTTTATATTTCAGGTGTGATGTATGCGATACATAGACACCGGTGTTCAATTAGAAAAATAAAAACTGAAAATATTCTAAATTTCAAGTACTAGAATTATTATTATTTTTTAAATTAGAATAGTTTTTATTTTTATTTTTTACTTGGCAAACACAACACACTCACACATACACATACACAAGATGACTCAATCCTCAATCTTTTGATTGGAAGCGAAATGTTTTACCAACCGCGAATAATTTTTTTCTAAAAGAAAAAGGCACGAGATATTTATTATTATTATTATTATATTATTCTGACATTTTTTTTTTATTATTCTTGGAATGTTAGATGTGCATATTAAATTCAATAAATCTAAAAAAAATTGTTAACTCGTCTTAAACCTGTGGTCAGAATCTTAGCTCACACCATCAAAACAGGCTTCAGGCGGCGGCGGCGGCGACGGCGGATATGAGGATCATGGAATGGGCGGCGAGAAGAGATCACCTCCGCGGAGTACCTAGGAAGATGATTATCACGGCGGTGGGAGCATTCGCCAAGGCTGTGGCCAATTTGCTCAACACCACAACTGTTTACAACCTCGAAACCCTCCTCCGCCTCGTCCGGCACCGCCCGCCCGGCGTTCCTCTCATCACCGTCAGCAATCACATGTCCACGTCAGTCACCCTCTCATGTAAAATGGTACTTTTGTGTTGATTCTTATGCTGGAAGTGTTGGTTAAATCTGGCTAATTTAGTGATCGAGAGATGAATATGGATTACTGTTTTGCTTTACATTGACTTGCCCAAAATCATGTACCATCTGCATTGCTTCGTTTGAATGATCTAGGCAAAAACCGGATTCAATGATAGTTACTTGGAGGACAATGAATAATTTACGGGGGTTTTCCATGAATCGGATTATATATCTTTGTGTGTATATTATTTCCCTTCATTGGGAAATAATGGATGTATGCAATTGACTATTCTTATTGCTCGGTAATAGTTATTCGTTTGCTTGTTCTGACTAAATGTACTGGAAATCGTGACTGAGTTTTAATTAATTGTTTCTGGTTCAGGTTGGATGACCCAGTAATGTGGGGATGCAAGAATTTTCCCATAATGGATGCCGAATTAGCGAGATGGGTACTTGCAGCTGAAGACATATGCTTCAAAAACCCAGTATATTCCTATTGTTTTCGGCTTGGTATGTTTAATTATTTAGTTGCAATATGTTCTGCGTGGATTATTCAGGACTCTATTTGGTGATTGACTAATACACTGTGCTAGCGTTTCCACTGGCAATGACCATTTTCTTGGAGTTGCTGAATCCTATGCCATTTGCCAGTTTCGTGTTCTTGAATAGGAGAGTGGAAGCTTAAATGTTAACTATTTATAGACTACATGTGAAACTAGACACATAAAATACTTTGATTGAGTAGCTGAACTTTGCTACTGTACTATGAGAGGCTTGCACAATCTTTTTGCTGTTAGTATTTAGTACTCGTTTGGTTCAAGTCGGGCAACGGAAAGGGAATGAAATGAAGTCAAGTAAGGGAATGGTAATAAAAATGGTTACTTTTATTAAGTGTTTGGTTCAAGTATGGAAAGAAGTCACTTGTAAGGGAGTTCCCTTTCTCCTTGTTTCCCCTCCTTCTTGAGGGGTAACAATGTAATGGATTGGGTTACCCCCAAGTAAGGGAAATGGATAACATGTTACTTAAATCAAACAAAAAGTAAGTGAATCAATTAATTGTTTTCCTTTCCCTACAAAAAAAATGTGAACCAAACATGGGCTTAATCTATAACATTTCAAGGGCATAAGTCCTCTATGTCAACTTTAGGCTTTGCACATCCTCCTGTGAGAGATTAGATTTACATCAGGGGCTCTAGTCGGGAACTTTTCACTACACATGATGTTTCCATTTCCAGCCATTGCCGTGTTTTTTTAAGCGTTGCTCGATCTTTGAGTAATTTTGCTAATTACTATTAATTGTGATTATTAAGTATAAATTAGATTTCTGAAATAACAGACCATGTCACTTTAGTCATATTGAGTGTGAAATGAACAGGGAAATGTATTCCTATAACAAGAGGCGGTGGAATCTATCAGGAACACATGAATGAGGCTCTTGATCGCTTGGCTGATGGAGCTTGGGTACTCTCCATTGTCTTTATTTCTTTTGAAATATTTGAAGAATTTTGTGTACTTTAGTTGTTCCATGCATTTTTTCTTAGCAAATATGTATGTGGTAGGAATTGATGACCAATACTATCAGTTATTAGTAACTCATATTGATGTTGCATAATTTGTTCTTCATCCCATGTAATACTCGGAGAGATCTGAACCTTCACTGTGAGCGCTTGCTATCTAGGGAGTGCATATGTTTCCTTTCTCACATATTTCATTTAACTTCTGTATTTTTACAAAAACACAACTTTAGCGACTGTCCTAAGAGTTTTATCTACAATCAAACACCCATTCCATGGTTTATATATTGTGCTCGATTGTCAATTTATCATTATCATAAGCATTGGGGATCTTAGATTGGAGGTGTCAAATATTTTCTTGAAGAAAGCAGCCCATTAAGTAGTGTAAGCTAGTATTACTCCCTCCGTCCCACCTCATTTGGCCTGTTTGTATATTTTATACCTCACATATATGCAACAAACAAGCCAAATGAGATGGGACTGAGGGAGTACAACCATCAATCACCATAACTATGACCTTGCAACCCGATAACTATGAAGATCCATGGTTAACTACCAGAGTTGGCTCCTATCGATGTTTTGATGAAAAGTAGGCAATTCCTCGGGCAATGTTTATGTTTTGGTGAAAATTGAGTAATAGGCAAACTATCATATTTGAACCCAAATGATAATTATGTTTGTCTTGTCAATACCATGACATGTGCTACTACTATAGATCTTTATTTCCAATAAATGATAAAAACTGCTGTTGCTCTGAAGTTTCCGTTCTCTATTTTATGCCAAATGAACAGTTGCATACATTTCCAGAAGGGAAAGTGTATCAAGAAGATGCACCGATACGGAGGTTGAAATGGGGAACTGCCAGTCTCATTGTTCGTGCCCCTGTAACTCCCATAATTCTGCCAATATTTCATCGTGGTTTTGAACAGGTTTTCATTCCTCTGTCATCAATTTACTATGAGGTGCCAAAAAAACGTTTGCAAATTGTGATCCTCGCCCTTTCTTTCTCTCTTGTGCTTGATGATTAATGAAGATTGAGTTATGATGTAAAGTAATTCAGAATTTATTAGCAAGTTAACAACCTATTTTATTTAAAACTGTCTGGATTCTGTTTAACTAGATCACTTTGAACTAGTATAATTTTTTCATAAATTCTTGATTACGTGGAGGCATTCATTGTCGTAGTATGTGACAAAATAATCTGACTCTGCTTTTGGGTCTATACTTGTTCAGTTATTCCTTATTAACAGAGAAACCATTCTAACTGTGTGCATATAAATAGTGTTTTATCATATATCGGATAATCTCAGTAAACTTTGTCCGACTTTAACCTCACCTTACTAGCAAACATAATCTTTTTGGTACAGATGAACTATATAGAGTTTAAATTCTTGTATATTTCTTTAGCTAGCTGCATAGCTTGGCAGTCTTTTAGGTCATTTCTAAGAGTGAAGATTGGAGGTTGGGGCTGCCAAATTACCTTTATTAGCTTGAAGAGAGGGCACATGAGTTTGGCATCTTTATCAGATAATAACTCGACTTCCTGAGTCCTACTCTTTAAGGATACAGAACTGAAGGCTTGGCTTAGGCCTATTTTCAGTAAATTTTGCAGAGTTCGTTATCGAGAACTTCTGTTGGCACAATTCAGTAATATTGTGAAAACCATAGAAGCGCATCCCTAGGATGTATTTTTAATTCTGACCACTGCCATTATAATTCTGCCTGTCTGTCGTAGCTCTTCCAAAATCACTAGTTCACTTGCGTAGTTATTAAATTTTATTTATCTCATCTCTTATACTTTATCCGTTTGCCTAATCATCTACCATTTTGCAGGTTATGCCTGAGAATTATATGTTTGGTAGAAGGCCTCCTTTCCCTTTGTGTAGCAAGGATATTAGAATATACATTGGTGAGCCAATTACGTTTGACATCCCTAAACTGAAGGAGGAGGCAATTCAAACGTCGAGGGATTTATCATTTTCTCACTCTGGATGGCCCAAGACCATCTGTGGACTGGACGAGGGTGCACAAAGATGTCTGTACACGAATATATCAGAGCACATACGAGGAGTCATGGAGAGATTGCGTGTTGCTAGTGGATCACGTCTGTAACCGAACTGAATCTTGACCAATTCGATCACGTCTGAAATCGAATTCGTCAAGGATCATGTCAGAAATGAAGGAGTCATGGCAGAGGTTGCGAATTGCTAGTATAGCTGCATCATAATATAATCTTACTAAGAGGTATGCAGAGCATGTTAATTTTTTAAGCTGGCTTTGCATCTGGCCTTTTCTCTCTCCCTTTATTTTATTTTTTTTAAAATTTTTTTTAAGAGCAAATTCCAGTAGAGGAAATAGACCATTATATTGTACGGAGTACTATTTTTAACTTATATGGGTCCCCAAAAGAAGAGATTTTTTTTTTTTTTTTTTTTTTTTTCTTAAAAGCAAATAATTAAGATTTTATCGAAACATTAAGAAATGGAATCGATTTGGATCTCATTCATGTATTCATGTTTGATTAACAATCAACTTAAATCTAACAGTGTTTTCAAGCCTGGACCGGATTGGGCGGTCGAATTCGTTTAACCACCAACTGCCTTTGAGATCGGTCCGGTCGTGCTCGTGGACAGTTCATGGATGGCCCGCCACTAACCAGATGAAACCGGTTAAAATTTTGTTCAATGCATATGTAATGTGGGGAGTTATTCAGCTTTTCTCAAACGGTTAACTCGAGGACTGAATTTCGCGACCGATTCTTGTCCGATCCGGGTTTCAATAAATTGAACCGGCTCAAATGCAAATGCATACGTGGCTCGATCTAAACTAAATTCTAAATTTGGTGGGAAATGTGGGGCCCTTTTGACATGTAGATAAGGGTATCGTATCATTACAAAATGATGTGCCTAAAATGGTAATCCTCAATTTCCAGCAGAATCCCCCTCCCCCTCCGCCTTCTTCTCCGGCGGCCTCCCGCCTTGTTGCCTTCACCACCCCGCATAATTACGCCGGGAGGCTCTCTCGCCTTATCCACCTCAATGGCTGGACTCCTCTCTGGTGCCCCACCGTCACCGTCGAGCCCACTCCGGCCACAATCTCCGCCCTCCAACATTTCCTGCTCCCACCCTATCCCCCTCTCCGCCACTTCTCCGCCGTCGCATTCACTTCCAGAACTGGAATCTCCGCCTTCTCCGAGGCATTAGCCGGAATCAGCACGCCTCCTTTGCCCTCAATCGGTGAAATCTTTACCATTTCAGCCCTGGGTAAAGACTCGGAGCTCCTGGATGAATCTTTCATCGGTAGATTATGCGAGACTCCGGCGCGAATTAGGGTTCTGGTGCCGCCGGTGGCGACGCCGAGCGCCCTGGTGGAGGCGTTGGGGTTAGGGTTGGAGAGGAAGGTCTTGTGTCCCGTCCCGGCCGTAATCGGGCTGGAAGAGCCGCCGGTGGTGCCGAAACTGCTGACGGATCTGGAGCGGCGGGGCTGGACGGCGGTCAGGGTGGATGCCTACGAGACGCGGTGGCGCAACGGCGTGGCGGAGCTGGTGGAGAGGATAGAAGAGGAGTGCGGCGTGGACGCGATCGTTTTCACGAGCACCGCGGAGGTGGAGGGGCTGCTGAAGAGCTTGGCCGAAGTGGGGCTGGATTGGGGCATGGTGAGGGGGATGTGCCCGCGGATGGTGGCGGCGGCGCACGGCCCGGTGACGGCGGCGGGGGCGGAGAAATTGGGGGTGGGAATTGATGTGGTGAGCTCGAGGTTTGATAGCTTTGATGGAGTGGTGGAGGCTCTTCAATATCAATGGAATTGTTAATAATTATGTTGTGTGTGTAGTAAATATTACTCCGTGTACACTTTCTTTTAAGCACGGTTTTTAAGAAAATATAATTTTATGTGTATTATTGTGGTGTCCACCACTTTAATGAATGTAAAATAAGGGTTATTTTAAGCTATTTTTGGAAAGTGGTCACTTCGGAGTAAAAATCTCAAAAAGAAATGTGGTCACTTAGGAGTGAATGAAGGAAGTATTTTCTTAATTATATTTCGATTATTCGACTAATAATGCATTTCAATTAATTTTCTCTCATAAATTTACACATGGGGTTTCTAATTAATGAGCTAATGTCATGCATCGAATAAATCTCCTTCCTTAAATATGATACATTAACAAAACATCTTCAATGTATAATACTACACCAATTAGTAGTGAATTTTGCACCAAAATTGTGCAATTTTTAGCACAAAAATTTCATTTCCATCAAATGAAAGATAGTGGAAAAGAAGCTAAACTCCTTATAATAATTTAAGAAGCCCAATGGGCCCAGGAGGTGATAGGCTTTTTCATCCACTATTTTGACCTTGGGTTTAGCTTTTTAATTAGTCAGGACACATGCAACTTCTTTTATTTTATTTTCTTTTATTTTTTTTATTTTTTTCTCGAAACAATATTGTAACGCCCCGACCCCCAGGGCATGTAAAAACATGCCTCAAAGACCGGTGCGCTACAGGTGGTACGCTAAAAAACCTTACGCAAAACTGGACTTAAAAGATTAACCTACTAAAATAGTAATCCATAAGGCTTCACAACTTTAACTTAATTATCAAAAGGGGATTTGATTATACAAAGAAATGTAATCTTAGGAATGAAATAGGTTGATCAAGAAAGGAATTGAGGTTTGGACATATTACACCAAGCTCATTCCAGGCTACATGCTTTATGCCATCACTAATGTGTTAACCACTTTAATGACATGCTTATCATGACATCTTAAGACTTCGCATAATATACTTGGCTGCAACATCAACTTACGAAAACGTAACAAATTAATTGTAAATATCTCAAGTGGAAGTTTAAATAAGACATGGAACATCGATCATGACTTAATACTAACATAGACCAATAGGAGACACTTATCATAATCATCGTGATTAATAAACCGTACATCAACTATACATATAGCTTAGATGGAAGCTTATAAAGGCATAAACTTCGAACATGAATTAACATAACATCAGTTGTTATTATCTTAGGCGGAAGAGCGTAGTTGTAGTGTGTGTATGGAGACACACACCACCGGGCTTCAACCACGATATCCCATCCCGACTCGCTTCCTTAGCATCCATTCGCATCCACAGTTGACCTGCACGTTTAGAAATACGCACAGGGTGTGAATACATTGATTGTATTCAGTGAGCTCATCACCCAAAACCATTGCCACTTAGAGCTATACTTTAGACTTGCCCATTTTAATCAAGTACGGGGTTTTAGAAAGAACCGTACTTGACTCATTTTAAGAAAATGATATGCATGCTCATCATAAATATATGCATCATGGTCTCGAGACAACTTAATCATGACACTCTCGTCATGATCATCTTAACATACCCAGTCTACAAGATAAACTGTGTGCTCGAGGAGTTGGCCACCTCCCCGAACACCTTACCGTTCTTCGTGCGCACACCCGTCTGATACCTTCATCAGAGGGCCGATATCGTCTTGTGACCCATCTGATACGTCTATCAGAGGGTCGATCTTCATCTGCAGTAGACTGGTAATTGCATGCGAAAAACTTGGCAAGTCTAAACATATTATAATCATGCATCATGTTTTTCATAAAATCATGCTTCATTTCTTTTCATGAGAAAAACATGCTTATGCACTTTATAAGAAAATAGAGCTCACTCTTTGGAGACCAAACAATAGATTTAGTTAGCTTCTCTTTTGCCTCTTGCCTTGTACTCCAAGATCAGTACCTTGATTGACAAGTAATGGGTTAGTTCTAGTTTATTATCATTAATCACTCTTACTTAACAATTTACCTTGTGGCCTTTGGCCCTTATCTTATCTGGGTAACTTTTATACTTTAACTTATACTTTAATCTTGTATCTATCTTCTACTCTTAATCATAGAATGTGCATCTTAAGTTGACTTAACAAACTCATTGGTCATTAGTTCAAAAGGGTTTAATTAGGAAAACATAACCAAACTCAAAGAGGTTTCAATCCTTTTACTTGCTCTTATCACTTTTAATCACTTAGTTTTATTAGCTAAAGGACTGAGTAGGAAGGGCGGACTGAAGCTGAACATTAATGATTCATGAATCATTAATCATAGCTGAAAGCAAGAATGAATTGTTCAAGGGTGAATATGAGTTTAAATACTTGAAACATATTCGGCAGAAATGTGACACTTCGGGAAAACATTTATTTCTCAAGATTGGCTATGTCAAAGTGGATGAAAATTTGTAATTATGGAACTAAGGCATGTGGCTATAACATATAAAATTTCCAGAATTAATGCACAAGGGAATTGGGAGAAACAAGCAATTCCCTTAGTGGCTTATACCCTGAATTCTGGAACAGGGGAGATTCAGGGGTTCGACTTTGAGCTAAGGTATCTCCCTCATTACTTACGTATTCGGAACACACCACATACCATTAGAAAGCTCAGAGAAAGATTAACAACTTCTATGTTGGACCGAAATTCAAATAACTACGAGATCGTGAAGTAATGTGGCAATCAATTTAGTTGGTCGAAATAATTTCCAGAATTGCTATGTAATCTTTGAAAAATCATAGAAAATTCATACATTGACTAATTGGGGCGTGTGAACTATGTAAAGAAACCTTAAGAGACATACTTTAACATGGAATAAATCTCAAGTTCAGATTCGCAACAGATTTTTCCCAGTTTTACTCGAAAGATGGCTGAACTTCCTAGATTTTCAAAGAACATGACTTTTATTCGGTTTCAAGGTTCTTAACTCATCCTTATTCATGGAATTCGAAGAGAATAAACACAAGAATCATAAACATAGACTCAAGGAGGGTTCTCCCAGGGATTATACGAATTCGGATCATGAGAAATCAAGAGGAACATCCATCAATTAATACATGGACAATCTTATTTTCAAGAGTAGAACAAGAATTCTTAAGTTCTATGAACATGCATCGACTCTCGCACTCATAAACGAAATTCTACCATTAATTATATGCTTCGAATCTCTATGCTAGACATCATTTTAGGCTCAAGAAATCAAGAGAAGGCTAGGCTCACCAACAATAAAAAGGAAGAGTCGAAGCCTCACTCTAGTCCTTGACTTCGAGTCCTTGCATGTCCTAGATCGCCTTCTTCGATCATCAATCGCTTTTACAATCTTGTTGCTCGGTTGGGAAGGTGAAGCTCTGCAGATTTTCGAAGTGATTGGTGTGGTGGAGGTGATGTTCTCGGTGGTGGAAGCTCTTGGCTTCAATGGCGGAATGGTGAGGGAGAAGAGGGGTTCGTAGAGAGAGAGAGTTAGAGTGAGAGGATGAATCTTGCAGATTATGGGGTGGAGTGGGGTAGCTTCCAAGAAAAGATTGGGCATCCCTCCCCTTCTCACCTTATGCCACATACACACACACTTAAGCACACCCTCTATCTCTTATGATGACACATGTAGGCCTTAGTTAATTTCTTACAACATCACACACACTACTATTATTATGGAAGAGGGATGTGGAGTGTGTTTACACTTATTTAATGGCTGGTGTCTACAAATATTTATTTGTCTTGCGGGATAGGACTCCCACATATTATTTATTATTTATCTTGTGTGATACCTTCATCACATCATTGTCATACAACACTCCACTTATTTATTACTCTTCTTCTTCCCTAAGGAATTTATTTCTCGATTCCTTTAACTTTGAGCATTCCTTGTATTGAGCTCGTTTGCACCTTAAATCATTACTCATGATTCGTGGGTCTTATAGTAATAATATTTCAAGGAGCCTTAATAAATTTCGATCGCACAAGTAGACTATATTTATTTATCGAGCATCTCCTACTTCCAAAATTCCTCGGCAAAAAAATTTTAAGACACGATTTTTCAGGACGGATTTTTATGGGGTGTTACAATACTACCCCCTTAAAATGAATTTCGTCCTCGAAATTCGTAATATCTTGCGAAATGGATTCGAATAGTTCTTTCATACCTTTCTCGTAACTCTTCTTGGCATCATGGTACTTTTCATCATCATGGTTCGAATTCTGGGTAGTTCAACATGTTGCTTGCTTACTTTCCATTACACGCTTTTAGGGTTTCCTTGTTTCATATTGTTTCCTCTTTCGGTATAGTGTTCGTTATCAACGTATAGAATTTTGGCATCATGCTCATACGTATCTCGTATACTTGTTAACGCTTTACTTTGAGCCTTTCTCATCCTCACTTCGCTTTCTTCTTTCATTGAACTTCTCTTGACGTATTTGGCTATCTTAGCTCGTCTCATCGTTCGTGGTTCATCGCAGTACATGGTACTTAATTTCATTGGGTCATAGTTATCTATGAAACATTTCACTTTGCACATCATCTCTATGTCATCATCTTTTCCTCCCTTTTGGCTTCATCTTCATGTTATCTAATCGTTTTCGTTGTTAGCTTTTCTTGGCTTTCTTTCATAGGTTCGATGATTCAATTCCTCGCTATGAAGTGTCATTCCATCCGAGCCATTCTAATTTCATCGTTACAATCATTACGGCTTTTAGGAACTTCTTCTACCATCCATCCGGGTCATTGCCCATCCATAAGTTCACTTCATCGTCGAGCTCCCACACTTCAGTTGGGAATCACCTTTTACTTAGTCATGCTGTTGTTGTTTTCATTCATGGCCGTTATATATATATCGCTTTACGTGCTCGTAGTGGCTTCCTTTCTCCCTTTCTCATCTTGTGTCATTTCATAGCATTCGCGTATCTTCAATCATCGTCATCTTCTCACTACGTTTGTCGGGTTTTTCCCAAGTCCGCAATCTAGGCTCTAAGCCTCGTTCCTATTTGAGTAACACAAATACTTAGTAGCTGTTAACTCGTATTTTATATAGCACTACCCCCTTAAAAGGATGCTTGTTACCTTTTGCCATAGTCTTATCTTAGATCGAGGTAGTGAATGTTGTAGACTTGTGGAAATGAAAAAAAAAATTATTACCACAAGTTGGGATCTTTAAAAATAGAATCATCATGTCGTAACGCTCGATTCAAGGTTTTCAAAATCAAATAACTTTTATGGTAAATCATAGCTCGGCTCTTGCCTCGATGAATGAACTTGCTTGCTTGAAAATTCTTAGAAACAAGTTGGCCATATTTACAACCATTGCCTTTATAAGTATCTTCATAGCCGCGAACAAAGCGGCATAATCACAATAAAGGAATCAAGTTTCATCTAAACATCACCGTATCTTGAGAGTTTTGAGATGGTAAGTCATCGAAGTTTGAACATCAATAAGATATGGGAAATACTTCGATGAGAATCATTCGACATGAGGGTTAATGGCCAACATCAGGGGACAAAATAATGATCGACATGAATCGTGGTTCCTTGATTAACTTTCATAGGGTCGTTATTCAAGAGAAAGTTTCAATTGGGATAAATATTTCCTTTGGACACAAGGGGGTTTCAACACTCTAGCAATTCTTGACTAGAGAATAGAAACTAAACTCGTAAGGATTCCAATAGACGAGATTCAAAAAAATGATGTGTCAATATGGAGAAAATCGAAGTAAGGAAAAATTGTCTCCTTTGGAGGGCTTATTTCGATTATGTTGGGGAAAATCGAATTTCATGGAAGGGATTATACAAGGTAATGGGAAAATTGCCTCTTTTAAGAGGACTCTTCTCAAGAAAAGAAGGTTACGTTCCATGGCAGGACTTAGACATAAGAACGGAAACTACCTCTTAGAGGACCTTTGGTAATATCATAAATTTGCCCTTGGTCTAAAATCCTTACTTATTCTCTATTGTCTACCTTCTTTACCGTGTCTACGTTTCTATGCTTGTTCTTGACCTTCATGTCGCTACTGCCCTTCTTATTGAGTATGCATTCTACCTTATCATCATCAATTACTCATCTGGTGGGGAGGTCATTTAACAGGATTGATGAGTTCATAAGTCAAGAGCTTCTCTTATATTAGAAACATAAAGATCGACTCGTGGTCATAAAGAACACATATCAAGTTGCAACAAATCCTATCTTTTGATAGGTTTGCAAAATTAATCGAGTTGACATGATAAGCGTTATGCTTGTTCTATTAGGGAAAGAATCAACAGAACTTGTAAACATTTTCGAGATTGAAGGACCTATTAAATGAGAATAAAATTTAAGATTCAATGAATATGATTCTTCGCACAAGTCAATCAATTCTGATTCTCATTAGAATCAACCAACATGGAGTCCGAGAATAATAAATCGGGGCTAAGTGAGAGATCAAGTCGAAATCAATCGTTGCAATCAGGACGAATTACTAGGATTGCAATTTAGTGCTTGAAATGAAGGAAATGTAAGGGATAAGATTCTCGAGAGTATTAGTCTCAAATTAGTTGCGTGGAACTGCGGGTTCAAGTAAGGATCAATTTCAAATCTCAAGATCATCTCAATCGAACCAAGAGTGGCTTTACCAGGAATAGCTCAATAGGCACATTGAGGTTTGAACATTAGCAAGGATCGAGGGCGGAATGAAATTTAAGAAGTTACCCTCACATTCTTTATCATTACTTTGAGCATGAAAGGCCATTTCAATAACTTTGCTCAATTGATGGTTCACATTAGTCCCCAAGCAGATAGCGTAGGTAACCAGAGATCAAATGCTAAATATCCTTTGCCCTTCTAAGTTTTAGCTTACTTATACCCCCAGCCAGTGATGATGTCGACGCATCTATAACTATGTTCTGTTTGTTTCCTATTCGGTCAACTTGTCTCTATCTTTTCTTCAAATTTTCTACGTCGTGTTCTATAGTATCAGCATTTGAAGACTTCACGAACCCTTCCGGTTCCCGTCGATCTCATCTCACACCACTGAGGCGTGTCTAATAGGCTGGAGTCCATACTAAACGATGCAGAAATGTAATTATTCGTTTGCACATTCATGCGTCACGCGTTACGTTCATGTCTTAGTCGAGTACGATTACGTTCTATGCTTATCATCGACTCTAACCTCATTCTCATTACGATCTTAGCATCTATGCTCATACTCCATACTACTCAAGCTCATCAAGTTCTACATGTTATGCCCTTATGAAAAATTCGTTCTTAATCGTACTTCTATTGCATTCTTTATATCTTATGTTCATGCTAACTTCATCTAAGGCTCTTCATGATCCAACTAAAATTGAGTCAGTTGGGAGCCTATCTTAACATGTTAGAGCATATCTTCATCATTCACATATAATCATAGCATGTAAGTCAACACACCACTTAGGCACTTAACATTTCATACTCAGTCATCTCATCAAGCTTATCCGAATAATGCAACTCATGGCATATACATAAAACATGCTCATTTCATTCTCCTTTGCTAGCATACTCGATCACATGATCATTTTCAATCTCATATCTTTCATACTTTGCATGCATCCTTAAGCCATTTATCTCTCAAACATAATCATCATTCTTTTCTTGGGGCGATGAGCTTCGAAAACAAGTTTTGCATTTCTTAAATCATTATTCACATAAGTACCCATAAGTTCACATTATCATGCTTTAATCCTTGAAAACAATTCAAAGGAGAATTTATTTGAAAGAGATTTTTACCTGTGGAGCTGAGGATGCAGGAATGTCGAGTCGTGGGATATTGTTCTTCTCTGATTAGTCTAATGAGCAAATTAGACTAGACATGAAAAAAGACACAGTCTCAGAGCACGAACCTGCTCTGATACCATCTTGTAACGCCCCGACCCCCAGGGCATGTAAAAACATGCCTCAAAGACCGGTGCGCTACAGGTGGTACGCTAAAAGACCTTACGCAAAACTGGACTTAAAAGATTAACCTACTAAAATAGTAATTCATAAGGCTTCACAACTTTAACTTAATTATCAAAAGGGGATTTGATTATACAAAGAAATGTAATCTTAGGAATGAAATAGGTTGATCAAGAAAGGAATTGAGGTTTGGACATATTACACCAAGCTCATTCCAGGCTACATGCTTTATGCCATCACTAATGTGTTAACCACTTTAATGACATGCTTATCATGACATCTTAAGACTTCGCATAATATACTTGGCTGCAACATCAACTTACGAAAACGTAACAAATTAATTGTAAATATCTCAAGTGGAAGTTTAAATAAGACATGGAACATCGATCATGACTTAATACTAACATAGACCAATAGGAGACACTTATCATAATCATCGTGATTAATAAACCGTACATCAAATATACATATAGCTTAGATGGAAGCTTATAAAGGCATAAACTTCGAACATGAATTAAAATAACATCAGTTGTTATTATCTTAGGCGGAAGAGCGTAGTTGTAGTGTGTGTATGGAGACACACACCACCGGGCTTCAACCACGATATCCCATCCCGACTCGCTTCCTTAGCATCCATTCGTATTCACAGTTGACCTGCACGTTTAGAAATACGCACAGGGTGTGAATACATTGATTGTATTCAGTGAGCTCATCACCCAAAACCATTGCCACTTAGAGCTATACTTTAGACTTGCCCATTTTAATCAAGTACGGGGTTTTAGAAAGAACCGTACTTGACTCCTTTTAAGAAAATGATATGCATGCTCATCATAAATATATGCATCATGGTCTCGAGACAACTTAATCATGACACTCTCGTCATGATCATCTTAACATACCCAGTCTACAAGATAAACTGTGTGCTCGAGGAGTTGGCCACCTCCCCGAACACCTTACCGTTCTTCGTGCGCACACCCGTCTGATACCTTCATCAGAGGGCCGATATCGTCTTGTGACCCATCTGATACGTCTATCAGAGGGTCGATCTTCATCTGCAGTAGACTGGTAATTGCATGCGAAAAACTTGGCAAGTCTAAACATATTATAATCATGCATCATGTTTTTCATAAAATCATGCTTCATTTCTTTTCATGAGAAAAACATGCTTATGCACTTTATAAGAAAATAGAGCTCACTCTTTGGAGACCAAACAATAGATTTAGTTAGCTTCTCCTTTGCCTCTTGCCTTGTACTCCAAGATCAGTACCTTGATTGACAAGTAATGGGTTAGTTCTAGTTTATTATCATCAATCACTCTTACTTAACAATTTACCTTGTGGCCTTTGGCCCTTATCTTATCTTGGTAACTTTTATACTTTAACTTATACTTTAATCTTGTATCTATCTTCTACTCTTAATCATAGAATGTGCATCTTAAGTTGACTTAACAAACTCATTGGTCATTAGTTCAAAAGGGTTTAATTAGGAAAACATAACCAAACTCAAAGAGGTTTCAATTCTTTTACTTGCTCTTATCACTTTTAATCACTTAGTTTTATTAGCTAAAGGACTGAGTAGGAAGGGCGGACTGAAGCTGAACATTAATGATTCATGAATCATTAATCATAGCTGAAAGCAAGAATGAATTGTTCAAGGGTGAATATGAGTTTAAATACTTGAAACATATTCGGCAGAAATGTGACACTTCGGGAAAACATTTATTTCTCAAGATTGGCTATGTCAAAGTGGATGAAAATTTGTAATTATGGAACTAAGGCATGTGGCTATAACATATAAAATTTCCAGAATTAATGCACAAGGGAATTGGGAGAAACAAGCAATTCCCTTAGTGGCTTATACCCTGAATTCTGGAACAGGGGAGATTCAGGGGTTCGACTTTGAGCTAAGGTATCTCCCTCATTACTTACGTATTCGGAACACACCACATACCATTAGAAAGCTCAGAGAAAGATTAACAACTTCTATGTTGGACCGAAATTCAAATAACTACGAGATCGTGAAGTAATGTGGCAATCAATTTAGTTGGTCGAAATAATTTCCAGAATTGCTATGTAATCTTTGAAAAATCATAGAAAATTCATACATTGACTAATTGGGGCGTGTGAACTATGTAAAGAAACCTTAAGAGACATACTTTAACATGGAATAAATCTCAAGTTCAGATTCGCAACAGATTTTTCCCAGTTTTACTCGAAAGATGGCTGAACTTCCTAGATTTTCGAAGAACATGACTTTTATTCGGTTTCAAGGTTCTTAACTCATCCTTATTCATGGAATTCGAAGAGAATAAACACAAGAATCATAAACATAGACTCAAGGAGGGTTCTCCCAGGGATTATACGAATTCGGATCATGAGAAATCAAGAGGAACATCCATCAATTAATACATGGACAATCTTATTTTCAAGAGTAGAACAAGAATTCTTAAGTTCTATGAACATGCATCGACTCTCGCACTCATAAACGAAATTCTACCATTAATTATATGCTTCGAATCTCTATGCTAGACATCATTTTAGGCTCAAGAAATCAAGAGAAGGCTAGGCTCACCAACAATAAAAAGGAAGAGTCGAAGCCTCACTCTAGTCCTTGACTTCGAGTCCTTGCATGTCCTAGATCGCCTTCTTCGATCATCAATCGCTTTTACAATCTTGTTGCTCGGTTGGGAAGGTGAAGCTCTGCAGATTTTCGAAGTGATTGGTGTGGTGGAGGTGATGTTCTCGGTGGTGGAAGCTCTTGGCTTCAATGGCGGAATGGTGAGGGAGAAGAGGGGTTCGTAGAGAGAGAGAGTTAGAGTGAGAGGATGAATCTTGCAGATTATGGGGTGGAGTGGGGTAGCTTCCAAGAAAAGATTGGGCATCCCTCCCCTTCTCACCTTATGCCACATACACACACACTTAAGCACACCCTCTATCTCTTATGATGACACATGTAGGCCTTAGTTAATTTCTTACAACATCACACACACTACTATTATTATGGAAGAGGGATGTGGAGTGTGTTTACACTTATTTAATGGCTGGTGTCTACAAATATTTATTTGTCTTGTGGGACAGGACTCCCACATATTATTTATTATTTATCTTGTGTGATACCTTCATCACATCATTGTCATACAACACTCCACTTATTTATTACTCTTCTTCTTCCCTAAGGAATTTATTTCTCGATTCCTTTAACTTTGAGCATTCCTTGTATTGAGCTCGTTTGCACCTTAAATCATTACTCATGATTCGTGGGTCTTATAGTAATAATATTTCAAGGAGCCTTAATAAATTTCGATCGCACAAGTAGACTATATTTATTTATCGAGCATCTCCTACTTCCAAAATTCCTCGGCAAAAAAAATTTTAAGACACGATTTTTCAGGACGGATTTTTATGGGGTGTTACAATACTACCCCCTTAAAATGAATTTCGTCCTCGAAATTCGTACTATCTTGCGAAATAGATTCGAATAGTTCTTTCATACCTTTCTCGTAACTCTTCTTGGCATCATGGTACTTTTCATCATCATGGTTCGAATTCTGGGTAGTTCAACATGTTGCTTGCTTACTTTCCATTACACGCTTTTAGGGTTTCCTTGTTTCATATCGTTTCCTCTTTCGGTATAGTGTTCGTTATCAACGTATAGAATTTTGGCATCATGCTCATACGTATCTCGTATACTTGTTAACGCTTTACTTTGAGCCTTTCTCGTCCTCACTTCGCTATCTTCTTTCATTGAACTTCTCTTGACGTATTTGGCTATCTTAGCTCGTCTCATCGTTCGTGGTTCATCGCAGTACATGGTACTTAATTTCATTGGGTCATAGTTATCTATGAAACATTTCACTTTGCACATCATCTCTATGTCATCATCTTTTCCTCCCTTTTGGCTTCATCTTCATGTTATCTAATCGTTTTCGTTGTTAGCTTTTCTTGGCTTTCTTTCATAGGTTCGATGATTCAATTCCTCGCTATGAAGTGTCATTCCATCCGAGCCATTCTAATTTCATCGTTACAATCATTACGGCTTTTAGGAACTTCTTCTACCATCCATCCGGGTCATTGCCCATCCATAAGTTCACTTCATCGTCGAGCTCCCACACTTCGGTTGGGAATCACCTTTTACTTAGTCATGCTGTTGTTGTTTTCATTCGTGGCCGTTATATATATATCGCTTTACGTGCTCGTAGTGGCTTCCTTTCTCCCTTTCTCATCTTGTGTCATTTCATAGCATTCGCGTATCTTCAATCATCGTCATCTTCTCACTACGTTTGTCGGGTTTTTCCCAAGTCCGCAATCTAGGCTCTAAGCCTCGTTCCTATTTGAGTAACACAAATACTTAGTAGCTGTTAACTCGTATTTTATATAGCACTACCCCCTTAAAAGGATGCTTGTTACCTTTTGCCATAGTCTTATCTTAGATCGAGGTAGTGAATGTTGTAGACTTGTGGAAATGAAAAAAAAAAATTATTACCACAAGTTGGGATCTTTAAAAATAGAATCATCATGTCGTAACGCTCGATTCAAGGTTTTCAAAATCAAATAACTTTTATGGTAAATCATAGCTCGGCTCTTGCCTCGATGAATGAACTTGCTGCTTGAAAATTCTTAGAAACAAGTTGGCCATATTTACAACCATTGCCTTTATAAGTATCTTCATAGCCGCGAACAAAGCGGCATAATCACAATAAAGGAATCAAGTTTCATCTAAACATCACCGTATCTTGAGAGTTTTGAGATGGTAAGTCATCGAAGTTTGAACATCAATAAGATATGGGAAATACTTCGATGAGAATCATTCGACATGAGGGTTAATGGCCAACATCAGGGGACAAAATAATGATCGACATGAATCGTGGTTCCTTGATTAACTTTCATAGGGTCGTTATTCAAGAGAAAGTTTCAATTGGGATAAATATTTCCTTTGGACACAAGGGGGTTTCAACACTCTAGCAATTCTTGACTAGAGAATAGAAACTAAACTCGTAAGGATTCCAATAGACGAGATTCAAAAAAATGATGTGTCAATATGGAGAAAATCGAAGTAAGGAAAAATTGTCTCCTTTGGAAGGCTTATTTCGATTATGTTGGGGAAAATCGAATTTCATGGAAGGGATTATACAAGGTAATGGGAAAATTGCCTCTTTTAAGAGGACTCTTCTCAAGAAAAGAAGGTTACGTTCCATGGCAGGACTTAGACATAAGAATGGAAACTACCTCTTAGAGGACCTTTGGTAATATCATAAATTTGCCCTTGGTCTAAAATCCTTACTTATTCTCTATTGTCTACCTTCTTTACCGTGTCTACGTTTCTATGCTTGTTCTTGACCTTCATGTCGCTACTGCCCTTCTTATTGAGTATGCATTCTACCTTATCATCATCAATTACTCATCTGGTGGGGAGGTCATTTAACAGGATTGATGAGTTCATAAGTCAAGAGCTTCTCTTATATTAGAAACATAAAGATCGACTCGTGGTCATAAAGAACACATATCAAGTTGTAACAAATCCTATCTTTTGATAGGTTTGCAAAATTAATCGAGTTGACATGATAAGCGTTATGCTTGTTCTATTAGGGAAAGAATCAACAGAACTTGTAAACATTTTCGAGATTGAAGGACCTATTAAATGAGAATAAAATTTAAGATTCAATGAATATGATTCTTCGCACAAGTCAATCAATTCTGATTCTCATTAGAATCAACCAACATGGAGTCCGAGAATAATAAATCGGGGCTAAGTGAGAGATCAAGTCGAAATCAATCGTTGCAATCAGGACGAATTACTAGGATTGCAATTTAGTGCTTGAAATGAAGGAAATGTAAGGGATAAGATTCTCGAGAGTATTAGTCTCAAATTAGTTGCGTGGAACTGCGGGTTCAAGTAAGGATCAATTTCAAATCTCAAGATCATCTCAATCGAACCAAGAGTGGCTTTACCAGGAATAGCTCAATAGGCACATTGAGGTTTGAACATTAGCAAGGATCGAGGGCGGAATGAAATTTAAGAAGTTACCCTCACATTCTTTATCATTACTTTGAGCATGAAAGGCCATTTCAATAACTTTGCTCAATTGATGGTTCACATTAGTCCCCAAGCAGATAGCGTAGGTAACCAGAGATCAAATGCTAAATATCCTTTGCCCTTCTAAGTTTTAGCTTACTTATACCCCCAGCCAGTGATGATGTCGACGCATCTATAACTCGTCTATGTTCTGTTTGTTTCCTATTCGGTCAACTTGTCTCTATCTTTTCTTCAAATTTTCTACGTCGTGTTCTATAGTATCAGCATTTGAAGACTTCATGAACCCTTCCGGTTCCCGTCGATCTCATCTCACACCACTGAGGCGTGTCTAATAGGCTGGAGTCCATACTAAACGATGCAGAAATGTAATTATTCGTTTGCACATACATGCGTCACGCGTTACGTTCATGTCTTAGTCCAGTACGATTACGTTCTATGCTTATCATCGACTCTAACCTCATTCTCATTACGATCTTAGCATCTATGCTCATACTCCATACTACTCAAGCTCATCAAGTTCTACATGTTATGCCCTTATGAAAAATTCGTTCTTAATCGTACTTCTATTGCATTCTTTATATCTTATGTTCATGCTAACTTCATCTAAGGCTCTTCATGATCCAACTAAAATTGAGTCAGTTGGGAGCCTATCTTAACATGTTAGAGCATATCTTCATCATTCACATATAATCATAGCATGTAAGTCAACACACCACTTAGGCACTTAACATTTCATACTCAGTCATCTCATCAAGCTTATCCGAATAATGCAACTCATGGCATATACATAAAACATGCTCATTTCATTCTCCTTTGCTAGCATACTCGATCGCATGATCATTTTCAATCTCATATCTTTCATACTTTGCATGCATCCTTAAGCCATTTATCTCTCAAACATAATCATCATTCTTTTCTTGGGGCGATGAGCTTCGAAAACAAGTTTTGCATTTCTTAAATCATTATTCACATAAGTACCCATAAGTTCACATTATCATGCTTTAATCCTTGAAAACAATTCAAAGGAGAATTTATTTGAAAGAGATTTTTACCTGTGGAGCTGAGGATGCAGGAATGTCGAGTCGTGGGATATTGTTCTTCTCTGATTAGTCTAATGAGCAAATTAGACTAGACATGAAAAAAGACACAGTCTCAGAGCACGAACCTGCTCTGATACCATCTTGTAACGCCCCGACCCCCAGGGCATGTAAAAACATGCCTCAAAGACCGGTGCGCTACAGGTGGTACGCTAAAAGACCTTACGCAAAACTGGACTTAAAAGATTAACCTACTAAAATAGTAATCCATAAGGCTTCACAACTTTAACTTAATTATCAAAAGGGGATTTGATTATACAAAGAAATGTAATCTTAGGAATGAAATAGGTTGATCAAGAAAGGAATTGAGGTTTGGACATATTACACCAAGCTCATTCCAGGCTACATGCTTTATGCCATCACTAATGTGTTAACCACTTTAATGACATGCTTATCATGACATCTTAAGACTTCGCATAATATACTTGGCTGCAACATCAACTTACGAAAACGTAACAAATTAATTGTAAATATCTCAAGTGGAAGTTTAAATAAGACATGGAACATCGATCATGACTTAATACTAACATAGACCAATAGGAGACACTTATCATAATCATCGTGATTAATAAACCGTACATCAAATATACATATAGCTTAGATGGAAGCTTATAAAGGCATAAACTTCGAACATGAATTAAAATAACATCAGTTGTTATTATCTTAGGCGGAAGAGCGTAGTTGTAGTGTGTGTATGGAGACACACACCACCGGGCTTCAACCACGATATCCCATCCCGACTCGCTTCCTTAGCATCCATTCGTATTCACAGTTGACCTGCACGTTTAGAAATACGCACAGGGTGTGAATACATTGATTGTATTCAGTGAGCTCATCACCCAAAACCATTGCCACTTAGAGCTATACTTTAGACTTGCCCATTTTAATCAAGTACGGGGTTTTAGAAAGAACCGTACTTGACTCCTTTTAAGAAAATGATATGCATGCTCATCATAAATATATGCATCATGGTCTCGAGACAACTTAATCATGACACTCTCGTCATGATCATCTTAACATACCCAGTCTACAAGATAAACTGTGTGCTCGAGGAGTTGGCCACCTCCCCGAACACCTTACCGTTCTTCGTGCGCACACCCGTCTGATACCTTCATCAGAGGGCCGATATCGTCTTGTGACCCATCTGATACGTCTATCAGAGGGTCGATCTTCATCTGCAGTAGACTGGTAATTGCATGCGAAAAACTTGGCAAGTCTAAACATATTATAATCATGCATCATGTTTTTCATAAAATCATGCTTCATTTCTTTTCATGAGAAAAACATGCTTATGCACTTTATAAGAAAATAGAGCTCACTCTTTGGAGACCAAACAATAGATTTAGTTAGCTTCTCCTTTGCCTCTTGCCTTGTACTCCAAGATCAGTACCTTGATTGACAAGTAATGGGTTAGTTCTAGTTTATTATCATCAATCACTCTTACTTAACAATTTACCTTGTGGCCTTTGGCCCTTATCTTATCTTGGTAACTTTTATACTTTAACTTATACTTTAATCTTGTATCTATCTTCTACTCTTAATCATAGAATGTGCATCTTAAGTTGACTTAACAAACTCATTGGTCATTAGTTCAAAAGGGTTTAATTAGGAAAACATAACCAAACTCAAAGAGGTTTCAATTCTTTTACTTGCTCTTATCACTTTTAATCACTTAGTTTTATTAGCTAAAGGACTGAGTAGGAAGGGCGGACTGAAGCTGAACATTAATGATTCATGAATCATTAATCATAGCTGAAAGCAAGAATGAATTGTTCAAGGGTGAATATGAGTTTAAATACTTGAAACATATTCGGCAGAAATGTGACACTTCGGGAAAACATTTATTTCTCAAGATTGGCTATGTCAAAGTGGATGAAAATTTGTAATTATGGAACTAAGGCATGTGGCTATAACATATAAAATTTCCAGAATTAATGCACAAGGGAATTGGGAGAAACAAGCAATTCCCTTAGTGGCTTATACCCTGAATTCTGGAACAGGGGAGATTCAGGGGTTCGACTTTGAGCTAAGGTATCTCCCTCATTACTTACGTATTCGGAACACACCACATACCATTAGAAAGCTCAGAGAAAGATTAACAACTTCTATGTTGGACCGAAATTCAAATAACTACGAGATCGTGAAGTAATGTGGCAATCAATTTAGTTGGTCGAAATAATTTCCAGAATTGCTATGTAATCTTTGAAAAATCATAGAAAATTCATACATTGACTAATTGGGGCGTGTGAACTATGTAAAGAAACCTTAAGAGACATACTTTAACATGGAATAAATCTCAAGTTCAGATTCGCAACAGATTTTTCCCAGTTTTACTCGAAAGATGGCTGAACTTCCTAGATTTTCGAAGAACATGACTTTTATTCGGTTTCAAGGTTCTTAACTCATCCTTATTCATGGAATTCGAAGAGAATAAACACAAGAATCATAAACATAGACTCAAGGAGGGTTCTCCCAGGGATTATACGAATTCGGATCATGAGAAATCAAGAGGAACATCCATCAATTAATACATGGACAATCTTATTTTCAAGAGTAGAACAAGAATTCTTAAGTTCTATGAACATGCATCGACTCTCGCACTCATAAACGAAATTCTACCATTAATTATATGCTTCGAATCTCTATGCTAGACATCATTTTAGGCTCAAGAAATCAAGAGAAGGCTAGGCTCACCAACAATAAAAAGGAAGAGTCGAAGCCTCACTCTAGTCCTTGACTTCGAGTCCTTGCATGTCCTAGATCGCCTTCTTCGATCATCAATCGCTTTTACAATCTTGTTGCTCGGTTGGGAAGGTGAAGCTCTGCAGATTTTCGAAGTGATTGGTGTGGTGGAGGTGATGTTCTCGGTGGTGGAAGCTCTTGGCTTCAATGGCGGAATGGTGAGGGAGAAGAGGGGTTCGTAGAGAGAGAGAGTTAGAGTGAGAGGATGAATCTTGCAGATTATGGGGTGGAGTGGGGTAGCTTCCAAGAAAAGATTGGGCATCCCTCCCCTTCTCTTATGATGACACATGTAGGCCTTAGTTAATTTCTTACAACATCACACACACTACTATTATTATGGAAGAGGGATGTGGAGTGTGTTTACACTTATTTAATGGCTGGTGTCTACAAATATTTATTTGTCTTGTGGGACAGGACTCCCACATATTATTTATTATTTATCTTGTGTGATACCTTCATCACATCATTGTCATACAACACTCCACTTATTTATTACTCTTCTTCTTCCCTAAGGAATTTATTTCTCGATTCCTTTAACTTTGAGCATTCCTTGTATTGAGCTCGTTTGCACCTTAAATCATTACTCATGATTCGTGGGTCTTATAGTAATAATATTTCAAGGAGCCTTAATAAATTTCAATCGCACAAGTAGACTATATTTATTTATCGAGCATCTCCTACTTCCAAAATTCCTCGGCAAAAAAATTTTAAGACACGATTTTTCAGGACGGATTTTTATGGGGTGTTACAATATCTTTCTTTCTAGGATATATATATATATTATATATATATATATATATATATATCTATATATCGTTTAGAAGTCGAAATTGGTTTAATAAAACTTATAATTCCTTTTTATAGCGTGATTAAGCTTCTAATGGTAGTTAAGAAAATACGGGACGCTACTATAGATTTACAAGGCTCAATATGCTCGATTCAAATTTGTTCGAGCCCTCTCCAATATTATCGTTGTTCAATCTGAAATTTTAGGCTCGATCGAGCACTTTGGGTGCGATCGAGCCGTAACAACTCGATCGATGATCATTTGGCTCGTTCGAGCCTGAGCAGGAGAATTGAAACTGAAGCTTCATTTGGCTCGATCGAGCAGCCGTGATCTCTATCGAACCCTTATAGTCCGTTATTCGTTTGGCTCAACTGACATTCAAACTTAACACGATTAGGACTCAATCGAGCTATTGGGAGATCGATCGAGTAGCTATGGGTTGGATTGAGCCTGTCTTCTCCGATAGAGACTGCAAAAAAAAAAAAAAAAAAAAAAAGAAAAAAAGGAGAAGGATGCAGCAGCGACTGCGCATGAATGAGGGGAAAAAGAGATAGAGGAGTGGTGGGGGTGGGGATGGGGATGGGGATGTACGAGCAAGACAAATCAGAATGAAAGGGGAAAAAAAAAAGAAAAAAGAGAAAAGGAGAATTGAAGCAGCAGCAGTGTGCGGAGGGAAGAAAGGTGGAGAGAAGAAAGAGAGAGAAGGGGAAGAAGGAGGGTGATGGTTGGGCAGTTTCTAGGTTTTTTTTTTTTTTTTTTCATTTTGTTTTTCTTTTACTATTTTTTATTAATTTTTTTCATTAAGGGTATTTTTGTTTCATCACATTGAAAGTGACTAGAATTTATATGTTTTTAAGTTCGTGGCTAGATTTTAATTTTTGTTAAGTTTAGTGACTAGTTTTGACCATTATCATTTTATTATAAAAAGATAAATAATAGCCATTTTTAAGGTAAAATGTCAAATTTAACCTTAATTAAATTGATTTAACACAAACTAGCATACCACCCGTACGATGCACGGCCGGCGATATACCGGAAGTAACATTTAAAATTTCCAACGTGGTAATTACAATTATTATTTCATTCAAATATTTTAGACATAATACAAAATAAATACAAATAAAGATAAATTTTGACTTCAAAAATAGATAACACTCAAAATGATCAGTTTTATCTATGGAGAGAGGAGAAAGATATACTAGACTAAACATAACATTAAATTACATCAAAATTAACTATTAATATTCGATTCTAAGAGATTTAAACTTTGCATCGGAAACAAAGACATAAAAACAAAGAAACATAATTTATAATCTCTATTGCATAATTGATACATAGCGCGAGGTTGTTAAACAACATCAAACGTATTTAGTTAAATGTATATATTAGCTGTAAATTCGATCTACGTGATTTTGCATAAAAAGAAACTTGTTCTTATCATTTTATGAGGCAATTTTATTTCTATCGTGCATTAAAATTGAAAACTACGTGGGATTAATGTGGGTTGGCGGTTGTTTATAATATTAATTATTTAAATATTTAGGTGTCGATTTTAATTGACACAAATACACATGATATAATTTAGTTTAATTTAAATGTAATACTCTTTATCATTTCAATAACTGCATTTAAAAAAATAACTTTTCATAATCAAAATTACAATTTTAGTCTAATATTGGAGAAGAAAAAAAATGTCATTTTGTTATGTTTTTATACATAATATAGAGAGTAATGCTCTCCTACCTATTGTGACATACTTAATGTGCCTACGGCTGAGGTGACAGCATTATACTTAAAAAAATAAAAAACTAATTAGTATACCTTATATAAATAAGCCCTACAAAAAAAAAATACTAAACCCTATTTAAAAAAACTAAACCCTTAAAAAAAATTATTGATGTGGCACTGCCACGTCAGCCGTTGACATATTAGGTATGTCCATGATGGGTAGGGAGCATTCATGATGATATAGATAACAAAAAATAAAGAATAATCCATTTAGGATCCGGACAGTTAATTGTATCATTAATTAGAGCTGTCAAAAGTGGCCCGGCCCGATGGGCTGACCCGACCTACCCAAGATTTAGGTAGGGCTGGGCTCTAGTAATAGAGGCCCAAAATTTCTCAGGCCTAAATAGCCCAGCCCAATGGGCCGTTGGGCTTCTTGGGCCATGGGCTAAAAAAGCTCGAAGTCCATGAGCTTATTTGGTCCGATATATTTATATATATTTTTTATAATTATATATATAATGTATTATTTAAAAATTGATGAAATATATGAAATTATTATTTTAGTTATAAATTATTTTGATATCTAGCCTTTTAGGTAATTAATTTAATTCTTGAGGTAAATTATTTCATATTTTAATTTATAAAATGATAATTATATAATATTTTTTACTCTTGCTTTTAAAAATCAGTTAACAATTATATTGACCAACACGATGACATAAATATAAATTTTAAAATTGATTTTATATTTTAAAAAAAATAAAAGTAAAATAAAAAGAGTTATGAGCCGGTTTGGTCCGACGGCCCATATAGGGTCAGGTTGGGCTAGACTTTTATGAGCCCAATCATTTTTGGGCTGGCCCGACTCGACCCTTTTTAGCGTACGTGGCCCAATGGGCTAGGCTGGGCTAGCCCAACCTGGCCTCTTTGGCAGCTCTATCATTAATATATAGACATAGATTATATAGGTTAATTTAATGACATCCTTATTATTTGATTTAAAATCATGATGACCCTAAATACTTCTACTTGTAATTAGTTTGTTCAACCCATTCTTTATATATATATATATATATATATATATATATATATATAAAAACATTAATTTGTTGATATTACTAGCTTTACTTGAATTTGATATAAGAATATGTAACCATTTACATTAGCTAGAAAATAAAATTGAATATAAAAAATAAATTGAATAAGCAAATAAAAACAACGACTAATATTATAAAGATTTTGATTAGGGAAGTGAAAAGCGAAAGAACTACGGAGTACATTTTGCTGTATATATTTTTTTTGAAGGAATTTTGCTGTATATATTAAAATCAAGTCCACCGAGATTAATTAGTTTGGCTAAATTTATGTTCAGCGATATTGTTGCCGTTACTTTTAAAAGATAATAAACTGAAATGCTATTTTCACGGAAATAAGGTGGTAAAAAATAATTGAAAAAATCATTTTATTTATATATATATATAGATTCTAAAAACAAATACGAAGAAGAATAATTAACCTAATCACCCGGCCCCCACTTTCCCAATGTTTTGAAAACCGGTCCGGGCATCGAACCGGCCTCTTAATTGGGTCACCGGGTCACTGGTCCGACCGATTGAACCGTTTCAAAAAAACCGGATGACCCGTGCATACTTAGTTTTTTTTATATGTATGAATGTATTGATTAAAATACACAAATACTTAAATAAATATTGACATAATAAAAAAAATCAAATGTTTATGTAGATTTGTTAACCAATATGTGCTCAAAACCATGAAATTATATATGAAAATAGTAATAAAAAAATAAATTTTGAACAAACATAAATAATGTGCATAGATTGTTAAATCTTATTTGTAATATAATAATCATTGTTAATATAAAAGTAATAATCATAAAAATATTTAAATAAATTTTGTCTTTGAATAATTTAATAAATAATAAATGTTAAGTTATCATTGTAAATTTGCAATGAACATCCATAATGAGTGGTCTAGTGGTAATGGCTTTATCCTTACGAGGAGGAGGTAGTGGGTTCAAATCTCATCTAACATAATTTAAATTAATTTTTATCAAAATGTATAAAAAACCAGTTTCCGGTTCGCCGGTTTTTTCAGGTCTGACCGGGTTTGACTGGTCCGCACCGGGTCAACTTAAAAACCCAAAAACGTGAGAACCCAAGATGCTGTTAAATTCTGGTTGAGGGAGCTTGAAGCTTTGGCTTTCGATGCTGATAATGTATTGGATTCCTTTGAAACCTACTCGCTGACTCTTGATCGAATCTTCATCGGAAGAGATGTTGTGGTGTCGGAGATTGTTGATAAGTTGTCTCAGATCTCAGAGGAAGAGATGATCTCCATCCTGGCAATCGTCGGAATGGGCGGGATGGGAAAAACAACATTGACCAGGAAAGTCTTCAATCATGAAAAAAATCAAGTCTCGATTTGGATCACTTATATGGGATCGTGTTTCTCAAATTTTTGATCCAATCGATCTTTTCAAGAAAATCCTCTCAACATTGACTTCACAAACTAGTGATGGTGATGGAGTTGAGACTAGGGAAGGTATCTTGAAAAGGCTTCAAGAAGCATTGAAAGGTAAAATTTATCTTCCTGTTCTTGTTCGGGAGTTACTGGTACTAAAGGAAATGGCATTATTATGAGTACAAGGAAGGAAAATGTTGCTTCACGGATGAGGCCACATCATATTCATACCTTAAAATGGTTATCAGATGAAGAGTGCTAGGCATAATCAAAACAAAAGCTTTTGAAAATGGACAAGTTCCATCATTTGGATTTGAGGCCATCGGAGAATGATTGCAAAGATATACTAGGGCTTGCCGTTAGCTGCCAATGTAGTCGGGGGAGCTCTGCTTCGATGCAATTCCGAAGAAGAGTGGCTCTCCATCAATGAAAACAGGATAGGAGGCGAATGCCTTTGCCCTCACTCAAGAAGTGTTTTGCATACTGTTCCATTTTCCCAAAAGGATACAAAATTGTGAAGCAAGAAGTGATAGAGATGTGGATAGCAGAAGGGTTTCATCAAGCTGATGGAAGAAAAGACATGGAGTGTGTTGACAACATGTATTTTAATGCACTTGTACACAACTCTTTGTTGCATTTGCATCTTCTGTTTTAGCCTCGCCCCAGTTCTATACATGGTTTACAAAAAGTACAGTTTTGGAGGCGAAGCAAGTCCTTTCCCAAAACAAGTGGCAAAACATTTGCATGCGCACGCTATTCTTTGAGGAGCTGGGAAGTTTGAACAATCGATTTATAATTTGGAAAAGGTGGATGGCAAAGAAGAGCTAAGAAGCCAAACTTGTATTAAAATTGTATATAGAGAAGAACAAACAAATGATGAGAGTGTGTTGGAAGGCCTCCAACCTCACCCAAACCTCAAGAAACTATAGATTTATGCATTCAAGGGCAAAAGATTTCCATGAAGATGGTACTTAGTACGAGATGGGGCTCAAGGCTCTTGGGTAGGACTCAACAATTTGATAGACGTAGCGAAATCTATATGTGCCAAGAATGTGAGAAAATCCCCACCTTCGACTTGCCAATTGAATCTCAAATCTAACCCCGAAGAAGATTTCGCTTCTTCACAATATTCCATTTCTCTAGTCCTGGTAGAGTGTCCAGACTACACTCTATATTATATGAATACTAATATTACATTGCGGCAGAGTGTGAAGTGATGCACATTTCAAGTCAGCGAATATAAGATTAGAAAAAAAGGATGTGCTCCACAATAGTCTTATTCAACTAAATTACATAAAGAAGGTTCTAGATCACATTGTCAATGTCCATTTGAAGTTTCACTCAGAGGAATCAGGCGATTCTTCTAAGCAAACAATTCAGTAAGACCATATGAAACAAATATGCATGGGGTGTCATCTCACCCCTTATGTAAACCTTGTACACTTTCATATTTATTAGAATTCTAAGCGCCCACCAAGTCTACGAGTTTAGCTAAAAAGCAGTTACCCGCATCATTAAATGTTATTAGATCACCATGCTTGCTTATCTGAATTGGTTTAGGCAGGTGGCGCTACACGGTGGGAGGGAAAATTATTTCAACTTGCAATCTTAACATCTATTTAATGGTCTCTTTCTTTACAAAATTGCATAAAATGAGAGAGCAATGATGTCAAAGTACATCTTCATTAAATAAACAAAATGTACTAGTAATTGGAGCCGTTTCAATGCATCAGGAATTTCTATTCGTAATTATGAATCATGATAATACTAAAATATTTGAAAAAACAAACATACCGAATGCCATGATAGTACTTGCACTCCGCTCAACCTCCTATAAATCAAAGAAGATAGAAAATTGTATTAGTGTACATGATAACCAGAAACAAAAGAATATATATAGATTACATATTCATAAAAAAAAGAGAGTAGTAGACATATTAATGTGTACAACCTGAACCATGAGCTGGCGGGTGCGTCGAAGGCTCTCTGTGATACTCTCTGCAGCAGAAGTCATTCCTGCTTTGGTCCTAAACAAGATTTATTAGACACTGATATTTCTTGAAAAATAGAAATGTTCATATTATTAGTGTTGAATAACTTCCGTTACAAGAAGTTACAAACATAAAACATATCCATTAGCAATTATTTATACTTACTGTAGATTGCGCCTTCGAGCTGTAGACTCTTCACCACCTCCTAAAAGAAGCTCTCTCTGAAATCATCAGATCAAGTTAGAACAGTTCTAGATAGTCAATTTCTCAAGGAACAGGTTATGAAAAAAAAAAACAACACCAGACACTGGCACCAAAAAATTTATCAAAGAAATTGAATACTAATCTAGCAGAAAAGCATTTTGCGCGTATACATGAGAAAAACACTAGCAAAATTATGCTAATCAACACTCATTACCTCTTGTTGCGCAGCTTTCTTCATGTTTGCCTTTGCTTGCAAATTAGCATTTCTTAAACTCACACGCAGACTGCAATCATTTGATCGCATTCATAAGTAAAATAGTAGTAACTTAACGATTACAGAAATAACAACCATAAACTATAACAGATAAAATGAAACCAAAAATCAGAAGAAGATAAAAGATTTCAATCAATTGTTCCAAACACCATCCAAGACAAAACATCCCAACACCATGAACTAAACACAAAGAAATTAAGATAGGACTCCTCTAATGCAATTATGCAATAATTCATCATAGCTAACATCTCCAGCCAATAATTCCCCCAAGAAAACACAACTGTTAATGGACACAATTGAATCTCAATCAAAACTAACATGTCCAATAAATAATTCCACCAAGAAAACTCAAAATTTTAACCAACAGAAATGAACCTCAAAGCAGCCACATACATTCAAATCAGCGGGTGAAATTGAGATTAGAGGGAACCCAAAAAAAAATGTAATTCGGAAAGGGTACCTCTGGAGTTGAATTTTCCAGGATTGCGCCAAAGATTGAGCCTTTTCGACATCGTCGGCAGAGGGCAATTGAGGGGCGAGAAGATCAAGATTGAAGTGGAGAGATTACAGCATGTTCAGCCCATCTTGAGCTAACCCGTTTAATCTAGGCAGCGAATCTTTCTTCGCCGCTTCTTCAATTTCAGTTTGATTCGAAATTCTTGATGTTTTCCCGTATTGACGGATAGAATCGATGTGATCTAGAGTCTGATCGAATGTGAGTTGAAAATCATTCTTGACTTTCTTAACTTCTTCTACTACTTTATCCATCAGAGAACAATATCGGAGGCGTTTTCAAATTTCAAGCAAGAATTGCAGAGAAAAATTGTTTGGAAACTTCAAAGAGGGGGAAACTGATGAGATTCGGGTACCGGCAAATGGGCCATGTCGATGGCGGGTTTTCCCGGGTCCAACTAATGAAGGCCCAAAATGGTTTTTGTGCACTTGCTAGTATGCATTTGGACAAAAAAAAAAAGTAGATAGATGGTGAATTAATTTTTTAAATAAGGGTTGGGAAATAATGAAAAGAGGGATATATAGTAGTGAAAATAGGTCAAACTAACCACTTTAATAAAAGTCATTTTTTTAAAAGATAAAAAAATAGCCAATTTTTGTATAATTGTACGATAATACCCTTTATTAATACTCATAAAAAAGAAAATTTAGAGCCTATCTAATTTTTCTAACAACCCAACTCATTACGTCACCCATATATCTCTCCCCTTTCCCCTCTCCTTCTCTCTCCTCTTTCTTCTTTGCAAATATATGCATGATCTATCCCTATCTGTAATTGTTGGACTCCATCCATCACCACTCACCGCCACTACCCCCTTCTCCTCCACCCCCGTTCTCCATAAACACTATTATTTAAATAACAATAATGATTTTCGTTCATAATGTGGCCGGCATAATTTCGTATTTTCTTTAATATATACTCCATCCATTTCAATTAAAATTGCTCATTTGAATAGTAGTTTTTCTGACACGCTTTTCCACGCTTCTCGATGATGGGTTTTAAAATGGATTTTTGAAAAATTATTTTTTTACGGGATACTACGACAATCGTAGTATCCCGTAAAAAAATAATTCTTCAAAAATCCATTTTAAAACTCATCATCAAGAAACATGGAAAAGCGTGCCAGCAAAAGCCAAAAAGTTTTGAGCCAAGATAAATGAAATAGAGGGAGTATAATTTAAAAAATTAATAAAAAATTAATTATATTCAATGATTAAATGCTTTTAAGAGATTATTCTTAAATACTTTTAAATTTGAATTTTAAAATATTTTTCTTCCCAATAATTAAATATATTATTTTTCTTAAATAAAAAAAGTAAATTGTTAATTTGTTGAAAATTCATAAATTATATCACTCTTATAATCTAAAAATATTTGGTATAGATACACAAATTATTACATGTTAAAAAATAAAAAAAAAATTAAAATTATAGACGGCCACATTATGGCCGAATAGCATTACTCTTTAAAGAATCACGAGTTCATTAGTAAACTCGTGTGATCAGCCCATATTTTTATTAATCGCAGTCGCTGGCCCGCTGCCATTTACAGGTGCTGCAACTGCCATCTACCACCACCATGTCACCTACTTCTTATCTTTCTCCTCAGAAAAAATACAAATGTGTGTGGACGGAAACACGAGCCCGATGAACTCGTGTAATCATGTGCACTGCCAGCCATCATCGCATCCTCTGCAACTCGTGTAATCATGTGTAATCATTCTTAGATATACGTGCATTTGCTCATCGTGAGTTATCCGAATCCGCTATCTAAATACACGGCCAACCAACAAATACACAAGGAAAATCTATATGTTATTCACCGGCGGCAGGGCAACGTCGTATCGGCGATCGTGTAATAGTGGTCATGTATTCAGCAATTACATATCGGTGATCGTGTAATCGTGCTCATGTATTCGACAATGAGGTGACTTATACTGGTGGAATGTGAGAGATCGTATATTGATCGATCTTATTTTTGCAAGGTTATTAATGCACGAAAACTGGGATTTAATGAACACGAAAAGGGACACAAAGGATTTACGTGGTTCGATCTATTGCGATAGATCTACGTCCACGGAGCAAAACTGTGTATGGATTTTATTGAGAGTATGCGTATAGCTTGTATAAAGATTGTTCTCTCCTTTCAATCTATTCCCAACCCCTATTTATAGGTATTTACATATGTAACCCGACTAGGATTACAAGTCTTTTCGTATTAGGACTATTTGGCTTGATCTCCTCCTTTATTGGATAAACACCGAGCTTCTATATCTCTTAGAGCTTGAATTGTGGTCGATGTAGGAGTTGCCTTGGTGTAGAAGTCTCTTTGAAGTAGGTTGTAGTTGACTGGGCCGAACTGCGTAGGGCTCTAGTTGGGCCGAGCTACGTTGGCCAAGCTTAACTGTCGGGGCCCAATTATATTGGGCTCGATGCTTGGGCCTAGTAGCTAGGCCATATCCTATCACAACCCCCCCCCCCCCCAAAAAAAAAGATATAGAAGTGAGGGTGTGACTCGGGGTAGAAAGTTGAAGTAGGAGTAGTGAAAGTGCATTGCCCCGTTGAAATTAGAATTTTGACAAAGTCAAAATGCAGTGACTCGTTAGGACGAGGTCGAGCTTAACGTCGCATTGCCCCTTCGGAAATTAGATTTCGACGAAGTCGGAATGCGTACCGCCTCATTTGGATGAGGTCGAACTAAAATTCGCATTGCCCATTCGGAAATTAGATTTCGACGAAGTCGGAATGCGTACCGCCTTGTTTGGATGGGGTCGAATTAAATTCGCATTGCCCCTTCGGAAATTAGATTTCGACGAAGTCGGAATGCGTACCGCCTCGTTTGGACGAGGTCGAACTAAATTCGCATTGCCCCTTCGGAAATTAGATTTCGATGAAGTCGGAATGCGTACCGCCTCGTTTGGACGAGGTCGATTTTGTTATGTCTCGTTTAATTACGAGATAAGTAAACAGTGGAGTGAAGTGGCTTAGCGCTAGTCAGCATTGCGGGTGCTGTCGAACACGTGATGTGTCAGTTACCTTAAATGCGCCGTTTGGGGTTCCGATAAAGTAGGCACGTGCGTATCGTGGAGGGAATGCGAAAAGGCGGAAAGTTGATAAAACTTCTTTCATACGCCAAAATTAGTCATTTCAAAATTTGGAACCCTAAAAACTTGGCGATTCACCTTCAACCTTCACGATTTGCAGCGTTGCCGGTGTTGTTGTGCCAGAATCCAGTGAACTTTTTCTCGCCACATTCTTCCATCGCTTGAAAAGTAAGTATCATGGCTTCCTCTTCTTTTATTCGTGAATCGAGCGGTAGTGATAGTCGGGATTCTGGTGAAAGGTCCATGTCACCGCCGGTATCCCATCCGCCGGAAAATGTAGATGTAGATGTATATACCGTAGAGTCGGACATTCCTTCGAAGTGTAGGGTAGTGTTTGCTTCTCCCATTGATTCAGTCGGAACAGTGTCGAAGTTTTCTTCAACCCTAGATTTATCCGCAATTTTGAAAATTGCGAAAAATTATTTATTTCCCAACTCGGTAGAGATTGTAGTTCCTCGGCCGGAGGATAGGGCATCAAATCCTCCGATTGGATTCGTAACTATCTACGAAGATTGTTTAAACCACGGTCTTCATCTTCCCATTCCCTCTGTTTTTGCCGATCTCTTTCGGAAGTTCAGCATTCCCTTAGCTCAAATAATGCCAAACTCGTTTAGGCAGTTCACGGGTTTAGGCATACTTAGTAGTCGTCACGGGGTCAGCCTGTCAGTAGAGCTGATCCTGAAATATTTTCAATTCAATTCATTCAAAGGGTGGTACTACTTGACACCCCGTCTTGACTTTAGAGTTAAGACGAAGTCAAAGATCCCGAACTGGCAGTTTAAGTTCTTATTCTGCCGGTTCGGTGAGGTCCCACATTTCGTGTGGAATGTGGGTAAGCTGAGGAACCAAGGCACCGAAGAGAAGTTCGGTGCGCTTGAGGAAGTGTTAACGAGCCTCGTCGAGGAATAGTTCACCGAGGCCGATCTTGCGAGGGCGGGGTTGAGCCCTTATGATCCAGACTCCATGGTTGAGCCGGTGAAGGGTTAGGCTCCACTTGGTCCGTTTTTATCCTGTTTTATGTTTTTCATGTCATTGTGATAAGGCTGACACTCTTTCTTTGCAGTGAAATAACTCGGTCTGAAGAGGACAAGGTCCGGCTCTACTGAGAAGCTGACGTCCGATGCTTCATCGGAGCGAATAGAGAGCGGACTAGGCTCATCACCCATGGGGTCCCCTCCGGAGCGACCTCTCGTTCGTAAAAAGAAACTGCAGAAGTTGGTTGTTGCCACTTCGATCAAAGAGGAGGATTGCACTGTCACTGCAGTCCGGTCATCTGGCGGTGTAGGAGGCCAGGGTTTTGGAGAACTGGTGAATCGGCATTGGCCGTTCCCCGAGGTAGTATCGTACGTTCATCTGTACTTCGACATCTCCTTTATTTTTTGCTAACATTAATATTTGGTGATGTAGGGTGCCGAGGATATGGCGATGAGGCTGAGTGATCTGGCCTCGGAATTGAGCGGGTTCCTAACCACGGGGGTTGACCGCTACAACGAGCTGGCCCGGATTCGCCGTGACTTGGAAAATGAGAAGGGCGGCCTCGCCAACCGATTGGCGGTGGCTGAAAAGAAACTGGCGGTGGAGCGAGCTGCTACCGAGGCGGCGAAGACGGGGGCGGCCTCGTGGAGGGCCGAGGCGGAGGCGGCGGGAAGCCGAAATGTTTGCCGGGCAGGGGCCGCTGCTTCGGGCGTATACAGAGAGACTCTTCTGGTCCGAGAAGTTCTCAGAGCTTGCCGGGCAGGTGGCCTCGGTCCTGAACACTCTTGCTGTCAGTGACACCATCGACATCATTGCTGCTGATATTCCGGACTTGGATAAATCCAAGTACGGTTATCAGGAGATGTCGGATGAGGCCGTGCACTGCAAGTATGCCGAGGCCTTACTGAAGGGCATCCAAGTTATCCCTCTACTGGATAGCTTAGCCTCGTCATCCACTGTTCTGACCACCGAGGTGGTGGAAAATTGCCCGGTCGACCGGGATGATGAGCTGGAGGAGTTGATCGCTAGCCTCAGCCGTACTGCGGAGACTGAGGCGGAGGATGCTGGCCACGAAGAAGTGGAAGCTGAGGAGAACGAGGAGGCTGAAGTCAGGGGTGAGGGTGAAACTGCTCCGGCTACTGTCGGGGCTTCTCATGCGGATGAAGTGAACGCCGGAGTGGTCAGTTGATCACCTCCTTGTATTTTTTTTTTTTTTGTGTGTAGGGCACTTGTAATACGGCATCACTAGGATGTCGTTTCACCTTTGCCCTAGTGGCTATAAAACCTCAAGTTTTAATTGAAATTATTTTGTGTTTATGTAGTCTTCTTCTTCTCCGGAACTTTTCGATGCATCTCCGTATATAGCCCAAATCAATAACTTACTGCAAGCTCTTGAAGCTAAGAATGTCAAAGTCCTTCATTGGAAAGACCAAGCTGGCCATATCCAGGACGAGGCCGACGTGAGACTTAGAGCCGCTCAAATCAGGAATGACGAGCTTCAAGCTCGGCTCTTGGAGCTTAGAGATAAGTTTGATGCCGTGAAGGAAAAAGCTGATAGGATCCCCGAGGAGCACGCTGAGTACGAGGCAATTGTCCGCCGAAACGGCGGGAAAACCATTGCTGAAGTGGACGCAAAAGTGACAGAGGTCGCAGCCCGGTGCCAGGATTATCAAGAAAGATACGGGGTGGTCTCCTGACAGCTTTAAGATCAGATGGTCGAGCTGAAATGAGTAGCCGGCATGTACGAAGTGATCTTAGCTCGGTGTCCGAAGTTGGATGCTCGATTGGCAAAGAACGCTTGCCCTTCAAGTTCGTCTACTGCCGCCGGTCCCTCGAGTTCATCCACTCCCGCGAGTCGATCGAATATAAGATTCAGGCGCCACTCGAAGGAGTTTTACGAACAAGAACGACAATTGTTGGCTCGACGAGGATGAGGTCGGAGCCTTCAATCGGGTAGGGGTAGGGGTTGAGGACGAGGTGGTGGTGAATGAGGTCGAGGCAGCTTCAATATAGATGAAATTTTAAATTTTAACTCCGACGGTGATTTTCCCACAAGATGGCTTAGTTTTAGCAAACCTAAGCCTTCGAGTTTGTCTTGATCACCATGTAATTGTACTTTTCCATTTTTGAAATAAAACAAAATTTTTTGTACTTGTATAAGCCTTTTACCTTATTTTTAACATAGGTATATTTCTTTATTTTAAACAAAGGTAGGCCATAATGAGCATTACCTCATCATGAGATGAGGTTTAGGGTTTGAATAGCGCGACTTCGTCAAAGACGGAGTTTAGGCTTTAATTAGCACGACCTCGTCTTCTGACGGGGTTTAGGCTTTGAATAACATGACCTCGGCTTCAGACGAGGTTTAGGCTTTGAATAGCACGACTTCGTTAAAGACGAAGTTTAGGCTTTGAATAACACGATTTCATCAAAGATGAAGTTTAGGCTTTAATAGCACGACCTCGGCTTCATACGAGGTTTAGGCTTTGAATAGCATGACTTCGTTAAAGACGAAGTTTAGGCTTTGAATAGCACGACTTCGTCAAAGACGAAGTTTAGGCTTTAATTAGCACGACCTTGGCTTCAGACGAGGCTTAGGCTCTTCTCCGTTTTAAACAAAGGCCGTATCTTTGTTTTTAACCGAGGTGGTGCCTCCTCGTTTTAAACAAAAGTAGTTTTTCCTAGCTTTTAACAAAGGTGGTGCCTTCGTTTTAAGCCGAGGCAGTTTGTACTTTTATTTTTAACAAGGTTAGGTTGGTACGCGCGTTTGGAATTTACCCCAAATATGGAGTTTATTAAGTTACCCTCGTCAGGGTTTTAGAATAAAAGATCAAAATACTAAATATAAGTGGGAGAGAGAGACATGCAGGATATGATATGCAAGGACTTAAACGAATAATAAAGGGAAAAAATAAAATTTTATTGATAAAAAACCGAAGTTTTAAAAAAAAAGAAAACTGCTGATAAGATGACCTGACTCTTGACACCTACGACTTTAAATGAACTGATCTTGTACATTACGCTCCTCCACTTATACAAAGTATTTCTTTAAATGAGCAATGTGCCATGTGCGGGGTAAGGGCTCACCGGATAAATGGGTGAGCTTGTACGACCCTTTGCCGAGGACTTCTTCAACTCGGTACGGTCCTTCCCATGTGGCTTCAAGCTTGCCGAGCCTTTCCGCTTTACTGACCTCGTTGTTCCGAGTACGAGGTCGCCTACTTGGAATTGTTGGTACTTTACTCTTTGGTTGTAGTACCGAGCTACTTGTTGCTTGTACTTAGCTTCTCTTATGTAGGCGAGCTCTTGTTTCTCTTCCAACAGATCCAGTTCGGTTCGGAGGTCTTCCTCATTGACTTTGGCTGTGAAGTTGAGAGTGCGCGGGCTCGGCAGGCTGATCTCTACCGGGATCACTGCTTCGGTTCCATACACCAAACTATAAGGTGTTTCGCCGTTCGAGGTCCGGGGAGTTGTTCGGTACGACCATAGGACTTGGGGTAAATTTGCTGCCCAATCTCCTTTGGCTTTGTCGAGGCGGGTCTTGAGTCCCTTGATGATCGTTCTGTTCGTAACTTCGGTTTGGCCGTTCGCTTGAGGATAAGCTACCAAAGTGAACTTTTGGTGAATATGAAGCCCTTCACACCATTCTTTGAATGTCTGATCGGTGAATTGCGTTCCGTTATCTGAAACGAGGATGCGAGGTACACCGAAGCGGCAAACCATATTTTTCCATACGAAGTTGAGGGCGTTCTTGCTTGTAATCTTTGCCAAGGGTTCGGCTTCGACCCACTTAGTGAAGTAGTCGATGACTACGATGAGGAACTGAAGCTGTCAGGGAGCTTTATCAAACGGTCCGACAATGTCAATTCCCCATTGCACGAACGGCCACGGGCTTTGCATGCTTACGAGGTCGGTTTGAGGTAATCTCGGCACCGTCCCATGGATTTGACATTTTAGGCACTTTTTGACCAGTTCGACTGCGTCTTGGAACATCGTGGGCCAATAGTATCCCCAGCACATGACCTTTTTTGACAGTGCTCTAGCTCCGATATGGCTTCCACATGACCCTTCATGAACTTCCCGTAACACATAGCTTGCTTGGTTCGGCTCGACACATCTTAGGAGAGGTTGAAGGTATGACTTTCTGTACTACTTCGGTGACTTGCTTAAGATCTTTCTTACCTCAAGCTTGTCGCTGGGTAGCTCGCCCTTCTCCAAATAATTCCTAAGAGGAGTCATCCAATTTGGCGCATCATCATCAATTACGAGGCCGACCTCGGCTTCCTCTATACTTCGGTGTTTGACTCCTTCCACGGGAGAGCTTGTTGATGAGGACGCCAATTTGCTTAAAGCATCGGCTCGGGTATTTGCTCCTCTTGGGATTCGTACCAACTCGAAGTAGGTGAAGCTTTCTTGCAGACTCTTAGCTTTTTGGAGATACTTCTTCATTCTGTCGCCCTTTGCCTCGTATGTGCTGAGCATATGGCTGACTATGACTTGGGAGTCACAGTAGACTTGTACAGCTCGTATTTGGAGACTTTGAGCGAGGCGAAGTCCTGCAATTAAGGCTTCGTACTCCACTTCATTATTTGTGGTAGGGAAGTCGAACTGAAGTGCATAAGTTATCTCCTGCTCTTCTGGACTGAGAAGTATGATGCCTGCACCGCTTCCTGACTTTCCAGAAGCCCCGTCCACATATACCTTCCAACAGTGTTTGGGCGGTTTGCTTGTGGGTTCGGCTCCGACAATGTCCGAGGCGGTATCGGGTAGCATCGGTGCTTCCGTAAACTTAGACTCCACAAGGAAGTTAGCTAAGGCTTGGCCCTTGATAGCACTGCATGGACAATAGCTGATGTCATGCTCACCCAGCTCAACTGCCCATTTCGCAATTCTCCCCGAAGCTTCAAGCATTAATAGCACTTGCCGAAGTGGAAGGTCGGTGATGACCTGTATTGGATGTGCATGGAAATAAGGTCGTAGCCTCCTTGCAGCGTTTACTAACGCTAATGCGATCTTCTCTAATGGCTGGTACCTCGTCTCTGGTCCTTTGAGTGCTTGGCTGATGAAGTAGACCGGGAGTTGCTAATGTTTTTCTTCACGTACTAGGACTGCACTTATAGTTTCATCCGAAGCCGCGAGGTATAGGGAGAGAATTTCTCTTTCATGCGGGACCGACAAGGTTGGAAGCTTGGAGAGGTACTTTTTCAGGTCGGCAAACGCTGATTTCTGTTCCTCTTTCCATTTAAAAACAGGGTTCTTCTTAAGAATCTTGAAGAACGGGAGTTGCTTCTTTGCCGCTTTCAAAAGGAACCGACTTAAGGCAGCTAGGCAGCCCGTCAGTTTGTGCACATCGTGAATCTTCTCCGGAACCTTCATCTATTGGACAGCTTGGACCTTGGACGGGTTGGCCTTTAATCCTTCTTGAGAAACCCAGCATCCTAAAAATTTTCCGGATCGGACCATAAAGGTGCACTTTTCAGGATTCAGCTTTAGGTTGACTTTCCGAAGGACGCCGAGGATGATCTTGAGGTCGTCGGCACAGGTGGCTGGCTTCTTGCTTTTGACGACGATGTCATCCACATATACCTCCACATTTTTGCCGATGTGGGGCTCGAATATCTTGTCCACCATTCTTTGATAAGTGGCTCCAGCATTCTTTAGTCCGAAAGGCATTTTCTTGTATGCAAAGACACCGAAGTCAATGATGAAAGCTGTCTTCGGTGCATCTTCGTCACTCATCAAGACTTGGTGATATCCCTTATACAGATCTAAGAAGCTAAAAACCTTATGGCCGACCAGAGCCTCGACTTTTTTGTCGATGTTGGGGAGGGGATGACAGTCTTTGGGGCAGTGTTTATTTAGGTCGGTGTAGTCGATACACATTCTCCAACCTCCTCCTTGTTTCTTCACCATCACCGCGTTAGCAATCCACGTCGGATATCTAACCTCGAAGAGTATTCGTGCCTCTAATAGTTGGTGCACTTCGTCATGTATGACCTAGTTCCGGTCTGCTGCGAATACCCGTTGTTTTTGCCGGACTGGCTTTACTCTGGGGTCAATGTTCAGCCGGTGTGTGATAACATCTGGTGAAACTCCGGTCATGTCAAGCGGTGACCAAGCGAAGACATCTCTATATTCCCGAAGTAGTTGGATAATTACTTGCGAAGTTCGGCTCCTCTAGCGAAGCCTACTTTGACGACTTTAGTCGGGTCATTTTCGTACAATACAACGGCTTCCACTGGCTCATAAAATGCAGAATTGTCTTCCACCAACTCTTCAGGTTTCTGTAGTTGCTATGCCTGCGGATGCTGAGGTGTTCCAACACCTCGTAGGGCGATCTGCATACACTCCTTTGCTCTTTTCTGGTCGCCGCGAACTACGATTACCCCATTTTTTGATGGAATTTTGATCATTAGGTGGTACGCCGAGCATATTGCCTTCATTGCGACCAAGCAATCTCTTCCTAGGATGATGTTATAGGGGGAGTTCGCCTTTATGACAAAAAAACTGACGAGCTTAGTGGATGACAATGGGTGCTTACCCACTGTCACTGGGAGTTGGACTATCCCTTCAGTTTGCGTCTCTTGTTGGACGAAGCTTCTCAGGGGAATTGGTGCTGGTGTTAAAAGAGCTTCTTCGACCCCTAGCTTCTCAAAGCAATCCTTAAAGAGCACGCTTACCGAGGCCCCACTGTCGATGAAGATTTGTTGGACGAGCTTATTAGCCACCACTGCCTCAATCACAATGGCATCTTGGTGAGGTATCATTGGTGGTACCGGGTCCTTCTCCGAGAAAGTAATGGCCTCGTCCCTTTTGAACCTTTTCTGTAAAGGTTCGACTGCAGGGGGACTTCTGGCCTCGGCCTTGAGTGACGACTTCGTTGCTCCTTATGGGAGCCCGGTAATAGCGGTGATGATTCCGTCGATCTGGGGCTGATCTTCGTCTCCATCCTCATCATCAGGCCTCGGCTTTTTGTCGACATGGGGGACGCAATTGTTCCCTCCTCGATTTCTGCGCTTTCCCCTGCCCTGGGGTCGGGCATCATGTTGGCCGCGACTTTGGTACTTTCTAAACGTACCGTCACGCACCATGTGCTCGATATCCGCAGCTAGCTCCCTGTAGTCCTCCGTGTCATGGCCGTAATCCTCATGGAATCGGCAGTATTTATCCTTAGATCGGCGTTTCGACCCACCACGTGACATGGGCTGAGGTTTCTGAAATAGGTTAGTATGAAGCTCATAAATCTCCGTCCTCGGCTTTGTCAGTGGTGTAAACTGGGTCTTCTCCGGAGTTTGCCAAGGTCCAAGTCGGGATTCAATTGGTCCTCGCTGCAGTCTATCTAAGGCACTTCGGCAGCTTTGACTTCGGTCATTGCGCTCTTCTTTCCTCCGATCGGATGGTTCAGGCTTATCAGCCTCGCGCTTCTTCCTATCCGCTTCATCTGAGCGTGCGAACCGATCCTTAATGCTCCACAACTGCTTCGATGTCCGAGGCTCTTCCCTGACGATCTCCTTATAGAGAGCACCAGATTGGATGGCATTGTGGAAAGCCGAGATAAGGACTTTGTCGATCAAGCGAACGACTTTCAGGCTTTCCTCATTAAACCTAGTCATAAAATCACTTATTGATTCTCCTTGTCTCTGCCTTATGGAAAGAAGTTAGGCCGGGGTGGTTTTCGCCTCGGCTTTCTAGAAAAATCTGCGTTCGAAAGCGTCGAGTAGGTCTGCGTATGATCCGATACTGCATGGAGGCAGGCTATCGAACCAACTACGAGCGTTATCGACGAGCAGTTCAGGGAATACCTTACACATGTAGGTATCCTCGCTGAGACCTTGATTCATCATATTATATTGATATTGGGACAAAAAATTCCTCGGATCGCATGAGCCATTGTAAGGCTTGATCGGAGGTACTCGATACTTCTCTGGGAGAGGAGTGTAGAGTATTTTGTTGGTGAAGGGAGTAGAGATCTTACTGTAAATAGTAAATCTCCCTTCTCGGTAATCATCGTCATGCCGAGGTGAAATAGTATGACGACGAGGTGGGGTGATGCTACGCCGAGGTGAAGTCTGTAGTTTCCTCAGCGTTTATCATCGAACCTCCTCTGACGAGGTGCAGCGTCTCGTGCGCCCACGATTTGGATGCTTTGATAATTATGTTGCTGATGGAACGAGATGTAGCTCCACGTTCTCCATGTCGTATTCCAGCTCTTTGTTGGTTGACGAACTGGAGGAATTCTGGGCCTTTATATGCGAGGAAACTTTTCACTGCGTCTTCAAGTTCATGCGGCTGGAGCTTTGGGACTTCCTCTTCATCATGACCATTGTTGCGACCTTCTTGGCTGAGGTGGAGTGGTTTGCCGAATTGGTCCACCAGGATGTCTCCCACATGCCCTTCTGGAGTCTGCGCATGCTCTTTCCCGGGGTGTCTGCGATTAGAGCTAGGCGGCTGGCTAGAGGCTTCGTTGGATTCTTGAGGGGTTTGCTGGGCGTTTTTATGCTGGGCTTCTATCTCCTTAGCGGCGGCGGCGGACTTATTAGCGGCAGCAGTAGATCGTGTTAACTTTCCGGCCATCGTGATTATAGCAAACTTGCAAAATTTGATCGAGATTCACAGATTTAGAGTTTCCCACAGACGGCGCTAGTGATCGATCTTATTTTTGCAAGGTTATTAATGCACAAAAACTAGGATTTAATGAACACGAAAAGGGACACAAAGATTTACGTGGTTCGATCTATTGCGATAGATCTACATCCACAGAGCGAAAGTGTGTATGGGTTTTATTGAGAGTATGCGTATAGCTTGTACAAAGATTGTTCTCTCCTTTCAATCTATTCTCAACCCCTATTTATAGGTATTTACATATGTAACCCGACTAGGATTACAAGTCTTTTCCTATTAGGACTCTTTGGCTTGATCTCCTCCTTTATTGGATAAACACCGAGCTTCTATATCTCTTAGAGCTTGAATTGTGGTCGATGTAGGAGTTGTCTTGGTGTAGAAGTCTCTTTGAAGTAGGTTGTAGTTGACTGGGTCGAACTGCATAGGGCTCTAGTTGGGCCGAGCTGCGTTGGCCAAGCTTAACTGTCGGGGCCCAATTATATTGGGCTCGATGCTTAAGCCTAGTAGCTAGGCCATATCCTATCATATATTTTATTGTTAAACGTACGACGATGATGTTTTAACGATATAATTAATACACGAGCTTGGTTTCTGTCGAGCTAATGCACTTATGAAAAGGAAGGCTAGAGGAAGAAGGTCGGAGGAAGATTGTTGATGGATGGCAGTGGCGAGAATGAAGAGAGACATGGGAAGGGCTGATATATTTCAAAATATTGTATCTTTAGATTTTGCTTATAAGTTTTAGATAAGGATTAAGAAATATGGCGTATAATACATAGATGGAAGGGTATATAGGTAAGTGTGGCTATATTTTATCTTTTTTAAAAAAGTGGCTAGATTTTATCTTTCTTTCATGAATGTGGCTATTTTAACTTTTTCCTCTGTATACAAGGGTGTGCGATAATCGATTAAAATAGAAATATCGTATTTTTTAATGGAATGACAAAAATGGTCTGCACTCTCCATGAACGGCCCCCTCCGTCCCACAAGAGTATTCTCAAATTTCTTTTTTCGTACGTCCTAAAAGAGTATCTCCTTTCATTTTTTGAACATGATACCCCACCATAAATCAATATACCTCATCATAAATCATTTGTTTTTTAATCTCTATCATCTCAACTTATTTACCATAATACCACACTAACTCATGCAAAAAAAAAAAAAAAAAAGAAGAGACTATTTTGTGGTATTCATGTAAACTCTCAAAATCTCATATGCAAAATGAAAAATACTCGCTGGCATATCTCTCTATAAAAAATACTTAAATTTATAAGAACTCTCTAAAATGTCTTTGAATGAAGTGAAAAATAACACTTTTTGTGGAGAATGGAAAAAAAACAAATCCATTCGTCTTTCATCTTTCATTTTTCATTTTTCAATTGTTAATTTATTTTTGATTGTTGTATGTCACTTTCTCCTCAAAAAGTGTTTATTTTTGGTATAATTTTAAGTATTTTTCATAGATAATCATAAAAGTGAGTATTTTTTTATTTTTTCTTATAAAATTTGAGTATATTTATAAGCCCCTTATATTTTCATGTTGCAGGTATATATATATTGGGACTAAAAAAAAGTTAGTGTAAATGTATTATGAGATAGATCCACTCATTCACGTATCATGGCAGTCGACAGAAGAAAGATATGCCGATTTAATGATTTAATTTGTAATTTATTAAGTAATGAAATACAACATTTTATGTAAAATTTCAATGCTTGATATTCCTTTCCTATCTTTATTCTCACATTTGGACTTGGTACGTTTTTTATTTACTCATTTTGTCCATAAAAATTGAAATGTATAGCTTTGATACGGACTTTAAAAAAGTATTTAAATGAGTATTGTTTGAGTGGAGAAAGAAATTCACATATGTAATTTTTTGTAAATAAAAATATATGGCGAGGGATAAAGTTTGGGAACCATGCATGATTTTTTTTAGGGGCAAAAAATATTCTACTTTTGTAGAGATAAAAAAACCAAATTTTACCCCACACTTAAAAACACACAAATTATACTCAAGTTTGGGAGGAACTACCCAAAATACCCCTGAATTTTAAAAAAGGCAAAAGTGATTGAAACACCACACCCCATTTTCAAACCTCCACTCCCTTTCCTCTCCCCTCTCTCTCTCTCTCTCTCTCTCTCTCTCTCTCTTTGCTCCAAAAATTCACATCCACCTACGCCTCCCCCTTCAGACGCCCGAGGTCGATGTCGCTTCCCTCTCCGTCGGAGCTCGCCGGAGCTGTTTGGGAGGTTTTGGGAAATTAGGGTTTTGTTGTTGTTTTGGCGGTTTTCCGGCCAAATTCGAATGTTTGGGATGCAATTGACCAATGGACTTTGTTCTCCTCGAAAAGACGAAGACATGAAGGGGTGATTCGTTCATTTTGGTGGAGAAACGAGGAAAAAACACGCCGGAGAAGATGAAGCAGGCCGGAAATCGCGAGTTGTACGGCGGTAGAGGTAAGAAATTGATGATTTCTTATAGGGTAGAGGTAAGAAATGTTCAAATTCTTATGATAAGAGTCACTTTATAGGTTTTCGGATTTAAGCATTTTTTTGTTGTATTTTTATGGAATCTGATGCTAGGGGAGAGGGAGAGAGAGACGCAAATTTGAAGGATTATATGTTGGGATTTGAAGGAATATATATATTTTTAAAGGATTATTTGTACAACTGCATTAATGTTCTTGTTTCTGGAATTCTTCAAACTCTAAATGATTATAAACACGAAATGACAATTTTGTGGTAAGAAGATGCAAAAAACGTGGTAAGAATTCATCTATATAGATAAGAATTCAATCAGATTGGTAAGAACACACGAGACATGAAAAAATTTTGTTTGACCGGTAAGAATTCATGGATAACAAAGTAAGAATCCAATTATAAAGGTATGAATTCAAGAGACAACGGTAAAAATAACAAAGATGTTTTTTTTTGTATGATTATGTAATAAATGATCAAATTCTTGCGTTCGATACGTAAGAATTGATATATTTCTATCTAGATTAACATCGAATAAATGGTTCGTATATTTTTTGTGTATGATTATGTAAGAAATGATCTAATTTCGTGGTAAGAATTCATTTATATATATAAGAATTTAATCAGATAGGTAAGAATTCATGAGACATGAAAATCTATTTTGTAATGAAATAAAAGCGTGTATGTGTAAGAAATAATGGTTCCCTTTCCGGTTAAATGCTTATTTTAAGTTGGGTTACTGCTGAAATAACTACAAAACATGTTGTAAGAATTGATGATTATTGAAATTCTTACTTAACCTATTATACAAGAAATGATTATAGATCGCAAGAATTAGATCATTTCTTATATAATCATACACAAAAATCGTACACAAAAAATATGCCCAAAGTTTCTTCAATATTAATCAAGATAGAAATGTATCAATTCTTAAATATAGATCGCAAGAATTTGATCATTTCTTATATAATCATACACAAAAATATGACCATTGTTTCTTCGATGTTAATCTAGATAGAATTGTATCAATTCTTACATATAGATCGCAAGAATTGGACAATTTCTTACATAATCATACACAAAAAATATGTCCACCGTTTCTCCAATATTAATCTAGATGAAAATGTATCAATTCTTACATATAGATCACAAGAATTAGATCATTTTTTACATAATCATACATAAAAAATACGTCCACCCTTTCTTCAATATTAATATAGATAGAAATGTATCAATTCTTACATATTTGATCGCAAGAATTGGATCATTTCTTATATAATCATACACAAAATATGTCCACCGTTTCTTCGATGTTAATCTAGAAAGAAATGTATCAATTCTTACATATAGATCGCAAGAATTGGATCATTTCTTACATAATCATACACAAAAAATCATGCACAAAAATATGTCCACCGTTTCTTCGATATTAATCTAGATAGAAATGTATCAATTCTTACATATAGATCGCAAGAATTGAATTATTTCTTACATAATCATACACAAAAATATGACCATCGTTTCTTCGATGTTCATCTAGATAGAATTGTATCAATTCTTACATATAGATCGCAAGAATGAGACCATTTCATACATAATCATACAAAAAATATATGCCCACCGTTCTCTAATATTAATCTAGATAGAAATGTATCAATTCTTACATGTAGATCGCAAGAATTGGATCATTTCTTACATAATCACACACAAAAAATACGTCCACCCTTTCTTCGATATTAATCTAGATAGAAATGTATTAATTCTTACATATTGATCGCAAGAATTGGATCATTTCTTACATAATCATACACAAATATATGCTCACCGTTTCTTCGATATTAATCTAGCTAGAAAATGTATCAATTCTTACATAGACTCTTCTTTTACTGATACGAAATACATGAATCTGGTCGATTTTTGGCTTGATATACTAGATTGTAGGGCTGAATGCTTAAATTAGGGGTCAAATCTAATTTGTAATGAAATAATAGCGTGTACCACTCTGGTCCTAGGAAGTTGACTCATTTTTTATTCATATGTGGAGTATATTATATTCCACTGAAACTCAAGCACAACTTGAACAACTTGATGAAAAATGTAGGGGGGGGGGCATATGTATCTATGAATCGTACAATTATAAGTTATTTTGCTATATGAATAGGTAAGAAATGATGCAATTTTTACGATATCTATGTAAGAAATGATACAATTCTTACCTTATATATGTATGAATTGATACAATTCTTACCGCGTTTCGTATATATTGGGTTTTTTTTTTGGTGGTATATCATACGTATAAATTGATACTATTTTTACCATGTACCACTCAATCCATCAGTATTGATGTTATCCACTCAATCCGTGTTTCTTGCAATTCTTACCATTCTTATCATTCTTACTATTCTTATCATTCGTATTTCTTACCATTCTTACCATTCAATTTCAATCTCAGTATAAACGACAAATTTCAATTTCTTACCTACTTGATTTCAATTTCTTACCTATCCCTAGGTAAAACACACAACATACACCTCCAATTTTTCTTGTACTCATCAACGCAAACAATCATAAAAAACCAAACCAAAACGAAGGTGAAAATACACAAATCCTCCGCATTAAAATCACCATTGCATCGAATCAATCACCATTGCATATGAAGAAAAAAAATATAATTAATGGGAACTAAAACCCAAGCAAACAGATTAATTAAAAAAAAAAAAAGAGACCAAAATCTAATAAAATAACAATGTGAAATTTTATAATCCTCTATATCATAGTAATTGCTCTCCAACTTTACAATTAAACCTAAAACCAAAAAAAAAAACGGGGACCCAATCGCAACCAAAACGAAGACGTCAAAATTCAACTAAAGAGCAGATTATCTCAACAAACATTCAAGCCTTAAATCACAAAATCCAGAACAACGAGCTCTGCCTCTCTCACCTCAGTCAGTCGTTGCAGGTTCCCTTCAAGAATCTGCAGAGCTCGAAAAGATCCAGAAGCTTCGAGAGCTTTGACGCCATCTCGTTGTCCACCACGAGCCACGAAACCATTGTGCCGTCGTCGTCAGCTTAACGTTCTTAATAATAATAAGAACTCGCTGCAACATTAAATTAACATCTCTACGCAATCTTCCTCGCAAACCCTAGATCTTCACACTTGGCAGCCTCAATCCTTACCATTTCTTACTATTTTTTACCACCTGTATAGATTCACAATATGCATTTATTACCATTTCTTACCACTGGTGTACAACTCGTGATTTCTTACCTATTAGATTTGATTTCTTACCATTACTTACCATTCTTACCGTACAACTCGCGATTTTCCGATAGCTTCATCTTCTCCGGTGTGTTTCTCACTCGTTTCTCCATCAAAATGATCGAGCTACCCCTTCATCTCTTCGTCTTTTTTAGGAGAACAAAGCCCAGTGGTCAGTTGCACCACAAGTATTCGGATTTAGCTGGAAAATGGCCAAAACAGCAACAAAACCAGTTTCCGGCAGTCTCTAGCGGCCGGGGAGCTTGAGGATGCCGTCGCCACCTGCTGCGGGCTGTACGAGTCCGGATCCGTCGCCGCAAGGGATTTGAGAACTCCGAAGATGGTGACCGGAATCTGGATCTCATCCTCCGGCTGCTTCTCGTATATGATTCTTTGGAGCAGAGAAAGAAAGAGAGCAGAGGATAGAGACAGGGAGACAGGAGATGAGAGAATAAAAGAGAAGAAGAGAGAAGAAAATGCATATGAAAACAGTAGAAATATAGGAGATGAAATATAGGAAAGAATAGAAGTTGAGGGTATTTTTGTTCATCCACTTCAAAGTTGGGTATAAATTGTATTTTGTTAAGTTTGAGGTAAAATTTGTCTTCCTTAAGTCTAAGGGGGTATATGGATATATTACTACTTTTTTTTATGTAAATAAGTGAATTATATATCTGGAAAAAAAAAAAAAAAGTGTCCATATATATACATAACAACTTTTATGGAGTTGGGCTTGGGGCATGAATTGCCGGCGGCTCGTATTAACCGTTAAACCCTCCCAAATATTTTAAACCCCACTGGCATTCCCAATCTCAGCACAATTCGCAGAATACTCACAATTCACACCAATTTCATCCTCCTAAGATACAACATAAAGTAGAATTCGAGTTTTAAATCGGCGGAATTAGTAGGAGCTGAACGGGCGGAGGATATGTGGTGTCAATGGCGGAGTCTGCTACGGCGGACTCCGCACCAACTGCAGCCGTGCACTGCCTACGTAAGGCACGCTGCGGTGGGGCGGCATCAAGCGCGAGCCTGTCGATATGGCAGCGGAAGAAGGAGATGGGGAAGGAGGGTTGATGGTGGCTAAGGAGCTCAAGCGCCTTCATTGCCACCCCGCTGTGCTTCGAGCGCTTCATGAAGACTCATGTATCCCGCCTCCTTAAATCTGACCTCGTTGCGGTGCTTGCTGAGTTTCAGCGCCAAAACCTCATTTCTCTCTCGATGAAGGTTTCATAAAGTTTCTGTCTTTCTCATTCATTTTGTCTTAATTAATTAATAAATGCTGATCAAGTCCCTCTTGGCTGATTGGTTGAAGATTGCTTTGTTTTATCATTTGTCACAATCTTTGCGTAGAGAAGAGCAGTCTATAATTAGATTTTTGGTGTATATAATTTTCTAGGTTTAATGGAAACTGTTCGATCGTGGATTTTAAAGTGTTTGTACGATAGTAAGATTTGCAGAAAAATAAGAACACAAGAGTTTACGTGGTTCGATCTTTTGGTTAGATCTACGTCCACGGAGAAAGGAGTTTCTTATATTAATCATCTCGAGTTTACAGAATGTCCCCCCCTTTAATCTATCCTAGCATCACTATTTATAGGCGCCCAGCAGCAGTTATAGCCGAGGTCGTGGCAGTTATAGCCGAGGTCGTGGCAGTTATATTCGAGGTCGTGGGGTGCCACATCAGCAGTCGTGGGTTAGAGATCGTGGGTCGGCCGAGCTTCTATGCTCTTGGGCTGCGCTGCTGGATTGGGCCGAAGTGTCTTCTGGGCCTTTCAGTGGGCCGAGCTCATCTAGGCCGAGCTTATTTGCCGAGGTCCAATTATATTGGGCCGGTGCTTGGGCCTAGTAGCTGGGCCACATCCTATCACATCCCCCCCCCCAAAAGTATAGAAGCGAGGACAAGAGTGATTGCAGGGGCTTAGGTGAAATGCATACCGCCTCGTTTGGACGAGGTCAATCTTGAATTGCATTGCCCCGTCGAAATTAAGATTTCAACGAAGTCGAAATGCAAACCGCCTCGTTTAGACGAGGTCGATCTTGAATTGCATTGCCCCGTCAAAATTAAAATTTTGACGAAGTCGAAATGCATACTGCCTCGTTTGGACGAGGTTGAAATTGAATTGCATTGCCCCGTCGAAATTAAGATTTCGACGAAGTCGAAATGCATACCGCCTCGTTTGGACGAGGTCAATCTTGAATTGCATTGCCCCGTCAAAATTAAGATTTCGACGAAGTCAAAATGCAAACCGCCTCATTTAGACGAGGTCGATCTTGAATGGGGGGATTAGAAAAGTCGCAACTGTTGGAGTACGGCGTATGGGACACGTGTCGTGGCCTTATTGGGTAGATGAAGAGGCGGGATTAGAAAAGGCGGAAGATTTACTTATAAAAGCTTCCAGCGTACGCCTTCAAACATTTTTCCCCCAATTTACTGTCCTGACTTTAGAGAGAGAAAACCCTAAGTCCGAGTTCTGCGTTTGCTGCCGCTATTCGCACCATATTCCGTGAAATTTCTGTGAAAGCCGCACCAAGTAAGTATCTTTTTCGTAATGTCGTCTTTTTCATCTTCTCTCCGGATAGATATGGATAGGGTGGACACAGGGTTTCGCCCTCGCCGTCTAGGGTATTTCCGGCGAGGGTTTGGTGAATGTGTACACCCGTTCATTAATCCCTCCCATCCTTAAAGAAATCGAATTCTACCCCTAGTTGGTTCAGATTCCGCCCTTGAAATTGCCTCCACAATGAGTGAGACGCATATGTAGAATTTGACTCGAAATTTTTGTTTCCAGAGTCGGCAGAGTTGGTGCTGCCACGTATAGATGATAGGGGTAGTTCTCCTCCTATAGGATTTTTCACTGTGTATGAAGACTATCTTCACTTCGGTCTTCGCTTTCCTTTGAATCACATTTTTATCGAACTTCTAGAGAAGCTCGAACTATCTATAGGGCAGTTGGCCGCCCTCAGTGAAACAGATCGTTGGGTTTTGTGTTGAGGTTAGCCGCCTTGGTGGTTTGGTTAGCTTAGAATTGCTGCTGAAATTTTTTAGACCT